>JAFBJW010000390.1:246261-721065 GCA_016785235.1 Pseudorhombus dupliciocellatus
CAGTGGTCCCCAACCTTTTCTGTACCATGGCCCAGTTTAATGTCTGACAATATTTTCACGGCCCAATCTAAAGGTGTAGCAGATAAAAACAAAATAAAATAATAAGATCGGCATTAAAAACTGTGGTATTTTCTCTTTAATAATAATAACAATAATAATGAACAAATTATGTGAATTATGTAATTATGTAAATTATGTGAAAAAACAAAATAATGGAAATTATTGTGTCTTTCTGTGCGGCCCAGTACCAAATGACCCACGGCCCACAGGTTGGGGATCAATGATCCAGGGGACTTCTCAAAAAGTACCACATCACATACAAATGACAAAATACAAATTTCTTCATCAAACTGATGTTTATAATACATGTATCATATATCACACTGCCCTTCCCTGACAATGAGTTTGTTAGTTTAATATTTCCTAAGTTTTCATGGAATGAACCCTGTAAGCTTTGTGTGTATGATGACACATGGCATACATGTTACAGCATGACATGGACCCAGTGTTAGCAAATTACTAAAAAAAAAAAAGTTCAATTAAACCAACAAAAAAAATGAAAGAACGACTCCTCTCACGTCATCTTTAAATCCCGTGTGAAACATCTGAAATTCCTTACCGACCGGAAACCGTGTGTTTTCTCACACTGACACTCGCTTGACAGCCCCCCCCTCAAACCCCTCACCGCCGGCCGAGGGAGGATCTCAGACCCCGCCGCAGCGAAGCTGGTGGCGGGCACACGAGTCGACTCCTCCCGGGGAACACGGAAAAGCGGCCACGAAACTCCCGCTGAGGGTCTGCTTTCAATTTAGCGCCCCCCCTCCTCCTCCTCTTCCCCTCTTCCCAGGCCCGGCAGAGAGACTGGGTGGAAAAAAAAAAGAGAGAGAGGGGAGAAAAGGGTGGCAACCAGCGGCGGACGGAAGAGGACGCACCAGAGCGCACAGTGTTGTGTTTGTTGGACCCACGCATGCCAGCGAAAACTAGCGCTACCCGGAGCCGAGGCACCGTGGCTCCGGCACGCCGCTGTTTGTTCGTGGGCTCGGCTTTGAGTTTCAGCGTTCATCTCATCGACAACATGTCCGAGGGCTCTCCTGCATCGCTCTGGGGGATTTTCTGCTCCTTTGCTCTGGGGGAATGAGAGGGCAGGAAATCCAGCCTCAGCTCCAAATAACCAGAGAACTGGGTCTCCTCTCCAAACGCAGGAAATACGGCCTGGGAACGAAAAAAAAAGTTTTTGGAAACGAGAGAGGGGCCTGTCTGAAGCTGCCGTTCTCACCACTTGCTTTTATTTTTTAAAGAGCTGCGTGCGTTTTTGGTGTTTGATCGCTGCAGTAAGTTGGAGGAGGAGGAGGAGGGGGGGGGATCATTCAGATGTTACACGCCGTCGGTGTTGTTATTGCGGGAGTTTTGATCATCACTATTTATAGACCAGCCTGTTCCCAACGAGGCAGTTCCTCATAGCTGGAGCCCATGTTTTGCCAACTGCGCGCAACAAGTTGCAGACACTCCCAGCAGAGGCAAACCTTCGCCAACCCGGGGCCAGCGGATGGTGTTTTCTGCGCGTCTCCTCGCGGATTGCGCGTCTTCTGGTTGCGCACACGCCTCCCCCGGCCCCCTCCTCGGAAGGCAGAGGGGGAATAAACGGTGGAGATCCGGAGAGGGAGTTCAGGAAAGGACGGGGCTGGATCCGTGGGAATAGGCCTGCCTGTCAGGCCTCCCATGATCGGATTCTTGGACTACATGGACAGGGCTCCGAAATAACCCAGTCTGGAGTGTTTGCGAGGGCCCGCTGGATTAAAAATGGAAGAAGAGTGCATGAGAAGGAGAAATGCAAACCCATAGCGAGGCCGAGCGACGCACGAGAAGGGATGTAGTGGAAGGTAAAGCCGCTTGGATTATAAATCATCCACTTTTTGGAAACAGTACTTTTCCATTTTATGGCATTATTCTTCTTCCTCACACCGTCGCTCAGAAGTCTGCAGAGCGAGAGACCAGTTATTACTTGACTGTATTCGAGACTACTACTAATTATTATTATTATTATTATTATTATCATTATTTTTATTAGAGCACTACCGGTGGTTGATAACAGTGCTGGGGGTGTTTCCACGAAGAGAGAGAGGGCGAGCACATCGACTGTGGTGGAGATAAGAGGGACACAGCAACTTTTGGAACTCGCTCTCTGCGCACGAAGCCAACTGTTGACAGCTTGTGTGTGTGTGTGCGTGTGTTTGTGTGTGTGAGTGCGTGCGTCCTCCTGTGCAATGAAGCCCTGGACCTGAGCGCTGTTTCCACCCCTCCACAGAATCACAGTTCCCCCGGAATGAAGGAAGAATCTGGGCATTTTCTCCCGAGGCCGATCTGACCGTGTGATGCCAGCGGCGTCGAGATATTGCGCACGTCCAGAGGAGGCGACTTCCAGTCATGTAACGTCAGGAGCGGATGGTCTGAGAGGCGTGAAAGCATGAGTCCGTTGCATCACCGACCGGTCCTTTCCGAGAAGGATGTTCAGTTCGGGAGGCAGAAGGAGTGATGACAGTGTTTTTTTACCGCAGCTGGAGAGAGAGAGAGAGCCGGGATCAAACCCAGAGCCTCTTCGGAAGAGGACGCGTGTGATGTGAGTACTGACGCAAACCGGGCTTGGATAATGACCTGCTCAAGAAACTGGAACGGTGCGTCTTGTGTGTGCGCGTGTGCAGACTGCCGTGTGCTGTGTAGAGGAGACGTCTGTGCGGCGCTCAACATTCATGCTGCGTGATTATTCCAACAAACACCTCTGCTCTCTCCCCCCGTCTCCCTGTCACTCTCCCTCCTCCTCCTCCTCCTCCTCCCTCCTCCTCGCCGTGCCACATGTGCACACGCGGCGCCCACGCTCCGCGTCCTGTTGCCTGAGCGGCATAAGAAGATATTATTAATATTCAGAGCCCCCCCCCCCCCGTTCCCCTTCCCCTCCGCTCCCACCGGTCGTCTCCGCGTCTCCCAGCCAGTCAACATGGCCACGCTGCAACATCACCGGCAGCTGCTCGCGCGTGGCACCGAAGTCAGCTGCGACTCCAGCGGGGACGGCGCCGTGACCGTGCGGATCGCCAACAGCGCGCCGCACGCGCACCAACGCGAGCCCCTGAGGGCTGCCAGCAGCGGGGCGGGAGGAGCCGGAGCAGGCTGTGGCTCTGTGAGCAAAATGAACCCTGACCCCCACAAGTACAGCATCTCCTCCAGCTGCAGCTCGGCAGAGTCCAGGCCCGCTGTGACCTCCAGCTCCAGGGTGCAGAGGAAGGCACCCCCCTTGTTTGAACGCTCTGCTGCCCAGTGCTGGGACCCCAAGTTCGACTCCCCGATCCTGGAAGAGGCGTGCCAAGAGAGGTGCTTCCCTCAGACGCAGCGGCGCTTCCGCTATGTCCTGTTTTACCAAGCAGTGGCTGCTGTACTCTGGGGGGTGTACTTTGGGGTCAACAACGACCGATGCGACCCTATGACCTTCCTAGCCCCCACGGCCTCCTTTTTGGTTCTTCTAGTGCTCCTCTTTTTCTTCACCTTCACCCAGCCCTACACGTGGTTGTACAACCAAACCTCCTTGGTCCTGATAGCGGTCACTTTTGCCATCACCTTAGCTCCACAGATACAGACTGCTGGTTTCACTGAGCTGGAGTGGGCCGGTGGAGGGAACGCCTCCTATCGGCCACCAGGCGAACTAGCCCAACCCGCGAGCCACTGCATCTCGCCGGTGGGCACCTTCTCCCTGTGCATGGAGGTTTTGCTGTTGTTGTACAGCGTCCTGCATGTCCGTCTGTATGCCTCTGTGATGCTCGGGGTCCTCTACTCGATATTATTTGAGGCATTGGGATGGCTGCCACTGCTCCAGAGGAATTATGACACGGGCAGATGGGGAACGGGGACTGAGGGCTCAGAGGACATGCTCGGCTGGCTCGGCCCGGCCAAAGCTCTGCTTCACTTGTGCGCTCATGTCATCGGCATCCACCTGTTCATCATGTCTGAGGTGCGATCCCGCAGCACGTTCCTCAAAGTGGGCCAGGCCATCATGCACGGCAAAGACTTAGAGGTGGAGAAGGCCCTGAAGGAGCGCATGATCCACTCTGTGATGCCACGGCGAGTCGCGGACGAGCTGATGAAGCAGGGCGACGACGAGGGCGTCGGTGAGAACTCTGGCAAGCGTTACTCCGCCGGTGCTTGCTCTGCCTCGGCCATCTCGGTGGGCGGTGGAGGAAGCTGTGGAGTTTCACAAGCCCAGTGTTCCACAAGCCCCAAGAACCACGCTCACAACAATCACAAACGCAAGAAGACCTCCATCCCCCGCGGGCAAATAATATTTAGACCCTTTAACATGAAACGCATGGAGCCTGTCAGCATCCTCTTTGCAGACATTGTGGGTTTCACCAAAATGTCGGCCAACAAGTCCGCGCCAGCCTTGGTGGGCCTGCTCAACGACCTGTTTGGACGCTTTGACCGGCTCTGTGAGCTAACCTGCTGTGAAAAGATCAGCACCCTGGGAGACTGCTACTACTGCGTTGCAGGGTGCCCTGAGCCCAGACCGGACCACGCCTACTGCTGTGTGGAGATGGGCCTGGGCATGATCCAGGCCATCGAACAGTTCTGCCAGGAGACGTGCGAGTCCGTCAGCATGCGCGTCGGCGTCCACACCGGCACCGTGCTCTGCGGGATCCTCGGGATAAAGCGCTTCAAGTTTGACGTGTGGTCTAATGACGTAAATCTGGCCAACCTGATGGAGCAGCTAGGCGTGGCCGGCAAGGTCCACCTGTCAGAAGCCACCGTCCGATTCCTGGACGACTGTTACCAGAGCGAGGACGGCCGGGTGGCAGAGAGAGCTGGCCCGAGTGTGGTGGAGAAACTAAAGGGTAAGTGGCCGTTCTGCTTTGCTCCCACGTGTTTGGGTAAATCTGATCCTCTGTAGATATTGAAGAAACTCTGAGGTCCGCACGAAGGGGGTATCGCTGGTCCCATGATCCACAGGTGAATGACTTAAGGAGATAAATGTGCTATTTATAACTCACCTGTGAGTTTATCTTCAGAGTGCTTTGAGGTTGCGATAGCACCTTGAGCACTGAGCAGCTGATTAAAAAGCTGAAAGTGCTGCAAAGGTTAAACGCAGATACGATGGGGGGGGCGGTGTTTTACATTTCGCACTCATACAGGGTAATGGTTGGAAAGCTGTGCAACATGGTCATCGGGGTTTTGCGGGGTCACTACATGCCTCAACAGCACTAGAATATGTTATCTGACCAGTTAGTCTTGTTGAAACAGTCTGCCAACAGAAGCAGGAGATCAGGCTACAAGATCACGAGATTAGAGCTCCAGGAAGACAGAGGCACGTATCAGATGGATTTCATTTAGTAGCAGTCATTGTGATTCCTGATGTTTCTCCAGAAATGACATGAAAATTGTCATAAGATGCGTGCGACTTAAATGGCTAGAGTGCTTTACTCAGGCAGGCTGCTCTGAGCATACAAACCCCAGGGCTTGGTAACTGTGCTGCTGCTGGCTGTGACTTGTTGCTCTGGTTGTTTAGAACGTTGAATCAAAGAGCTGGTCATCACACCCCTTGTAGGAATAGCGGTGGCATGTCGCAAAATTAGAATAGACTGCATGCACTTTGTCCAAGTGTTTATTTTTTCACTTTGTTTTTGTTTTTGTTTTTTTTTAAATCATGACACACACAGCCGCTCTGCATCAACGCTATGCGTAAAGCAGCATCTCTCTAACCTCTCCAGCAGGGAATTCCTTGTGGTCCTGTCTAATCTTAGGTCTCTCGCAAACAGAGACTGTCTGTTCTATTGTCAGGCCTTATGTCAGACTGTATTCTCACTTGGCTCTAAACGGGACCATCACTCTCTATTTCCAGACTAGAGAGAGCAGCGGCAGAGAGAGATGCTGACAGGATTTGTTGAGGGAGAGAAAAGGGTAGAATGTTTCCCCCCTGAAACGCAGACCCGCGGGTTCCTGCTCAGAGCAGGAGACGAGCTTCACAGTTGGTTTGTGTAGCACAGAGGAGGGTTTGTCCCTCCGGCCTGGTGCTGCGTGGCTGGAGAAATGTCTCTATGAGGAGTTCAACGCAAAATGATAAAGATGAAAGAAAAGATCAGTTGTTTTCGGCGTTTGTGAGGGAGTGTCATGATTAACCCCGCCCCTCTCTAAATCCTTTCTGTCAGGTTCTTTTCATTAGCTTCTGTTTTGATCTCATGTTAATTGCCTCACTCTCGCCTGTCACCTAGGTCTGTTGTGTGTTGTGTAACCCTGCATCGCTGCCGTCGGTCTGCCTTCAGTCAAGGCGTGCGACAGATCCCACCGCAGGCTGTCGCCCGTTCTCGCTCTTAGTCCCTAAACGCCCATCATCCCAGCCAGCAAACCACCCCATCTGCCAGGTGCTAAGATGCCGCCGTTTCTCCACGAGCGCTCTCGATGTGATCCGTGAAACGTATAATGATTCAGCTGCCGACAGGTTCTCGGCTCGGCGCGGTGCATGTAAGGGATGAGTCATATCTCTGTTGACAAATGCATTAATTATGCAGGTACGGAGGGAATTTAAAT
Organism: Pseudorhombus dupliciocellatus; assembly: GCA_016785235.1. Classification (NCBI taxonomy): domain Eukaryota; kingdom Metazoa; phylum Chordata; class Actinopteri; order Pleuronectiformes; family Paralichthyidae; genus Pseudorhombus; species Pseudorhombus dupliciocellatus. The sequence continues at coordinate 252,826 of JAFBJW010000390.1, forward strand.
ACAAGGCAGACATTTCCAAAGCTTGCAGCATTTCAGGGAGGATTGAGAAGCTGAGGGCGAATTAAAGTGTGAACCGTGCAGAAGTTAGTGTGCAGGGATTTTTATTTTTTTTTTTGAATCCACATTCAACGTTTGAAGCTCTTTTCCAAATATTCAAAACTTCGGACTCCATCGCTACCAAACATTAAATAAGAGGCGTTTGGGAAAACCCAGTTGGACTCCAATGTGACGCCAGCCGTGTATGTGGAGATGGGAACTGGTAAATATTACTGAAAACCGCACTGGCTGTTTGATCAAAGCCACTTTTAAAGAGGCTCACAGTTAATTTTAAATGCGTGTTGCTCAGAGTCATTAACATGTTTGCTTGACACACAAGGGTAATTGCATTAATGATTGCAATTTCTCTGGAACGTGCCTAATGTGCTACATCCTTATTTACACAAAACACTGACACGACGCAGAGCGACCATGAGACGACTGTGCTGTTGACACACACAACACCACAGCAAACAGGAACGTGGTCTGTTTAAAGCGTGGCTGCCACTCGGTAGTAATAAATTTACCCAATCTGTAAAACTAACCAGTCAATTAGCGAGTGACATTCACATTCACGCTCTTGTACAGAATGAGCTTTTTTCCTTGTGCTCCCCTGAATCTCACTCGGGTCAATGGCTGGGGCCGGGGCCCCCTGCTCAGCGTGCTTGTCCCCCCCATCCCTGCCGCCCCCCACTGCCCTCTCTAATCCAGTCCTGCCTCGTCTTTGTGTTTGCAGCGCTCAAACGCACTTGTGTTCCCCTGCAGGTGTCGAGGGCTACGGTTCTCTGCCCCGGGTTTTTGTTTAGCTGCTCTTTATGTCCTGCCTCTAACTGCTGCGTTAATGCCTTTTTAGGTTTCACTTCTCAAGTGTGGTGGCTCAGGGAAATGAGGTCGTGGAGTTTCCAGGCATGAGCGTGCGTGCGTGTGTGTGTCTATGGGACGTCCAGATTGATATTTTACAGTGTGGAACAGCAGGAGACTGAACAACTGCAGACTCGGGTGTTTGAACCATGAACTGTTGTGACACGAGCAGCTTTTTCAGGTTCAGTCTGGGGTCGTGATCTGCGCGTGTGCGAAGGCATAGATGTTCTTCTGCCCCCATGCTGATCTGCAAATGACCGATCCATTAGCCATCAGAGTAATAGATTTTGTCCACTGTTGCTGCAAACAGCAGTTACCTCTTTCTAAAACTTTCTAAACTTACCAAACAGTGCAATTGATTGGCACTCTCTTTACTGGAGTGTGAGGACTCGCCTCCTGGAGTCCTGCACATTCCTCATCCTCATCCAGGTCCGTCATCTGTCAGCAATTCCTGCGCCCATTTATCTGAATGTAATGGAATTACATTGAGTTTGTGTTGAACTATCACAGTAGCTTTTCTGATTATTTCATTTGTGTGTGTTGTAATACAGATAAGGTATTGGACTTTTAAAAGATAGTTAAAAGACTTTGAGACGTAGATACTTGAACACATACACAAACAGGTGTATCACTTAAGGGGGGGGGGTATAGTAACAGAAAGAGAAGAAAAATGCCTTGACGTAGTGAGGAGAGATGACTTCTGTCAGCCACAGTTTCAGACTTTATCGTACAGTATCAGCGACGGCCATCTCTGCGGTGAGAGTCACAAGAAGAGGCGAGCAGCTCCCATAGCAGACACACACACACGTCCAATGCACGCTAGTCTTTCCAGACCAGTTTGCTGTCCTTGTAAATGGTTTGCGCTATTTTTAGTGGAATTCTGAGCATTGCATAAGTGTTTTTGGCACATTAGTCGCAGCCTATGCGTGAGTGTGAGTTTCCTCTATCTGCTATCTTATCGTTGTTTTATTGTGGCCACATTAAGCCTTGTAATGATTGACTGAAGAAGTGACATGTAACAGCTGGATTCACTCAGGACCTCGTCTCATTCGCTGTTTTACTTCTCCGGGTTTTATCATCTTACTTGATCCCTGTCGTGGGTTTGGCCCTGGCAGCAAAACATGTGGCTAAAATTACCTAGAAATAATTTGGCATTCAGGAGGTAATGACAAAGCCGAACACTTAATATCATGTGTAAATACAGTGAAAAGGGAGAGCAGGAGAGGGGATCAGAAGCAGCTCAGGCCAGCAGGGCGTTTTACACCTCGGCACGAATGTGATTTTGATACGTTTTGATTCCACTGAACTTGGCCTTGTCCTGATTATACAATTCCTGGGACAAAGGCCGCCCTGACACTCCTACCAAACTGTTACTAATTGACCTGCTCCTACATAATGCCTGACTCAGAATAACAGGGGTCAAACATTTTTGTGTGCGTGCGTGAGTCAACTTGCCGGAGAGGAGCTGTGTTTAACTGCGATAATAAATAATAGATGTGGAGCATCTAAAGAAAATCCGGGCGGCGTTTGCTTCAACAGTTATCATGCATTGGTTTAATTCTTCAAAGGCAGTGGTTTAAAACGAGTTCATGAGACTTGTGCAGTATGCTTGCATCTACTTAGGAATAAAGTAGAATGGCATGCAGAGCACTCCCCTGATAAAACCACGCTTATGTCCAATACATACCAATTTTATTGGCATCTGCTCCAAATTGCACACACACTCACACTCATGCCCCATTCCTCCACATTGTTTTTTTTTTTTTTTTTATGATCCTGCTAAAAAAAACTACAAAGAAATGAAGTTGGACATATTCTCGTTGTTAATTGAGTCATTTATCTTGTGGGAGCTTTACCTGCGATTCTAGGGTGAGCCAATGTTTTCCTCAGCTTGCTGCTTCAGTCAATAGTTTCCACAGCGCACACTTTGGTCTCAAAGAATCACCACCAAGCCTTTGCTCGGTATTAGTCGGTGGAGAACGGCAGCAAGAGTGAGCCTTACTTACATCACTGCTCACAATGCCACTGGGACTTCACTGGGCCTGCTGACGGATGTCTCAGTGAATAACTGTGAAATGCTAAACAAAGTAGTCTCGCGTCGTAAAAGGCGTCATATTGGAGTCCAACTGGGTCATGTTCAGATGTGGTGTTTCCGCAAAAAAAAGAGACATCTATCCATGAGTTTACCGTCTGCATTCCAGGGCGGGACGATCTGCGTCAGTTATGTACCATCTACCATAAAAAGCAAATGAAGCGCTGGTCCCTGGTGGTCTGTGGAGAGCGAGTGAGCTGTGTGACATTAGAAGGAGGAGGACAACAGAAGAGGTTTTCTCGTCATAACCATTTCTTAAGTATTTCCCACAGTGCAGCTCATGGAAGTGGGGGGAGGTGTGTGTGTGTGTGTGTGTCCTTCTATCTTTCTAAAGATGATTTTAATGCATGTATGTCCTCGCTGAGCTCGACCCACAAACGTGTGTGTGTCTGTGTGGCATCTTAAATCCATGGCAGCGAGCCGAACGAGTCACCCCGTGACTCAGATGAGACTTTAAGGTTCATCACCTAAAAACAGGTTGTGTAAATGTAAAGTCTCACCAGTAGAACAAACTTGTGTTGTTGTTAACAACACTGTTTATCTCCTTCATGTGCGCGTTTCATCAAGATACAAGATGATGATGGCGGCGAGAGTTAATGTTTGGCCGAGTGTATGAACGAGTGTGAAACCAAGGGACACGCGAGTCATCATTAGCATCCCGACCTTTGCGGCGGGACCAAGGTCTGTTGATTCCTGCTCAAGGACTGTCCTCTGCTGCAGAGCGACGGCCTCCGAGAGAAACTCGGAGCCCCCTTCTTCACCGCTGCGTGTGTTCGGAGTGACGCAGTGAAAGTTGCAGTACGTCACTGGCCGGGTCAACCAAACCTGCCACTCATTAACAGATGCTGGAGGATGAAAAAGGGACGTACACATTCTTTCACCATCTTGCCTTTATTACGCAGCGACAGGAGGGGGTCGGGGTGCAACTCTGAAACACGCCTATGGGCTGCTGCTATTTAATCCTGGTTCCAATTCTTGTCCTTTGCTTTTAGGCAAATGTAAGTTAGGAACTGGTTTTTGTTTCTCATTGTTTGTTGTATGTGGGAGCCGGATCCTGTCAGAACAAGTTCTTGATGTTCGGAGTGAGTTATGCCAAGAAGTCATGATCCCGGGTTACATCACACTTCCCGTGGATGTTCTGTTCATTTCCTGCATTGAGGTAAATGTCTGGACATTTTTCCGGAGTTTTATCTTTCGCATATAAATAATGCAGCAGGACATGAGAGATCAACTCTGCTGCAGAAATGAGGATTTTTTTTTTTTTTTTTTTTTTTTATTGAAGCCACATCTACACACAAGCTCCTAGTCACTGTTGACATCTTTGATATTTTCTCCCTGTTTCACGCTTACTACATCTCATTAACATTGTTAGCACACCCACCCGCCCTCTGGAAGTTTCCCACTCACATGGGCTCAGTTCTCCTGACATTTTATTTGGATCTGACAGAAAAGGTTTTGGAAAAAATGTCCGTGCAATTGAGTGAGACAGTTGCGTTCTCATATTCATCGTCTCTGCCAAATTTCTGGAAAATTCGCCAGAATTGAAAGCATCTTTCGCAGCAGTTAAAGAGAGAGATAAATGAGGTGGGCAGGAAGGAGTGGGAGAAAGCGAGGAACTCCCTAGACTCAAATGATGGCACAAAAAAAAAAGGGAAGGGGAGGGATGAGAGGGTATTTGAAGGAGTGTAGTGTGAGAGTCTCATCCCTCGGTTCAGTGTGTCCAAATATGGAGGCATGCGCTGTTGCATTTGGGGCCCGCAGTCAGGACCCACCACACAACAGTGGAGCGGAGAGGGTGGGAGAGATAGAAGTAAAGCAGAGAGAGCAGGAGCAGGACAGAGTGGGAAGACACAAAGGTGCCGAGAGGCGAGAGAAACGTGAGGTTGGAAAGACGGGAGGGAAAAATTCAAGATGAAGGTTAGATGTTATTTAGACGCTGCTGGAGGGCCGAGTCTCTGAGATGGGAAAACATGTTGAAGTCTATTTTTAGTGCTGGAGTTGTTTATTTTCTGACTGTTCCGAGCAGTGACATGAAAGTGAAGAATGTGAGAAAAGGTTAGATGAAGCTGGAAGAGAGGAGGGGACATTTCGCTGCTGTCTTGTCTCCTACCAGTCCTGTCTGTCCTTCTCCTCCTCCAGGTGGACTCAGGTTGTTTTAGAAGCGTTGACTGGGGCGAGTAACTGTTCCAGCGCCTCCCTCTGTCCTCCATAGTCACACGCAGAGTCTCTTTTCAGTGTTGTGGGACCAGAGGGAAGCTGGCGACCTTTGGGGTCGCCGGGGACCTTGATCATGTGGTTGGAAGCCCGCGTGAGGCCGAATGTCATTTGTCAGGAAGTGCAGAGTCCAGATTGGGATCTGCCCTCTGGAGATTAGCTGAAATGTCAGCTTTGGTCTGAAACTTTCAGCCAGACGTTCTGACAGGACGGCTGCTGAGTGTGTCGCACACCAGAATAATGCTCATGTAGGTGAGAGCTCATCTGAAATGTCAGGCTGCATCTGCCAATAATTTCCATGGTCAATAACAAATGAATTTGTTTTTCACAATAAGTGAAAGAAGAGTTTTCACAGGACGTCTCCATAGTCCAAAAAGTCTAAATAAAGATTAGATAAATAACATTTATCACAATATATAAATATTGATATTCCTCCTTTTAGGAAAAATCCTAAAAAGCCTGTAATAATGTGACATTTATCACAGTAATTATCACCATCTTCTGATCTGGACATCTTTTTTTTTTATGTGTCAGTGTGTCAGGAATGTGACAGAGTATTTTTGTGATGTGTGTGGGTGTCCACAGTGCACATGGTCTTCAGGTGTGCATGTGGAATTTGACGGCCCAGCTAAGCTTCCTCTCCATTCATCCCTCTGTTCATTCATGTGCCTACACACGTTCATCGTGATTCACTAGAAAACTGCACATTTTACTCTCTGTCCTTTTGTCCGGTTACGGAGAACAGGGCCGAGCTCCGGATGAAGTCAGAAAGCTGAAAAGGAAGTAGAGGAGGAATGCAGGTTATGTGAGGCATGCTAAACTCCGTGACCTTCAAAGTACTCACGGTTTCTTCCTCGTCATCTCCGAGCCATCGGCTGCTGCTCTCTCTGCTTATTGCTTATCTTTGTCTCTGCAGCGACTCCAACTCACCGCCGCTGTTCCTTCCGTGCAGGCGAGTGAGGGGAAAGATTGCAAACGTGCGCGCTCAATTTAGCTATCCACCACAGCAGCTCTGCTTCCAGCTGGCTTCCACCGACACTTCTGACTTTCTTTTACCACTTCAGCAGTGAGTGTCAGCCTCCGGCGAACTGCAAGTGCGTCCAGTGTGTTGCTGTCAGTGGGATGTGCTGTGGAAAGACTCTTGACAGGATCTAAATCATTCTGTCGTCAGGTAATCGTTTGTCTATCAGCAGGATTGGACAAAAACTGCTGTATCCATCACCATGGAACACTTGGGGCATGGATTGCGCAGGGAAGGGAACCCGTGACATTTTTGTGCTGATCAAGAGGCCTTAACTTTGTGAGATAAAGCAACATTTGGCTGATTTGTCAGCGTGAATATTTGTGAAAACAGACATATTTATTTTGCCGCTCAGGGAGCGATTGGAGATAGAGAGGAGGCAGATGAGCCATCATTGGCGAATCCGCAGCCGTATGCTTGGCTAGTTAATATCCATTAACATCTGACAGAGTTGAGTGCCCATGGACAGTGGTAATGGACAGTGGAGAGAAGCAGTGGACCTTTGCATGAAGCTCCATCACACTGACACAGTTTATCTGGGTCTCATGTTGCGTTCTGTCTGTGCGTGAGGCTCAAAATCTCATAAATGGTCTTTGTCGCCATTTGGCAGAGAACTCCAACCCTAAGATAGGACTGTTGTTGGGCTAAAGGCTCCGGACTTCTGCCAAGTCCACATTGTCCCCAGGCCCCGGAACAAAACACACAGGGCTTCCAGTTTCTCGAGATGAGTTCATTGTTAGTTACGCATTCCTAACTCATTTTATTCATGCAAACAAGGAAAGCCGGACAAAAGTCTGTCGTGAAACCTTTTCATAACCATTGGTTCTGCAGGGGCTGACTTAACCTCTGGTGTTGCATGTGGTGCTGATGGCAGATTAACCTTGAATGAATAAAACACTAAATCATAGAAACTAAAGCTGTAGATGCAGTGTGTGTGTGTGTGTGTGTGTGTGTGTGTGTGTGTGTGTCATCATATTTTGGGCCCCATCAGTCACACTAACGCAGGCGGACACATCATCACGTTCCTCCCTTTTCCTTTCTCTGTAAAATCGAACTGTGACGGTCGACCTGATCTCGTGCAACACAGGGAGCAGCGGTTCAAAGTGAATGGGATGCCGTGTCAGACAGGGACAGCACAAAGTTTCTCAGAAGATAATCCCAGATAATCCTGCTTGTTTTTCCGTGTCATTCCTGTATTTATAAAAAGGTTTAGCCAGCCCTGGGGCTCATTCACTTTAGATCATTTACAAAGTCATTTAAAAAAAAAAAAAAAAAAAGGAGAACTGCAGCTGACTTTTCTTCATTTGCAAATGTAATTTTGATGATGGCTATGTAGCAAAACAATAATAAAGCTGATTGAGATGATGTTTTCATCTGCAGTTGTTTGTTTGTATGGCAGTGGGTGTAAGGGAGGAACCTAAATAATGCAGTTCCATTGAGGGATTGACATTTTAAAATTTTGACAGTTTCGGACAGTCCATTTATAATGAATGAAACGCACCGATACATTATTTCTCTTGTAAGATGTCTTTAAAATTCTCCAATGCCTGAATGAGTGTTCTTGTAAAACCACGTACGCTGGTGAAAATCACATCAGTCGGTGCTTCAGGGACCGCTCATGCCCAGAAGAAGCCAAATGAGGGCTTTGTTTTTCGAGTTAATCGTGTGCAGGACAATGAAATGTATGAAGAGTGAACTCCTGGATGTCCCCTTCATGGTCCGCTGGTTGCTTTTCTGGTCATCTCCGTGCTAACGCAGGTGAATATCTTGAACTGTTTGAACAAAGAGGCCAGATCGGCAGGTTACCGTGTGTTTGGGCAGGCTGATAACGGCTGGCCGCGGGCCAACACTTTTATCCACTGTTTGTGTTTTGTCTCGTTGGCCCCGTGGCAGTGTGAACACGGCCAGAGCTCTGGGATGATTTGCAAACAAGCAGCGTTGCCTTACCCCCCTGCTTGTGCGTGGCACGAGTGGCTCACAATCGAGGGTTTGTGGGTAGCTAATTGTGTACCAAGTCAGAAAGAGCTTGACAAAAAGGCCACACCAATCAAGAAAAGAATTATTATAATAAATTAGAAAACAATATAATTTAAATTCAGTTCGTCTTCGAGCGTGATGCGAATGCGACACTTTCTTTTAAAATTCCTCAAAAATATTTTTTTAAATATTTCACCTCACGTTTAAACTGATCAGCAACCGTGGTGGTGGATTCTTTCACGTGAGAGGATTTGTTGCACAGTGAAATGTTTTCAGTTAACAAATCTTTCCCTTGTTGCTTCATGGTGAAAGATGAACGTCAGTATAAGTATAAGTATAAGAAAACCCTGACCAGAAAGGGCTTTCTGTTTTTCAGGGCTGCAGACCTACCTGATCTCAGGGAGGAAGCTGGAGCTGGACGTGCCGTGCGGCTGTTCTCAGGTGGGACTGCCTGCTCACGACTTCGCCGCAGTTGGACTGTCCCCCTGTCCTCAGTCCCCCACACCAGACCTCATCCCCGGGGGAGCGCAGGCTGCAGAGCTCCTGCTGCCCCACCAGCCCCCAGACAGGATCGGGGTGGGTCAGGTCCAAATTCAAAATGAAGACAATGTCATGATTTTTGGAAACATACGACTTTTACTCTCCACACTGTTTTTATTAATCTATCTCTCTCTTGTTGTGCTTTTTCTCTCTCCAGCCTCCCTGTGTGTCCCGCAGCGTGGCCTTGTCTGTGGGAACAGAGCAGAGCGAGGATGTGGCCGTGTTGAACGGCTGCCAGGAAGAGCACAAGACAAGTAGTGCCAAGGTAAAGCATGCGTGCACGCTAACAGCACAAGTGCACCTGTCAAGCAGTCCTCCCGTGTCCTTTGTCCCCCCCCCCCCCCCCCCCCCTCTTCTGAATCGTGTTCTCTATCTTCCCCCTTGCTTTTATCTACCCCTCCAGTTCATCCCGGGTCACAGTCCCCGGGCAGCCAACGGTCTCCTGAGTCCTCCACTGGAAGACCCGGTGCGGGCCAGCCAGAGCTCCCTGTGCGACATGCTTCAGGAGAAAGAGAAGAAGACGAGCACAGGAACTGGAACCAGCATAGGCATGACTGGAGGCACGGGGTCAGCGGGTCCAGGTATGGACCACTCGGCCCTGATTCAGCTGCGTGCCAAGAGCTTCAGGGAGAAGAGCGACGCCCACTTTGTGGACGTTATCAGAGAAGACAGGTAAGCGCAGAAGTTGAAGGTTGAAACTGTGAAGTTTACATAACTATGGAACGGTCCAAACATAAGAAAAGTGGTATGTGTGATCACGTTATAAACACTGGGAGCTTTTTGAACCACAGCAACGGTTGACCCCTGTATACTTGATCACTATAAGCAGTTACTACTGTATTAGAATGGTACTCAGTAGAGCATACCTCTGCAAAGGCCAAACACTCCCCTCAAATTTCACACACTCACATTTGCAACCAAGGTTAATGGGTTCTTCCCTGACCCATACCACGTCTTCCCATTGGATTCTTTTTGTTTACAAATATACAAGCAAACCAGCTAACGGAAGTTTGATAGAAAGCACATGAAGCTAAGGACGTGTATTCAAACTCCTAAAAACAGATTTGAGTTTGATGCAGCCCACAGAACTCACCATACGCAGAAATACTTCTTACAATCTGACATACGTTACTAAGTTACGACATTAAAAACAGTCTGTTGTTATTTGTGTTGTTTTGTATTGTTTCAGTACAATTTGAGTTCCGAAGTAAACTCTTATCTCTCTGGTTTGCAGTCTGATGAAGGACTACTTCTTCAAGCCACCCATCAACAAGATCAGCCTCAATTTCCTAGAAAGAAGTCTGGAAAAGGCCTATCGCAGCAGCTACAAGGAGGAGGTGAACACACACGCACACACACTCATACTCACACAAAAGCTCCAGCAGTCCAGGAACAGACATGGATCTCAGATGAACCAGAGAGTCTTAACACATCTATCAGTCTTAGCCAGTATCTGCTCTGTCTGTGCAAATGTGTCAGTGAATGAATTTGCGATTGTTGTAGCTTGTTCCTTGTATCCTCCCCCGTTTCCCAAATTTTCTGCCACATTAGTGCCACTCTCACACAGCTGGGCCCGGTTCCAGCTGCCCCGCTGTGACCTCCCAGCCTCGCAGCCCTCTGCTGTTGCGCCAGCATTACTGCACGATCAAAATGAAAGAACACATGCGGCAATTAGTTTGTGGTTGAGTTTGTGATACACTTTCAATTAAGTTTATTTGTACTGCAGGTTTCAAAACAGCATAATTAAATTACATAGCATAAGTTAGGCAAAGACATGACGTGCAGTGATTAAAAAAAAAAAAAAGATCAAAGACATCAAAGAACTAAATCGAAACAAGATATTTTTTTGTTTCACGATTGATGTGGAGCAGCAAGGCAACTATAGACAGGATGTCAGCCGCCAATCAAACCAACAACAATAGTGGAATTTAAAACAGCAATAAAATCCAATGCAGTTACAGAGGATTTCTTTTCCCTCCGCAGTCACTGCTTAGTTGGTTAAACTATGGTTAATATTATGGCCATATAAAATTACAAAGCCATTAAATTCTCTAATATCACATTACCAGATACAAAAACAATGATGTTTGCTTTTTTAATGCTTTTAAATTGTATATACAATGCAATGTAAAATTCCTCTGTGCATTGTTGTCTCATTTCACATTCATCCTCCCCTCCAGGTTGAAAACCAGGTTCAGGTGCAGACGTTTGCGAGCTCCACCTTCAGCTCCTTCCTGGACGTTCTCCTCAGCTGTTTCGTCTTCTTGGCCCTGACCCTGGCCTGCTTCCTGCCACCTCTCGTGAGCCCAGACAGCGTGGGCCCTCCAGCCCGCGCAGCCCTGGCCCTGGCTCCCCTGGCCGGTCTGCTGGAGCTGATCTCTCTGGTGCTGTCCATACGGTGAGGAGGCCGCAGGCAGACGGCGCGAGGGTCGATGTTGTCTTTGTTGTTTTGCTCGTGTCTGCGCGCGGGAGTCGCGTCAGAATCAGGCGCTTTCATGTACACATGAAATCGTCTCAAAGTTGAAGGAAAAAAGGCTGAGGTCAGTGTTTTCCACAGATTCGTTTTTTTTGAGAAAATTAAGAAAATCCTCCCTCACTGAGGGTGCTGCTGTCAGACCCAGAGAATGCACAAGTGTTTGTTTTCTGTAAAGGCCTGTATCTCCAGGGCCTCGGTGGTGCAGCATGTGAAACCGCTGATAGGCCGCTATGCAGCTCGATGACTCACCACTAACAGCAAAGGAAATGATGTTGTTTTGCTGCCACACCACGAGGACTTAACTCCCCTGTTCAGATACAAGGCCAGGCTTTTGTGAAGGACCAATCAGGGCTGGTTGTAATGTCACGCAGGTACCAGGCATTACGTTCTCCGGCATTAAGCTGCAATAGATGTGTTGATTTTGCGAATGTGCCTCAGTGGAGAGCATTTAAAAAAGAATTAATTCCCATTTATTGCCATGCCTAACTGGGCAATAAATCTTCATCTTCTAGCTGGGAGCTGGGCAGCATAGTTACGTTTAATAATGTCTCTTGATTAAGGACTGATGAGAATCTGCTGCAGTTTTTCCATTATTGAATAGAAGAAGGTCTGGGAGGGGGTGAGAATGTGGTTTTATTTTCTCTGTGTCATTTAAATTTGTACAGTTCTTGCGCAAGTTTGGTGGATTTAACTTGTCCTCTCCGCTCTCATGCAGAATGGCGTTTTACCTCGACGAGGTGATGAACTGTACTCGCTCCCTGCTCCTGGGGGTCTCTGGATGGATTCCCCATCATGTGATCGGGGCCGTGTTAGTGTCCCTCCCTGCCATCTCTGTCTTATCCCACCTCACCTCCAGTGTCCACCTGCCCCTCCAGGTAAATGTGCATTACGTGGTGGCGTTTAAAACATTGTTTTTGTGAGGAGAACGTCATCTGTTGCAACACCTCACAATCCCAAGTGACCAAGGAAGAGCTCCCTCAAAAACCAGCATGTGAGATGTGAGACGTCGCCTCTCAAGTGGATCACATCCCTTCGCCGTGAGGGGTGGGATTCTCCCAACTAAAATTCAGGCTGTGTCCTATCAGTAATTTATAAACTGACATCCAGTATTTGGATCAAAAACGCTGCTGAGGAACAAGCTGTGTGTTGATGAACCAGCCCACAGCTGTGTTATCCTTTTATTTCAGATACACAGAGCATCAGATATGACTGAGTACCAGCACACACCCATCAATACAGTTCAACTGGTTAAAACCCAGTGTCCTACAATTTACATTTTCATTGGTGGCAATAGAGAGTTATCTATTAGTTACACAAGTCAGTGCCATCGTAAGAGTTTGAACTTTAAAATACTAAATTGGGCAAAATGCAAAAGAATTAAAGCAGTTTATTTTGTCTACATTTATCAATAAACCAGTTCTAAAGGCATGCGGCATAGCACACTCAAGCTTGTACATGCTGAGTTTGTGCAGCTCAGTAAGAATCTTAGGTAACAGGGTTGCCTCACTATTAGGTGAGACTGCGGAAGCCCCATTCCCTGAATATCTAAATGAGGTAATGTGTCAACATAAAGCACGACTCGGCTCGACTAACACTCAACATTTCCCAGTTGCAGCTTTATATTTCCCGGTCTTCCACCTTAAAACAAAAACATTGAATCAGCTTTTCCTACAAAAAGTGTTAACGTCTCCTTCTCTTTTATCACATCGGCTCCTCCAGACTTTCTGCGGCTTTATACTTCGGGGCCAGACGGAGAGTGTACATCACCATTAGCTCTGCAAGTGATCAAACCGCTGCCCCCACTCTCCAACCACTGGGCTGTTATTGGGAATCGTGTTTGTGGTCATACTTGTGATTTCCAAGAGATTATAGATGGTCTTCAGTGATACACCGAAGCTAAATTAAGCAGAGAGGGGTCTGGCGTTTTGAAAGCTTGCCCACGGTGGTCTGAAGCCAGAGATCCCGGGCGACCAGTCGAGCCGTAAGCTGGCATTAACGCTGATAGGAACTGTCGAAGGAAAATAGCCCGGAGGCTTCAGGAGGCTTCGGCTGTGGACTTTGGCACCGGAGATGTTGACATTTCTTCTTCTCCGAGTCCTGAGTTCAAGAAGATTGAGAGCAGCCATTCTGCACAGCGTTTTTGTTCTGTATCGCGTCAAGGCCGTAACTCTGTGCTAGTCTGACTCCGGCCTTCCAGATTCGGAGCCAACGGCTGCTCGCAATATGTGTGGTGTTTTGATATCTTGTTTTTCAAGGATTTTTTTTTTTTATCACCCCATTTTTCTGTCAGTCGATTCTCCCTCCGTGCTCTGTCTCAATCTTCCTGTCTCTCAGTCTCTCTGGGGCTGGCAGATCAAAGTGTTACGCTCATGGAAAGTTGTTAATTAGATCTTGTGCTTTTCTGGACGGTAATTCGTTTGAAGATGTTAAGACCTGATAACGGTGCTTGAGGGGGAGAGAGAGAGGTGTGACGCGGAGAAATCCAGCCCATGAGAGGGGATGAGAGGGGGAACATTCTGCTCGGTTTTCTTCAGCAACCTATGAGGTTACTGCTGCTGTCTCCATGTGTGTGTGTGTGTGTGCGCGCGTGCGTCTCAGTGATGCATTTGGCAAATCGGCACGTTTCTCATCAAAACCTCTTCATTGTTGTTGAAGGCTCTTTCCCCTGCCGTTGATTAATGAAGGGTATTTTTGCAGTTCTAGAAGCTCAGGATTCCGCATTTGGCTTGGCTTGAACAGTAAATTTAGATGTCTCATCCCTGTGACATAATGTGACAAATTTCGTTTTGCCCACATAATAAAAATGCTGTTCCTGTATCTTGAATCTGGTGGGTTTCACAACTGGATATGTTTGTCCTACTTACTGGTGCTCTTATCTCTGATGAAATATTAAAGCAAGAAATTGCATCTGAATAGACGGAAATAGTTCAAATTGCCTGAAAGCCTTTTTTTTTTTTTTTTAATGTTATGTAGTGGAGCAGAAAGGTATCCAGGGCAGAAGTGGCACAGAAACTTGAGGCTTTATGGAAATATAAGCTGTTTCATCCGCGTGCCAACATATAACTTGTTTTGAATTATTAAGGCCATTTTTACTGCAGCTACCCGACGCAGACATAAACAGTTCTATAAACAGTTTTTTTTCCCCCTCAGGTGACCATGTTCCTGTGCTGTGCCACCATCCTAGCCATCATCCAGTACTGTAACTTCTGCCAGCTCAGTTTCTGGATGCGCTCGGTCCTGGCCACTGTCACTGGGGTTGCTCTGCTGCTGCTGCTGTACAGCCTGCTACACAGGTACAGGTGAGCAACCACCTGTTACATACACACACGCAGATAGGCAGTATAGGAAGACAGCCGGAAAGTGAAACCAAAATATCTTGATCGCCACCTGGTGTCTGGCTGCAGTAAAGGTCATAAATCCTGCGTGTGTGTGTGTTTGTGTGTGTATACATCCACACTTGTGATACTATCCACTGCATGTACAGCTCCAATACTTAAATAGAGGATTTCATTGAAATTGTTTTTCAGGATGTGTTATATGTGGGTTCATGTGTATGTAATTTTTATGTGTTTAAAAGAATAATACTGTCTCTCCCCCTCTCTCTCTCTCTGCCTCCCTCCCTCCTCTCTGACACCGTTCTGGTCTTTTTCAGCTCTGGTAATAACAGCTTGCCAGTTCATGGGTGAGTGTCTCCGTGGAAACAGAGAGATTTGATGGATGAGTGACATTTGAGGGGTCGTGTCTCTTTTATGTTTTTTTAATAGAGACAGCCCTCTCTGGCGTTTTACTCTTTCTCATGCCTCTCCTGTCCTTCGTCTCTCTTTGTGTGCGTCAGCAGTAACGACTGCTAAATGTCAATAGAGGTTTAAATGCCATA
This sequence comes from Pseudorhombus dupliciocellatus, assembly GCA_016785235.1. NCBI lineage: Eukaryota > Metazoa > Chordata > Actinopteri > Pleuronectiformes > Paralichthyidae > Pseudorhombus > Pseudorhombus dupliciocellatus. The sequence continues at coordinate 267,920 of JAFBJW010000390.1, forward strand.
CAGCCTGAAATTTGGATCCAAATTTTTAAGTTCATCTGCAAATTTGGTCTCATACATTCTTACATATTTGCTTAATTTTTATTTTAAAAGCGTGTACTGTCCATCTGTGATTATAATAGCTTTAACAACCTACTTCACCTTCAATTATGGAGTCCCCACAATTCCCCCAAATGTCTTGACACCAAACTAAAAAAATTAAAAAACATTAATAGCCACTTCATTCTCTCAGAGGTGGACATGCACTATGGCTTGAGGCTTTGCTGCATGTCTTCCCCTGTCTCTCTCTCTCTCTCTCTCCTTTTCACGCAAAGAATCGGTCCTGACTTTAAATATCTTTAAATTACAAACGAAGATTTTAAACACTGTTTGAACAGAATGTGATTTATTTAGGCTGGTGGAAAATGTGTATCTTTCCCTGCTGAGAGATGGATTTCAACATTGGTCTAGAAACACGAGGGCCCGATCCAACAGTCTGGACAACACAGTCATTTGGATGGAGCAGATATTTTCCACGATACCGACGCATCACCCAGATTTAGCACGCGTCAATCTCACAATCAACCCTGCTCTGAAATAGCTGTCACTCGTTACCTCCTGGTAAACTAACTAAATGCTGTATTCCCACGCTTCTCTCCTTGTTCCCTCTCTCAGTCTAAACGTCTCCACCTTTAATGGTGGCCCAGAATCAGACCCTCCCATACGACCTCTCGACCTTTTGGTTCCTGAGGCCGTCCTGGCTTTCTTCCTGCTTCTTCTACTGGTCTGGTTCCTCAACCGGGAGTTTGAGGTCAGCTACCGTCTCCATTACCATGGCAACGTGGAGGCTGACAAACATCGCTCCAAAATCCAGATGATGCGAGACCAGGCCGAGTGGCTGCTGGGCAACATCATCCCCATCCATGTTGCTGACCAGCTCAAGGTTGTTTGACGGACTTTCTTTTTGTTTTATAAAGGGAAATTGTTGTAATGGATTATATTTTATTTACAGACAAAAGTATTGCCTTCTTGGTGTCTATTTTCTTGAATGAAGGACTTGTTTTAATGAGTACACAAAAACATTCCCCATGTTCCTGTCTCCGTCTCCGCAGGTGACCCAGAGCTACTCCAAGAACCACAACAGCGTGGGCGTGATCTTCGCCAGCATTGTCAACTTCAGCGAGTTCTATGAGGAGAGCTACGAGGGCGGCAAAGAGTGCTACCGTGTCCTTAACGAGCTCATCGGAGACTTTGATGAGCTCCTTCGCAGGCCTGAGTTCAAAAGCGTGGAGAAAATCAAGACAATCGGCGCCACCTACATGGCGGCGTCGGGCCTGAACGTCCAGCAGTTGGCTGAGGACGAAGAGGACTCTCCACACGCGCACCTGAGGGCGCTTTTCAACTTTGCCCTGGAGATGATGGGGGTCCTGGACGACTTCAACAAGAACATGCTCGGATTCGGTTTTAAACTCCGTATTGGATTTAACCACGGGCCGCTGACAGCGGGGGTGATCGGCACCACTAAGCTGCTCTATGACATCTGGGGAGACACGGTTAATATAGCTAGCCGCATGGACTCCACCGGGGTGGAGTGTCGGGTGCAGGTGAGCGAGGAGAGCCACGCTATGCTTAGCGCCATGGGCTTAGAGTTTGACTATCGAGGTACCGTGAATGTCAAGGGCAAAGGTCAAATGAGGACCTTTCTGTACCCCAAAAGTGGGGAAAGTATATGTCAAGATTGCATGGAGCAAGCAATCGGAGAAGGACCCTCATCTGTGGCATCGCCGGCCAGTAAGACTTCAGGATCGGTTGCTCAGGCAGCAGCTCCTCCTCCCCTCCCTACCCAGCCCCAAAGTGCTGCAAGGCCTCCAGGAGCAGGGCCTGAGCCTGTCCCAGCTCAGTCTGCGGAGATGAGGGAGGAAGGATACAGGGACGCTCCACACCTGCACGGACAGCCCACTGCCACAGAGATTCACCCCCCTTCCCGCCCTGAACTAGGCCCAGAACCTCGCGCTGCGCAGACGCCCTCCCAGGTGCAGCCTGCCCCTCTCGCACTTCAAGAGGAGGAGGACGAGGAGGATGAGGCTAATGAGCTGACGAAACTCAACGAGGAGTTTTATGCTCGTCTCTGATTCCTTCCTCTCCCCTCCACCCCCCCCAGGGACTGATTGCAGGTGAGGGGCAGGATGTCCCCTCCCATTCGTATACTCAGCATGGTTGAGAGACTTTATCATGCCAACACCGACAGTGGCCACGGTAGCGATAAACGTGGCCACTAGCATCTTTCCCAGGAGTGCTGGGGTGGGCGAGGCCTGTGTTGAGCACAGCAGTTAATTCTATAGAAAAGGCTGAGAGGGATTAAGAGGGAAAAGAAGATTTTTTTTTTTGGAGTTGTTGATGTTTGTTTCCTATTGTTTTTTTTTTTTTTTTGTTATCAAGTGCCTTCAGGACTAGAAAGTGAACAAACAATTATGAATGCTGAACAAAGTTTTAACAATCTTAGACTACGGATCATGCTGTGGTTTCTTACTCCATGCTCTTATTTTCAATGCAAGTATTTCTTAAAAGAATAATTATTCTTGTGCCATATCATTTGTTCTAACTTGATCATTTGTTCTAACTTGATGAAAAAAAAGAGATTCTTTATGAGTGCCAGTGCAGTGTGATGGAAAACAAAGGGAAGAATGAGGGACTCACGTGAAGCAGTGTTAATTTATGTGTTCTTGACATGAGTGCTTAATACATTATTCATTTCTTCTCGAGTCAAATGCTACAAATCAGGCTGCATAGATTTTAGTTTGTGTAGCAGCTAAATGCACATTTTAAGCACAGGTCTTGCACAGTTTTTTCTCAACCACTTGTATACCGGGGCTTTTAAGATTTTTTTTTTTTTTTTTTTTTTTTTTCAGCAAAGAGTTTTTGTCTTTCACAACAAGTACAATAAAAAAAAAAGCACAAAAAGCAGACTCAGATAAGGGAATTCAGATTTAGGAGAAAAGTCGATTTTCAAAAAGGTTAGATTATTATTAAAGCGAGAAGGCACTTTAAAAGTGATACTCCACATTTGAGTAACAGACTCTCACCCCAGGTAGACCAAAGAGTTGGCTGTAAAAATGTTAGTCTCAAGAAGACAAGTTGCAATTGCGATTAACTTCGATTGATGCTGGTCAAATGAGATTTTGCGGAAATGTCAGGCTCAGGGTCATATTGATTCAAACTGTGATCTGATTTTTCGAGTAATATTTTGTAATATTGCAAGAACAAAGCCACACAAATAATGAAAATAAGTTGTAATATTACATTAGTAAAGTAGTAATTTGATGAAAACTCAGTCATAATACTACAAGGAATAAAGAAAAACATTTTGTGATGTCGCCAACGTACCGAACACTTTCTTAGATAATCTGTTCACAGTCCTGATACTTATGATAGCATGGTGCTGATGTGAAAAAAGGGGAAGTATTTTATAAATAAGTTAAACATAATGTGCCACATTCCTCATTCCAACAAAGGCTGATCATCTGTTTTTCTCCCTTTAACATTAAATGTTACATACTGCTTAGTTCTTATATTCTCAGATATCCCCCCTTTAAATTGCATTAATACATAGTCTTAATAATCCACTTAGCATCCTGTCCAATGAGTATTTCCATAAAGTACAGCAAAAAAACTGTGCTCCAGTGTGAGTCGGTTTTTTTAAACTGGGTCAGAACCACTTTATTGGAGCTGTATAAAAAAAATAATATTTTTTTTTTTTACACCCACCGTCAGGGGATAAGGCTGACAGAAATTCTATATTTTTGTTGTTGCTAAAAAAAGTCCAAGGAAAAGGATCAAAACCAACAAAGCAAATGCATCTCTCAACACTTCCTGACTTTTCTCGCCCGGCCTTATGGCTCTCAGCCCAATTTGTTTAGTATTTTTGGGCATGATGACAGGACTGACACGCACCAAGTGTGCCCAGACGCACATGAACTGCACGATGTGGTTTGCGGTCAGCAGCACCTTAACTCATAGACCACCGAGGAAGTAAACTGTGCATTTGTTAGGGGACTATTTTCAGTGGTGGATTTACTCTGGTAGTTTGTATTTATGGCAGCAGGACAGTGCATGAGGGATTAACTTAAAATAACAACTGACCCCCTATAAGTTCAACAATGTCGCCCAGCGCTAACTGTGGACAACAATGCACCTCAGAAAATTAGATACTTCAGGCTTTGAATTAAAAGAGGATGTGAACAGACGTAAACTTAAAAACTCACAGTGAGGTGAGAGTTTGCTACATGGAATGCGTTCCGGGTGGAGGAGGCACTGGAAGTCAGACTGTGTGAGGGACAATCACTGTGTACTAGTTCTCAATAAAATGATAGTGATCCTGTTGCTGTTGGTTGCGGTATCAAAGCACATATCAGCTATGATCTCGGTGTCTTCTGTAAAACCTCAGACTCAGATTAAGGGACGTTCCATTCTTTGCCTTCATTGCTGAATAAAAGACATCAACATCTTTCCGTCCAGTAGATGTATTCAGTTGTTCAGTATTGTCTGCTTTTAGCCGTGTGATTCGTTGTTGAAGGGGTGGGACTTTGACCCTGTTATGGCCCCTTTATTTACAGGAGCCTCTACTGTAACAAGATACTTACATTTTGCCACTTTAATTGAGTGATCTATAGGTGCGGTGCAACCTAAAGTAGCTGATTGTTTTGTGGTGCCTAAAACTATGACTGTATTTTTTTTAGTTACTTTGCTTCTCAGAGTTTTCTTTTTATCATGCCGTTGTCATAATGAGAGTAGATTATGATTGTATGTTTGATGAAATTATGCTTGTCGTGCAGGTTTTGCTGCATTAGTTTGGACAACTTCCATCTTTTGTTTTTGTGCTTTTTTTTTTTTTTTCCCCTTTTTGCTCTTTTCCTGTTCCTTTATTCTGTCATTAGCTGGCTGCCTGGAATTATATGGCGGTGTTCCCATCGAATACCTGGCACATCTGTAGCTCTTCTCTTTCACTCACTTCATGCTTTTGTCCTCACTCCTGAAAACACTTCTTTCCCCCTAGTGTGTGTGTGTGTGTGAAAAAAAGATATTTAAGTCATACTCCACCTGAAAGTCAGTCACCCATGGCAGATCACCGTTGCGTGATTCAAAAGAAAAATAATCAATATCATATCAACTATATGGTTTCAGTTCACTGCCTTATCTGTAAAGGATGCACAAAGGAATGGAGAAGAGACCGTAAACTTTATATAGTGACTTGTTTAGGATTTGCATAAATATGTACCACCACCACCACATCATTTTCCTCTGCCACCACACACTCCAGACATACACAACCAGTGCCTTTGAAATATGAATATGTCGTCTGTGATTATTTGTATCAAATAATCGTGAAAACTGGAGTAGCATAAAAGTCCAAAGATGTTTCTCTATTGGAGCTGTCCCCAGATTAACACAAAAATAGCTGCACTAGATCTGCTCTGCAAAATCATTTTCATTGCTGTAAGTCTCGTTCCAAAATCTCTCGCCTCTGCTGTTGCCACTCATATTGTCTCAACACAAAGCAAACACATGAGCATCCCAAGTATTAATTGTGAAGGAACGTTTCTTACCCAATGGACAATTTTCTTCTTTGCTTGACACACTACATTTTAGTTTGATTCTGTACCACACTCTCATCCCATAATTTCATTTCAGCATCATTTTGTCCTCACTTATGTTTAACATTACACACAGGAGTCCTCAAATCACTCATTTCGGGTTGTTTGGATGTTATCCCTTTTGACAATGTGTGGGTGTGTGTGAGTGAAATTAAGTTGTTTTTTTTTTTTTTACTTTGGGCAGAGGGAAGTAGTGGCCCCAGACATCCAGTGCTGCATTTGGGAAAATATGCAATCAGGTAAACAGCTGATTGCATTGAGGAGAAGTTAATCATCTTGTTTTGTTGAAGAAATGTGATTTGGCTATAACAGAACTACAAGAGAGAAGCATAATGGAATGTTTAATCAGCACTAAAGGCATCACAGCAAAAAATACAGTGCCCTCATCACTCATTTAAATAGCGTCAGCTTAAACTCCTGGTTACATTTTTTTTTTTGTAAATTCAATCCGCATTTGTTCTTAATTAAACTGGGACAAACAGATGAGTTATTTGATTTAAAATCTTTGTTCATTTGCTTTATGTCTATGAAAGAGATGTGTTATGTATTGTTTTGTGCACATTACCCATGTATCATTTATCAACACATGATCGTAATCTGTACACATTTGCACAAAGCACTGTGTTTGTACATATGCAGTTATTTTATGTCACATATGATTTTTTTATACATGTGCATGTGTCAGATTTTGCCAGAAAACAATGAAAAGAGACACATATTATCAAACTGATCCAATGTGTGTCTTATTGAGTAAGAGTGTGTATAATTATTGTATAACTCCAGAGGGGAAACTATTTGAAGCAGAAAGTTGTTGAGTTCATAGTGAAGTTTAAAGTTAGGATGGATTTATGACAAAGGCAGATAATCAGAATGTATTTCCAGGTAATGACAGGATGGGTGGAATTTTGTGATTGACTGGCGAATGACTGAAATATTGCCTGGATAGTGTGTTTAAACAAGAAGGTTATTTGTTTTAAGACACCTCCACCTTCCAGCAGAGTAAAAGAAAGATGAGGGTTGACATTAAAAACACAGATCAGTAAAATGTTTTAAAAATGGAAACCTGACTTTTGTGCATTTTGTTGTAACTTCACTCATTTGCAGTGAGATGGCCTAATATACTACTGAATCTGTGATACAGTAAATATACTACTATTATTAATAATATTTTTTTTTACATTTAAAAAAGCCTGGAATTTTTGTAAATCTGTATTTAATTTGATATAATTGAATGTTATATAACAAATTTAAGACGCATTATTGGATTTACTAAATATCGTCCAGTAAGAAGTTACATGCATTTTTAATGAGTTAAATCCAAGTGTCTCCTTGTTAATATTTATTGTTTAAATTAGTTATCGGTGGAATTAAACAGAAAAGTGAGTGGAGTCGTTAATTTGCTCGGTCAGGTCTATGGCGGTGCTGTAGCGCCCCCAGCGGCTGACAGGCGGCAGTGTTCTCACGTAGGGCGTGAATGCGCGGCCCCTCCCCCTCCACCGCCGATCTGGAAAAGAAAAAAAAACTTTTTTGTACCGAAGGAATCAACAGCCGCCATCTTGTCGTGGCTCGGAATTAGGATTTCTGTCCAACACTGGTTTTTTACCCTAGAAATCGAGCGTCCTTTCTGCACACGAGAGCGCCCTTCCCCGGAAAACGGCATCTTAACGTCGCCTCGGAGACATTTTGAGAGAAAAAACGGGAACTGGATCGGTGGTCGTCGGGCAGAAGAGCTCCGTGTATGTGATTTCCCCTTCAGAGTGCGGCGATTCAGCCCCTGTCGCCGTCCGGGAGCAGCATTGTTTACCAGGACAAGCGGAGGGCAGGTCGCGACTTTCGAGGTGGTTTGCAAAAATACGACATTTTTATGCAATCGTGCATTTCTGCGGAGCTTCGCGCGATTTTTGCACGAAGAAATTTGACGTCACGCAAAATGGGCACTTTGAACCTCTAGAAATTACGACTTTCCCCCCGGAGCGCTGAAATCCACCAGATGTTATCGCATCGTCACCGTCAAGTCGGCTCTTTACATGGGGGATATTTTATTCTGCGGTGTTTAACGATGATAATGTGGGTGTTGGGTGTTGGATTATCATGGGGTGAATGGCGGTGGCGAAGCGGGGCGCTATTGCATCTCTTTTGAAAGACACGGACTCTCGCGGCGAGGAGTAGCTAGCGCTAACAGTTAACTTAGCTGGTAGCAGGCAATTACCTAGCTACTGGCCGGTGAGTTAACGTTAGCGCGGAGGTTCGTGTCGTTAGAGCAACTTCCCCGTCGAACCGTAAACAACGAGAACAGCTTCCAACCTGCGGCCGGACAAGAGAGAGCGACTATGGCTGAAAACCTGCTGGACGTCGGACCTCCCAACTCCAAGCGGCCGAAGCTGAATTCACCTGCCCTGTCAGCATCTGATGGACAAGGTAAAGGCCTCGCCTGCCTAATGCAAACACACACAACACAACACTCCGGAGTGATCACAACAGGCCACCCTCCGCCGCACAGGGTAAAGTTAGCAAGTCAGCTAAGTGTGCGGAGCCGTAGTAGCTAGCATTTGCTGCAGTGTTGTGGTTTGCTTCTGTGGAGCATGGACCTACCCTGTACATTCAGATGCCATCTATTGAGTAATGGAGCTCCAATAACAGTCTTGCAGCAAATTATAGTCTCATTAATTAACACGGAATTAAGCTTAACCAAAGCAATCCAACTGCAGTAGTTTAAGACGCCCGCTCAGTGGAGATCACTTAGTTAAACCTCGGAAAAATGGGGGAGTATTCCGCTCAGTGCAAGTTGGGTTCCTTCCATTAAACGTAAATGTCATTTAACGGTTTACGGCGACTGAGAATATTTGTAAGAGCTAACAGCAGAGTGCATGTTGTCAACACTGAGCGGGAAGTTGGTGTGTAAGAAACAATCGTCCAGCTCAGGTGTAGGTGCATGGCAGACCTGTGGTGTGCTATATGTTTATCCTGCCCATGCCTAACTGCAGGCAACGGTGACACTGTCGTCTACCATTCCCAAACAGTGCACAACTGGGTAAAATATCCCACTGCTAAATATCAATTGCTTCTGCAGTTCATTACATACTGTGCATCTGACATCCGCAGCTAACATAAATAATCCAAGTTCTGGGCTGTCCTTCCTTTAGTGGATTCATTACTTACGAGCGGTTACGTTTTATTTATGCATTCTGTGCTTAAGTCTGTCTAGTTTGTTGATGTGAAGATCTTGTGATCTTGCCAGCAAAAGGGGGAAATGGCTGCCACCAATGTTATGTTTAATTCTGGTAATTTATTCAAGTGTATGAACTTTTATTAACTCAAACTCAAGCATTTCCATGGGCACAGCAACCCTAGGTAAAAGAAGCCACACACCCAAGTGGCACTTCTCTGCTTTTATTGTCCACCAGATATTACACCTGCTGAAGGTTCTTGAGAGATGGGTGTATATCTAAATTTTCTTAATGCAAGCCTCCAGAAGAATAGTAGGAGTACAACCGAATATGCAGTCATACTTCCAAATGTTCCTGCCTCTCTCTCTCTGGGTGCGGGGCAGTTTTGGGGAAAAAGATATCAAATTTGTTTATAATTTCTCTTCAGACATGTTTTTCTGATGTAATTATATCTTGTTCTGTGACATGTATTTCACGGTGCCCTGACAGATGATTCGTCAATTTATTTCGGAGTAGAAGATGTTGGAGTTTATTTTCTCGGCGGCAGCAAAATCTTCATAAGCAGCCAACTCCTGTATGTTAAACTGTGTCTGCAAGCCAGTGTTGGGACTTAGCACACATATTTTAGATGGATGGGTGGGTGGGGTGTTTTGCTTAGTAAATTTAGACCTGAGAATTTCATCAAACAATGCTATCGCTAAACTTAAAGCAGTACTTACTGACCAGACACCAACCCAGACTGAGCCCAAGTCTCAAAGCCCAATTCATTGTTCTACACTAAAGTTAATCCACCTGACCACCTAGAAATCCAGGTGATGTGCGAACAGGTGATTTACTGCTGGATTCACCACGAGTTGATGAGGCATCCAGCATGCGACAGACAAAAAGAAAACAAATATCTCAGGGTGAAAAAAGCAGTGACACACGAAGAAGACACTGATGATTATGTCAAGAGGCTTTGTGTTAATCAGAGCTGACAACGGTGTCGGGGTGCTGTAAACAAAACCATGTGATCCCTCAGCGGAGGTAATATGTCACTTCCTGTCTCTGTCCGTTGCACCAGGCAGCACCCATATTTGATGCCGTTGTTAATGAAGAAAATCCACTGTTGTGCATATGTGACAAGCAAAGTCTGGGTATACACTATTGGCCCATTTGCCAGATTTCCCCCAAAGTCATGTTGAAAAATGGCGATATACTGCAATATTATGTTTATGAGTTGATTAGGTAATACATTTGTTGTAAAATTATTTATCATATATGTCAAATAGCATGCATTGTTCTTTGCATTCAATTCTATTTAGTTAGGAAGAAAAATAATTCACTGGACAGCCTTTCAACAAAAAGTCACACATACAATGAATTACAACGGCTGTCCCACATGGCAAAGGCCCCACATGTCTGCAGTGATCAATCATTGAACTTGCCCCGCCTCATCTATAGTTCTTGTCAGAAGCAGTTGGGACTTAACAGACCCCATGGGACAGCACTGGGCAACACGGCCATCAGCCATAAATTACTGCAGATAAAGAGTTGGCGTTCAGTCTTTGATGAGGGTCATGCCTGGAGCTTTTTGAGCAGCACCCCTTGGCCCTGACCTTTGGCCTTTGCATTTTGCCTTAGAGCCTGGTTTGAATGATGCATCCCATTTTGGAGTGTAATATTGCCTATTATAGAATTTGTGTTTGGTGTATTCATGCGTGCAGTAGTTGCTGCATGCCTTCGGGGCTTGTGATGTTTTTATGTATTCAGGGATTGTGTTTTTTTGGAGGTTCCTATTAATTGTTGTGACAGAGGGTAAACACTTGCTCCCTGTCCTATTCAGGCCATCTGTCACCCTTCAGGGTCCCTCAACTTGTCTTGCTTCCCCCTGTCCATACTTAGCACAAGTAGGATTATTAAGACGTGTTGATGTTGTAGTGACTCATACAAACTTGGGGCAGAGTCTGTTTAAATTAAGTAATTGTAAGTGGTGGACTGTCTTTAGCCAGTCAAGCTCCTTTTTCTGGTGAAGTCAGGCTTGATGCGAGTGATGAGTCTCGGTGTTCTTTATGTTATGCAACTCTACAACATTGTATCTTCAAGTGAATACTTGCATGCATGACTAAAGTTAAGGGTCATATCCAGTGTGTGTATGCGCACATGCTTCTCTGTTTCCATCTCTCTCTTGCGATGACTGGCAGACGCACGCAGACACACATATACACTCACTTTGAGAGACAGTAATTCGGCTAACGTGTCTAACCCGCCACAGTGAAAATGTCGATTTGTTTTAAATGACTGCCTCATTATCAATACTGATCACTGCATAATGATCAATACTTGTCTTTAAAAAGAAAAAGGCAGACACACCCACTCACACACACAAACATTGTCATCAGACACGTGTAAACTCCAACTGGGAAAAATAACATTTGTAAACATTGTCAAGTTCTTAAGAACTGTAGTTGCATGAGCACAAGTAATGGTTAATCTTCTTCAGTTCACCACATCCCTAACCCCAAGTGCACAAATCCATCCCAAAGTTTGTGTGGGAAAATGAGCTAATAGCTTGTCTACATTTAAAGCACCACTAACAACCAAAATGTAATGTGTTTTTTGAGTTGCATGTTGTTTTAAGTGATAAAACTTAGACAACATTTCCAGTAAGGAGCACTAGTGCTACTGGTGAAAAATGTGTCTGGTATTTGCTTCTGTAGGGCTGTAGTGCTGTACAAATTCAAGTACAATCAAAATATATCTTGGTGAAGAGCAGTGCCATACACGTAGAGGACACAGGTGAAGCTATCAAGAGTTTCTTATGATAAGAGTGTCAGTGTGATGTAAACATGATCACGCAGTGGGGTTAAAATGTCACTTCCTCGCCCCCCCGTCTGCACGAGCCGTTGGTTTCAGCTGTACTGGATTAACATGGAGGTTTTGATACTGTAGTGAATGCATTTGTGTTGAGCATTTATAAATGGCAAACTGCAGGTAAAGGCCGTAGACAGTTCTCCAGGTTTTACCTGCAGGTCATGTTTGAAGATGGCTCTACGATGTTGTGAGGGCTTAGAGTTTTCATTGTTTGATACAACATTTTTTTGCAAGCTAAGTGAGACAACAAACAAACCAATCACTGTTCAACAAATGATTCACAAATCAAATTACTACTAATTTCATCTATTTAATCAGTCACATGTCTTGAAAACTGTGATATTGCATGAAATGTGCAAGTCTGCTATCAATGGGAAATCATGCAAATGTCCCACCTGGTCTTAAAGTATAAATGCACATGTTGCATTTAGTTTTATGAGGTTAGATAAGCATAACAAACTCTTTTGTCCAATATAAATTGAGAGTACGGATTCCCATACCTGCTTTAAGGTACTTTCTGTTGTTTCCTGCAAAATGAGATGCTGCTCTAATCAGGACAGCTACTGACTACTCACAGGAAGGACCTACAGTGGATATGATAAGAAAGGTGGGAAATTAAGTTAAAGATCATAAAAATGAAGGATTATAGGCGTGTTATAGACATGCAGATGTGATGCGGGTGAAAAGGGCTGTGCAAAAAGAGCAGCGCTGTATTTGATTTCGGTCTCCTCTCCCCCTCTTCATGGCTGGGGCTCCCCTGACAGCATGTGGCTGTACCTAACCAAAACATTGCTTTGCATCATTCGTCTCCAGCCAAGAAGCCTGGGGGCAGGCTCCCTCAGTGTGTATGTGTGAGTCCATTCAGAAATGAATGCAGGGACAGACATCAGCACGTGTGGTGGAACTGAATGCTGAGAGCATCTATGTGGCTGCTGAGAGGAGCGAAGGGAGATGACGGATGGTTCCTTCAGCTTTTACACAAGCATCTACTACAAGGAGCACCTGCTTGCTGGATGCCAGGGACAGACTGGGGGTAGTGTGGCAGATCTGGAAGGCTGTGTTTACTCAGGAAAGACCCAGTGCCCTCATTAAAGACAGGATCCAGACTGAATCTCAATGAAGACATCCAGCAGCAGCAGACAGCAGATGGGACATTGACTGCCTCCCTCTGCTCTACTACCCTCTCCCATCCAGTAGTATCAAGAATATGTTGATCATATTTTGATTAGTGAAGGGCTTGATTTGATTTGATGGTTACTAATATAAAAATCACATTCCTCCACTCTGCTACCCCCAGCTGTGTAGCTTCAGTCAATCGTTGCCTCTGGTAACCAAAGTGCTGCCAGGCACACTACCATCTATACTGATTTATCATTACCTGTTCTTTAACTTGTGTTTTCAACGCAAATATGGGTTGTTACCTTTGTCCAAGATAAATAATTCACTTCACCACAAGCTACAAGTTAGATGGATGCCAAAACAATTGTTTCTGCCTACTAAGTTTCAAACATTTTGCAGACAGACTGAAAACAGCCCCACATTAAAGCAGCGCAGATCAACATTGTCCAAGTATCATAGGATCAAAAAGATCCTATGATAATCCTATGATACTTTGAACTTTGATCATGCAATTACTATTTATAACTTCAAAGCACATAAAAAAACAAAAGTTTAAAGGTAGATGTGGTATGCATTGTAAATGCTGTTTTCTGTCTTTGTTTCTTTGTAGTGTATAGGTAACAAACAACATGAAATGGTAGTGAAAACAATCACTGGTGAGTTAAAATGAACTTTCTCTGGGAATGTTTTATTTAAAAAGGGTTCTTAGATTGGGCAATGTGTAAAAAAACACGTTGACCACCTTAGTGAAGACCCCATGATGTAAAATAGAGTATACAGAAGAATACAATTCATACAATTTGGGAGGGCATTTCAGGAAACAGGTTTAACAAACTCTGAGTCAAAACCTGAGCTCTGGGTTGACCAACTCTGAGCTTTCAAACTCATAGTTTTGGGTTTCAGAACATGTGTTATACAGGGTAACCTTGACTAAGAGTCGATTAAACTGAGTTAAGCTTGTGCATGAGGATATCAAAGGCCCTCATCAAACAAACGTTTGTGCAACAGCGATGGCCAGAAAATAAGCTGGTGACAGCTGGTGTGTTGGATAGAAGATGGTGGAAGGTCGTGACAGATCAAGACGCAAATTAGGGATGAAGAAAGGTGGCAGGAGAGTTGAAAATTGGAATGACATGAATCCAAGGAAATCCAAGCGAAGACGCAAGAGTGAGGGGCAAAAAGGAGGAAGCTCAACTTCAGAAGAGACAGGTAATGATCATGCAAAAGTGCGTGAAGATGAGCATAAAATATTTGGAATATTGGAACGAGAGGGTGCCTTGTTGGCAATGCACCTATGGCTGGGATGCCAACTGCCAATCAGTCCAACAGAAGAAGAACAGAACAAAATAAAAGGAAGTAGGTGTCAGCAATGCACCTTTGAACTAGATGCCAGCCACCAATCACACCGCTGCCCTTTAGCTGTCTTAATCACTTCATCTCAAGTCATGCCTCCCGAGGCAGTCAGCATCTTGCTCACACGTCTGGATGGCATTATACAAATTACCCTCTACCGCCCAGCAGAAACCCTGAATGCTGCTGGATTCGCCCATGTTGTCACAGTGTTTGTCAGGCACTAGCAACTTTTTTTTTATAACCATGCTACATCTTGTCCTGCAGGGACAAGGCTGCAATGCAACACCAGATTGCGTTTATACACTCTAATATTCCATAATTGGTCGTATTAATGAAAATGTGAATTAAGAGAGGGGGTCACCTAAGGAATAGGGAGATAATTGTTCTGTGGAAATTTTTGTAACCTTATTGAAAGTTTTGTTGGTTTGATTGGCAGCTGGCATCCAGTTTATAGATGCATTACCACCACCCACCGGAAAAATGAGTGGCATCAATGTGGAGTGGAGAATGTTCTGTTTGTGAATTTGAAGCTGAGTCCAGTTCCGGTTGTATCATTATTTAAATATAAATACATAGCAGTAAATGTTTTCTTATAGGCTTATTTGATGGAATAAAGCCATTGGGAAAGCCAAATGTTCCCTACTAACTGTGTATGGGCAAAATTTTCAATACGATACAAAGTTCTCTGATACCCTGCATCAGTTTAATTGTTTTCATCTCTTCCTTCTCTCTTAGATTTGGGATCACTATCCTGGGACGATTTGGAGAATGACCTACCAGATGAATTGATCCCTAATGGTGGAGATCTTAGCCTGATGGGTGGGATCCCTTCAAATGGTGGAGCAGCACCTGGAGCTGTGCCAGGTGGCACCCCTGCAGGCCTAGGTGGTGGCCCTGTAGTCCCAGATGCAGCTGCCAAGCACAAGCAGCTTTCGGAGCTTCTTCGAGCTGGTAGCACCTCCAGTATCACAGCTGCTGGACTGAACTCTGCTAGCCCTCAGTCAGGCGGAATAGGGCCTCAGCTGGGTAAACCACTGGGTAAGAGCCCCCTTGGGCAAGGCTCCCCCAACAACCACCCGTCCCCCCAGGCCCAAAAAGCAGGAACACCAACTGGAATAGCAGGACAGAACAACAACAATAATACTGCAACTATGGGCTTCAACCAGGCCATGATCAACAATAGCCAGGGGCATGCTGGGCTGCTGACCCAGGGAGGGCAGTCCCAACCTGGGCAGGTGATGAACGGTGGTCTCGGACCTGGAGCTGGGAGAGGACGGGGAGCGGGAGTGGCAGGCCTGCAGTACCAGGGAAAGACAATGCAGGGCGCCTCGGCTGGAGTCGGAGGAGCAGCTAGTGCTTTGGCAGAGACTCTCAACCAGGGAGGGCAGCAGATGGGCGCTCATGCCACCCTTAATGCAGCCCAGCAAGCAGGCAACATGAACAAGGTGAGTCATCGCTCAGTTTCCCTTCAGTGTAGTGTGTCTGCGTGCAGATGTTATGGCTACAACGTGTATGAAATATGTCAGCAATATTTTTACATCCATGTCAGGTGGTCCAGCAAAAGTGTATGCTTTATTGTCACACTGCCAAAGTGCTCTAAAGATCAGAACTGGTCAGGATTTTCTTGAAAGTGTTGAGTGTTATTGGTCTGTTAACTTTGTTAACTTTAGTTATAGCTGCATATGAAGCTACATATTGCCTTTGAGTAGGGGTGTCTAAATTAACAGTTTTAAGAGGGATTAGAATCTCCCGAATGTATGAATGGACTGTCAGTATTTGTGAGGAGGCTTCAGATGTTCTCCTCTGTTATCAACAGCTCCAGAGCGAAAACCACAAGATCAGGTCTTTATGTGTTGCTTCTGTTATTGGGCTTTAATAGCATGTTATAAATCTCTTTTGGGGCATTTGTGAGGTCTTTGTCACTCCTTCCTCCATCATGCTCCTTTGTTATTGTGTAGTGCGATCACTCCCCCTGCTTTCTCTGGCTTATTGGATGGCTGCTTGCCATGTCAGTCTCGCAGAGGAGGATAGGTATTGTAAACCACTTAATCACTTAGAATGACAGAGGGCGATTGCAGCAAGGAAGGAGGAGGGGAGGAAACTCAGCTGTGTAGTTAGGCAGGGCAGTAGAGCGGCGAGATGATGGGTGGCAACTGTCCTGTCTGCTGAAGTGTGGAGTGTGTCCGCGAGTCGGGGGGGCGGACTGAATGGTGAAAGCAAAGCAAAGGGGGCGTGCGTTTGTGTGTTCATGTCCGCCTGCTCAGCTGTGTTGAAAGGCTGCCAGTGTCTGGTCGTCTCAGCTGGCTCCTTTTTTTATCTGGTCTGTTGGAGCGGTGTCAACAGCCGCAGGGGAGACAGCCTGGCCCAGCATGTCAGGAGTCTGCTCTGGTCTCCCAGCAGCTCTGAGGATGGGAGAGTAGCAAGTTGATTGGTGTAAAGCTGGGAAGTAACAAGGCCTTTAATCACTTGGCACATCACACGTGGATGTATTCAGTCATGATTCTTGAAAGTAAGCAATATGAGTAAAGTCACTCTCATAACAATTGTATTTAAAATAGTGTATTATTACAAATTAATGATACTTGATAAAACATTTTCTAACTTGATGACATAATGGACTTTATAATTTTACTGTCAGGCACTGACACACTTGACCAACCCTGCTCACATCACTCACACAGAGTGGAACACACAGTGAAGCAGCTGGAGGTGAAAACATTTTGGCTGGATGAGAGGAGGGCCCAGTAACCAGGAAGTTTGGTTTGGGGGAAAGCTTCCCATGGTTGCATCACGATGGGGCGCAGGAAAGAAAAACAAAGGAACATTAACATTTGATCATGCATTTACCTCTGCTGCTACAACTCAATCCCGGGGCAAGCACTGGATATGCAATTGTATCTAAGCAGTCAGTAATGCTTCATAAACTAAATGATTCAAAGTTCAACACCAAAGTAATAATACCAACTGTACAATGTTGATATTTGCCATGAGCAGTTTTTCAGAAAGTCTTTATGAGATTGTATATAAAAAATATAACAACAATCCTGTTCCACTGCAATAATCTTTTTTTCCTGGGAAGAAGCTCTTAGGTACAAACAATTCTCAGGGGTCTTGCTGAAGAATGAATTTGGACTAATACGACTGCCAAATTGTGCTTAATTACCTGTCAGTGTCTGACAGCTAATTAAAAACCCAAGTAGATAATCCTTCACCTACTTACTCCAGTGTCAGGGTTCTCTCTTGTGGATTGACATTAAAAACTTTGCTGCTATAAAGTTGTAGAAGAGAGAGAGGAGAAAAAAAATTGGAAACGTGTGTGTTGAGAGAATGGGGGAAGTCCATCCCGCCAATAGCTGGTGTCATACTGAGCTGTGCCAGAGCATCAGTGAGCTGGTTTAGGCCAAAAAAGCACAGTCAGCTTTGTTATGTTGGTGCCTGTACCAGCAGAGGGGGTCTTGTAATGACAAATTGGCCTTTAATTTCAATGGGAACCTTCATAGGTGTGTTGGTGCTCCTTTGACAGATGTAGCAGATTAATACCGCACAAGGAAATCAACATCCATTTTACCATACTGACTTATCAGAGTTACATTTTCTCAGAAATGTTTACTTCTAATTAGCTAGAAGTATGCTGTAAATGACTGGTGGAGACTGAGTTATCTGCCAGATAAAGCTAATAGCTGATAACAATGCTTTACTATTACATTTACATTTTGGTTGATCAATGCCGTTTTTCAGATGGGCCTTGGAAGCAATGGGGGTCCGTTTGGCACTCCGCCCTACAGTCAGGGTGCCACTGGGCCCGGCCAGCAGCTAAACCCTCAGCAGCAGCTCCAGAACAAGGCTGCTCTTGCCAACAGTCTGCCACCCTTCCCCAGCGAACTAAAAGGGGCTGCTGTCACAAGCGTGCCAAACATGGTTAGTGCTTTTTACGCATTCGGACATTGCTATACAGCTACTCAATACATTTATAAACGTGCTGTACTGTAAAGTGTTGTAATTTTTTAAGATTTCTAGCCTATTGTATATAATTTGATTCATTGTAATAAGTAAGGTACAAGGATTACACCATGTCTGTGTCTTGATGTTTGAGATCTATTCAACAGCCTATGTCTTTTTGTCTGTGATCAGTGTTTCCGTGTCAGAATTTAGTTAGCAAAGATACAAACTTGAATTTTGTTCGTTTCACATGTTTCCGTCTTGGACTGTTTGATGCAATTGCAAGTTGACAGACAATATTGAATAACTTTTCTTTGTCAACCATGCAGCAGCTCCAACAGCAGCCTCAGCAGCAGGCCGCGATGCTCCCCCTGGCTGGCGGCGGAGGTGTGGCAGTGCCTTCAGCAGGACCTACAGCTGACCCAGAGAAGCGCAAGCTGATCCAGCAGCAGCTGGTCCTGCTGCTTCACGCACACAAGTGCCAGCGACGGGAGCAGGCCAATGGGGAGGTGAGGGCCTGTGCCCTGCCTCACTGTCGCACCATGAAGAACGTCCTCAACCACATGACCCACTGCCAGGCCGGCAAGTCCTGCCAGGGTGAGTTGGCATATTTGAAAAAAATAGCTGCAGATAAAATGGGCGACTTCCATGTGTTCAATGTTTAAAACAGTGTTCATAGTTTCATTTTATTATACATGTATTCAATAGTCATCAGTATCAGGGATTCTTGATTTATTTTATACACATTTGAGCAACATCAGGCATGTTCAATTATGCCTTGTTAATTGTGCAGACTTTTAGAGTAAGGAGAAACTACCAAAAGTAATCTCTGTTAACAGCGGGAAATCAACCAAAGAGAGAGCCACATGTGAGGGTTCCCTCCTCCAGGATGGACCATAGAGCTGAACATCCACAAAACACTATATACATAAATTAGATGCAGTTTGTAACAAGATAGAAAAGTTAGTCATGTTAGAAGTATTCATACATAAGTAGAAATGAAGGGAGAAGCTTGGCTACAAAATATGTGTGCTAATGAACCCAATCCTTCCTGTCTTACCCTCAGCATTGATGTGATGAAAAATTCCAAGTTTGACTCATGTGTTTTTGCTGTGCTTGGACTGAAGTTATATTTTAGG
This sequence comes from Pseudorhombus dupliciocellatus, assembly GCA_016785235.1. NCBI lineage: Eukaryota > Metazoa > Chordata > Actinopteri > Pleuronectiformes > Paralichthyidae > Pseudorhombus > Pseudorhombus dupliciocellatus. Next base: position 287,117 of record JAFBJW010000390.1, read on the forward strand.
TCAAACACATTTAGAGCTGAAGCTGCTTGAAGTGTAAAGGCGTCTGTGTTTCTCTGCTCCCTGCATGTCAGCTCATTTCCTCTGCTTCTCGCTGTCACTGAGAAAACAGTGGCGTGAGATTTACTTACTAATTTAGTTACCATATTGATTTCAAGGGATATTGTCCTCGTCATTGTTTCAATTACTAGGTGATGAACAAGTGCTGAAATGGGCAACTAACTTTCCTCCCTTATCTCTTTCTGCTTTCAATGATAGTGGCTCACTGTGCGTCGTCCAGACAGATCATCTCCCACTGGAAAAATTGCACACGACACGATTGTCCCGTCTGCCTGCCGCTGAAGAATGCCAGCGACAAGCGCACCCAGCAGCGTAAGTACGAGTAGCTGGCTCTGGCCTGCTTCCACACAAACATCAACATGTCACCATAACTCGTAGTTAATTATCTCCATTGACTGTAATGAATATCTGGGGCGATACCTAGACATGGTACCTCTGAGTTGCTTTACTGAAAGCAGTCAAAGACGATTGTGTGTAAAATGTGACAAGTCTGGCAGTTCATTCTAAGCTTATGCTCCTCCATGACAACGTCAAGCACTTGATTAGTATGTGTGGTCCTGCTGTGCCTGTAATCTGACACATAGAAGTAACAAAAGTGTGATGGCGGGACAGAGGGTAGAAATGGAGAGCATGGGCTCGAGAGGTCCTATGCAGCCATTGGCTGTTGTGCTGTTTACCGCCACTCCCCACTGGAACAGAGCAGAGTTTGACACCATCTACCTCGGAACTGTTTTGTTTGCTCCATGTTACTGTTATTGTCCGCTCAGAGTCTGTGTAGTCTTTATTGCTAACCACTGTTGTCTTCTCTGGATTACCTAATTTAGTTGCTGGAACATTTACATTAGTTACTTAAAACTTTTTTTCTTCTTCTGTTCTTTCTCTTCTCTGTTTTCTTTCTTTACTTCACCATTGTGCGCAGCATCTTTCATCACTTAGAGCATTCCAGGCTTGCTCTGTCCCCATTTGGCCTGCATGCTAAAGAACATGACGCCGGGGCTTGTGTCTCTCTCTGCCAATGCAAACAGAGCGCAGTATTACTTTGTTCTGCCTCCTCGGATTTTTGTCTTTGCACAAATGGTGTGCCTTTTAGTTCAGCTAATGCCTGAACCCACAAAAATATGCTAATGCTATGTCCCCTTAAGGGATTTATTCATTTATTCAGTTCACTGCTTTTCAAAGCGTTTAGCCTTATGTAAATGTTCTTACTGTATAATGCTTCCATGCTATGGCTTCAGCTTGCTTTTTTTCACCTGTTTTATCCTATATCTCAGTCATGCTTTCACCAAAATAGACACTTCTTAATGGCCTTGGCACACAGCATCAGCATTTACATTTTGTGTATGTAGTGAAGCCGTAGAGGGTAATTAACATGGTCTGTACTGCAAGTTGACAACAGTATTGTCTCTATGATTATCTTGTTTTTGGATTAATAAATCTGTCTCTCTGTTTCCCTAGCTATGCTAAGCTCTCCCAACACGGGCCTCCAGAACCCCATGTCTTCAGTTGGTGTGGGCCAGCCCAGTGCTCCCACCATTAATACCTCAGCCCCAATAGACCCCAGCTCCATGCAGAGAGCCTACGCAGCACTTGGGCTGCCCTACAGCAGCCAGGCCACTGGGCAGGCCCAGCAGGCTGCAGGCCAAGGGCAGTCAGCAGGGGCACAGAACACACAGGCCCAGCAACAACAGCTTTCGCAGCAGATGAGACCCATCAATGCACTTGGTAAATCCAGATGAGCTGATTTCATCTCTAGGTTTTCTATGAGCTTTGTAAGATGCCTGTTATGTTGGTCCCATGTGTTCCTTGGCTTTTGCATCTACACACTCCTGCAGGAACACTGACTTATATGAGATTAAAAAGCCCTAAAAATCCAGACATAAAATCTGAATTTTAATACTTTAACATATGTTTTGTGTTGCAGAGTGCAATTCAGTTCAATGTACATCCTCAGATTGATTTTGAAATCAGACTACCTACTCATACAGTTCTATTTTACAGGTAACCAGATGGCTCTTGGAGGTGCGGCAATGGGTGTGACCACTTCAGAACAGACAAACCTGCACACAGACTCCCTTCCCAACTCACTCAACACTAACAAGTCAGTCGCTGTTAATAAACAAACTTGTTCTTTGTTGAACTGAGTCTAACATTTTACATTTAAATGTTCTTAATTCTTTGTCACATCTTACCCTCTTTACCACATCCAGTCAGCTGCTGTCAGACGGGTCAGCTGTGGGATCAATGGGCAACCTACCCACAGCGGCACCTATCCCTGCCACAGGCACCAGAAAAGCCTGGCATGAGCACGTCACTCAGGACCTGCGCAATCACCTCGTACACAAACTGTAAGTGCACAGCCCTAGTGGATATAAGAGCTGAAGATAACTACTTGGTCACCTGAGTTGTTACTTAGTTCTATTGACTTAATTAATAAATTCTACTTTTGTGTGGCAGAGTACAAGCCATATTCCCAACCCCTGACCCGGCAGCTTTAAAGGACAGACGAATGGAGAACCTGGTAGCGTACGCCAGAAAGGTGGAGGGAGACATGTATGAGTCAGCAAACAGTCGGGTAGGTATTTTTAATTAGTTCTCAAATATCGCTCAAATAGTTATAGAATCAAGACATCCACAATGCCATTAAACCATAGGATATCTAACTACTTTACTATGTTCTTTCACCACAGGATGAGTACTATCACTTTCTGGCTGAGAAAATCTATAAAATCCAAAAGGAATTGGAAGAGAAGAGGCGATCAAGGCTACAGAAGCAGATCATCAACCAGGCACCGATGGCTGCTCAGGGGACCCAGCCGCCTGGCCTCACCCAGCCCAATGCATTGGGCCCAAGGCCACAGAGTTAGTATAGATTTAATGACTCAATTTTAGGTTTACATGATATTAGTTTGTTTTAATAATAACCCTACCTAAGACTGATTGGACACCACTGACACTCATATATTGTTTTATAAAGGAGGGAATAACCATGTATTCATATAGCTGCTGTGTCTGGTTATCTATATGTATTGAACCTGTAGCTTGTTTTGTTCATGTATTTTGTTTTTTTTTTTTTCATAGATGGGCCTGTTCCAATCCCAAACATGCCAAATCAGATCATGAATCGCATGCAGGTTTCCCAAGGTATGTCTTGCATGGCACATTGTAGTTTAAGTCTCAGTGGCTTGGCAGACATGGCATAGGACTAGATGAACAAGGGACAAGAAATAAAGACATGATTTGTGTGAAGTGAGAAGAAAGAAGAGTGAAGGAGGTTGTAGAAAGTACAGTGTGCTAATGTTATCATTGAGAGAGGTCACACTAAACAACTTAGACTTATGGAACTTAAGAAATCTATTAAGTCCACTGCATTATTTTGTGCTTCTGTGTGTCAATTATTTTACAATGTGGCCCACTGTTCTGTCCAGGAATGAACCAGTTCAACCACATGGCTCTGCCAAATGCCCAGATAACCCAGGCACCCATGGGAGCCAGAGCTGCTTCACCTATGAACCATCCACAACAAATGAACATGAGCTCCGTCCCAGCGGTAAGGAGGGCAGGGGGCAGAAGGGAATACAATTCACAGCACTCAAACATGCATGGCATATATACAGACCCATACAAGTAACATGAACAAGCTGTGGCTGTCTATAAAAGGTACCTGTGTTCTATTAAAAATGAAGTTGTTTGGTTTTGAGAGAGTTTGTTTTAAATGGTGGAACTGTGCTAGTGTGTCAAATGGCAAAAAAGCAGAAGCAGATATATTTAAAAGAACTGGTTACTATGTAATTGGATTTTTCCATTGTCTTGTAACAGTGTGGTGTACAACTGAACTGTGAAAGTGAGGCACTGGAGAGCCTCTAGGAAGCAATTTTCAGCATAGACGCACTGACCTTTTTAGTAGAAAATAATGTACCCTGTTGGTAAAAAAACAAGACCATGGTGAATGCAAACTGTGATGTGGCCATTTTGCTTATTTCAGACCTAAATAAAAGACAATGTCTCCAGAGCAGCATGACCAATACCAATTTAAAGTTTTTTGATAGAGAATTTTATAGTCAACACAAGGCAATAATTCCAGTAATGTTGATAAATCATAAAAAAGATAAGTCTGACTTTTTAAAATGTTTATTTCTTATGTCTTACATTAATTAGTTATTATTTAAAACTGAAATGGTGCAAAGATTAAGAACAACATGTTTATTTGATTGGATTGATTATTATATGTGCTGCTGAAAATATCTCTTGTGATTGAGCTTTGCATTATCGTTTGATCAATGAAAACCCCCTTCTGTCTATATGGTCAGAGTAACACCTTGTTTTCCTGCCTCGTAGATGGGCATGTCTCCCTCCAGGATGCCCCAGGCCCAGGGCATGATGGCTGGACATGGTGGCGGCAACATGGTGGGCCAGACGGCCAGCCAGGGACAGTTTCTGGCCCAGACCCAGTTTCCTCCAGGATCTGCAGCAGTCGCTGCAACAGGTGCCATGAACGTCACCGTGGGACCTGGCATGGGTCAGCCACAGGCACAGGCGGCTGTAACACAGGTGAGATGGGGAGAGAGATGAGTGTGGAGCTGTGCGCTGAGTTGGATAGTTGATGTTTTTATCAGTATTCGATAATGCTATTGCTTTGAGAGAGGCTACAAAGTTGTACTAATTACAAATAGCTGCTGGTGAACTAAAATCTCAACCAATCATACTTCCATACATCCTAATTGCACTTTAATTGTTTTGGGAACAATCACAAGATCCTCTCTAAATCCCAAATTGTGTGTGGTGTTTGACCGTGTGTTTGTTTGTCTGCTTCTCTTGTGTGTGCGCCTGTGTATACATGTTTGTTCGCCTGCCTCTGTGTGTCTCCGCGTGCGTGTCCTTCTCTCCAGCAGCAGCAGCAGCAGCAGCAGCAGCAGCAGCAGCAGAGCGCTAACCTCCCCATGAATGCACTTGGCCCCTCACTGGGCCCTCAGCTAGCCTCCTCCCAAACCCCCTTGCACTCCACGCCTCCACCTGCTGCCTCCTCCGCCTCCACAGCAGGGGGGGCCACTAACCTACCGCACCCCCAGCCCTCCAGCCGCAGCTCCACCCCCACCCTTCCCGGCCCTGCCCCAGCCCAGGGTGCCACCCCACCCTGCCCCACCCAGCCCCAACCCCAGGCGGAGCTCCCCACAGCAGCACAGACGCAGCCCCCACCTCAGCCCCCTACTACGCCGGTGAGACCGAGACCCTCCGCATGCCCTCCACTTTGAACTCCCGCCTGCTCCCGTGCAGACTCCCATCCCTCTGACTGCCATGTATCAAACAGACCCATCCATATCCACTGCTCTGTATTCTGACTACATCTTCACTGTTTCTAGCATCCATCACTTTGGATCTGTCACTTTAAGGCAGCAATGAAATCAATGTGGGACGCGTTCATCTGTGTCACAGCTTCAGTCCTGCATGCAGAAAAAGTCAGTGCCACTGTTGCAAATACCTCATATTTGTCTTTTGTCTCTCTCTGTCCCTGCCTCCCCTGGGTGTTAGCTGTCTCAACCAGGAGCCAGTCTGGATAACCGGGTGCCCACACCAGCCTCAGCTGCCAGCGCTGATCTGCACTCGCAGCATGTCGGGGCAGACTTGCCCGTCCAGGAGATCAAGGCAGAGACACACCATGACAAAAAGGAGTTTGAGGCCGCTGGCGGCAAAAGTGAGGCCAAGATGGAGGTGAGTCAGGACTCCATGGCTAAATACAATACATTCATCAGTAGGCTTCAAACCAAGTGCTTGACAGTTTGTTGCACAGCGTGTGAGACCCCCCTCTGATATTGGAACTGGAAATTAGACAAGTACGCCCACTTCATGCAATGCTCGCATACATGTCATAAAGATTAGCCAATGTTTTCCATGTATCTGATCCCAAATTCTTACCCTTATAATAAAATTTTTCCCAGTTTGGGTAGATTTGATCAATATAACACTCGTATCTGATATTGTAGCTCTCAATGTACTTGGGTAATGATTTTATGGTTTCAAACCTAACCATCATATGATGAGTTATTTTGCCCTTTTTTCTGTAGACTGAGGAGGACTCTGCTTCAACATTGGTAAAGAAAGAGGAGACAGAGGTGAAGTTGGAGCCAATGGAGGTGGAAGAGAAAAAGGTGGAGATAAAGGCAGAACCCAAAGAAGAGGAAGAAGGTGGAGCCAGTGGCACCAGTTCCTCATCCCCCTCTCAGTCAAGGAGGAAAAGTGAGTCTGAAGCCAAGTTAAGAATAAAACTGAATCCATGATTGGTTATGAACGAGCTCCTCTCTGTGAACAGAAAAGGGGGGTTTGTCATCATCTGTGATGTTCAAACACCCACACTCTGCCAACTGTGAGACCAACTGTCATGACTTATTTTTAGTTACCAAATAAAATTCAGTCTACACACTTGCGCATTACTTTTACTGCTGAAGTAGAAGCGCCACTATCCACTAGAATATCTACAGCCACAACCTTCACTTCAGCTCGCATCAGTCGATCTTCAGAGGAACTTCAGTATGTTCCGATAATGTGTCTGTCATGGCTATTTTGCATTTTGTTCCAAAATTGTCTTACGTAACTTATCGCTCTTAAGTTAAATATGTTTTACTGTGTCATGTTTTTCACAGTAGTTCAGTAGGGGCCCTATTTTTGATGCATTTTCGAGCAGTTTGATAGTTAGATAACTTTCCATTGCTCATTTTTCAGTCTTTAAGCCCGAGGAATTGCGTCAGGCTCTGATGCCAACTTTGGAGTCACTCTACCGACAGGACCCAGAGTCGCTGCCCTTCAGACAGCCAGTAGACCCCATGCTTCTTGGTATCCCGGTATGTAGCACTTGTGCCACCCGGATGTCCATAAATCTGCTGCACACTTGAAGCTCTTTTGTCAGTAACACAAATGTTATTATCTGTCCCTTCTTTTTCTAGGACTACTTTGACATTGTCAAAAACCCAATAGACCTTTCCACAATAAAGCGTAAGCTCGACACGGGCCAATACCAAGAACCTTGGCAATACGTCGATGATGTCTGGCTGATGTTCAACAATGCATGGCTCTACAACCGCAAGACGTCCCGTGTTTACAAGTACTGCTCCAAACTGGCGGAGGTGTTTGAGTCAGAGATCGACCCCGTCATGCAGGTCTTGGGCTACTGCTGCGGGAGGAAGGTGAGATGGGAGACATACTCAAAGTTACAGAGACTGGAAATGGAAAATGAAAGACTGGGAAATAATGTATTCCTATTCAGTCTTGAAAAGCTGTTGAAGACATTCATAGATTTTTCTATTTTTCAAGGATTTATCATAAAAAGTTGTTTCACAACAGTTGTTTTTTGACCACTTTGACCCTTTTTTTCTTTTTATCTGCAGTTTGAGTTTTCTCCACAAACCCTCTGTTGCTACGGAAAGCAGCTCTGCACTATACCTACCGGAGGAACTTACTACAGTTACCAGAACAGGTTTGTGTGTCTCTGGACACTATGTTCTATAGCAAGAGGGTCTAGGTCTCATCAATGTCTCATTGTTGCTCACAATATACCGTAACAACAGTAACTGATTCTGCATTTCCAGTTCAGGTAGTACTGAGTACTGAGGCTTCTTGTAGCTTTCAGTAAACAGGTGAAAAGCTCGGTAGGGAAGAGTCCAGCAGTCTGTCATTATTTGCTGTGGCTCAATTACTGGCTGGATCAATGTATACTGTTATCCACCCCCTGTAGTCTGGGATCCCTTCCTCTAGCTCTGGTGGGACGACTATGGGCTTGAGAATACTGTCATCTTGACACACATAATGGCTCTGCTTCTCGATCCCACCACAGCATGGGTCAACTAAATGGCTTTTGCTCACAACAATCCTTATTACCAGCTATATCCCTGCATTGCATCCCAATGTCATAAAGGGAAACAGTGAAGATCCAAAAGAGTGACAAACAAGGAAAGCATCGGGGCATGTGTGTTTATTTTTCAGGGGACTGAGCAAATTCAGAGTCACTGCCCCCTCTCTTGTTTGACAGATGAGATATAACACAGGCATTGCCCATCATATCTTTTTCTTGTCAGCTGAAAGCCAGCAGATAATGGTTTTCAGCACATTCCCTTGCCCCCCCCTGCTGTATAAACAGTGTAACTGCAGCGTTATTCTCACACATTGACAAGGTTCTTTGAGAGTGGAGCAGCATAGCAGTAGCAGTGAAACAGCACAGCCTGACAGACTGCATGAGGCTCCTGCAGCGCAGTCCATTTACACTCTCAATGGGAGCGCTGGGGTTCCCTGCTCACTATTATAAAACATGAAAGACAAGTGTTATTTTATGCACGGTTATATTAGGCACACGCCAGCAAGGAGCTGAATATGAGACATTTCAATTTAGTCAAAACAAACGGGGGGTCTACATGAAAGTGTTATTCAGCAGCGTTGACAGTTTTGTATGTGCTGAAAGTTGAATGTGTTGTGTCTGCCAGGTACCACTTCTGTGAGAAGTGCTTCAATGAGATCCAGGGGGAGAGTGTGACGCTTGGAGATGATCCTGCACAGCCACAAACGTAAGTAAACTGCCTTTGTGTCATCTATCACCACGAGATTAAACTAACTTTGCGGGTTTTATTTGCTTGCCCTTCACATATTTAATACTGAAAATGTGACTCATCTCTCCTCTGCTTCACATTTCAGAATGATATCAAAAGACCAGTTTGAGCGGAAGAAGAATGACGTACTTGACCCTGAACCGTAAGTGCGCACAACCCCACACCCTTTAATGTTAAGTGGGAAGAGCACAGGGAAAATGCCTTGTGTACCTACTTTCTAGAATTGAATATGATTAGGCTTGAAACATTGTACTCCTGTTTCCATTTTCCACTTTTATTTTGCAGATCACATCTTTTAAAGGTTATTTTCTGTCACCCACATCTGGTTTTGTTTTTGTGCCTGTGGTTCACAGTCTGCATATTTTCTCTCTGAACCTTTTTGATCAATCACATCAGTTTCAGTGAAGCCTCGGGGCAACTCAGCAACGCCACCTGCTGATTGGAACGTACATGTCTGCCTGTCTCGTTGTCCCATCAGAGAAAGCATGCCCCAAGTTCTCCGACACACTAAATGCTTTTCTCATTTTGACTTAATGTTAAATCAGATGCAGTATCCAGATTTACTGGACCTCCCACAAAGGCACACTTGCATTGGCTGGCTTGCAATTGTGTAACGACTGGAGGAACAATGATCTGAATGGAGATGTTTAAGGTTCTTTTTGCTGTTTCAGCAATAAAGACATCAACATTCATACAAGTGACAGTGTCAGAACCATGATCAGTATTTTATGCATTGAAACGTTTCATTAATTCACGCCACAACTGTGCATCTGAAAATGTTTGCTGTTGTTCCAGGTTTGTTGAATGTAAAGACTGTGGACGTAAAATGCACCAGATTTGTGTCCTACACTACGTGGTCATTTGGCAGTCTGGGTGAGATGTTTAACTTTGTCTCCTTTTTTTCTCGACATAATAATGTGCAAATTATAACAGTGCAACTTATATTGATCTCCTTTCAGATTCATCTGTGACAACTGTTTAAAGAAAAGTGGAAAAACACGAAAGGAAAACAAGTTCTCTGCAAAACGTATGTGCTCCTTTTTATTCCTTTGTTTTTTCTTCTAAAATCTGGAAATATTCAGCCTAATCCATGACTAACACATCAATCATCATCCTCACATTTTATCTTTAAAATATTCAAAGAGATTTACTCCAATCTAGTTGTAGATTATTGATGCGTCACTTCACAAGTTGATAACCTGACCAGCTTTTCCTGTAATATCCTGTGCAGTTTACGGTTTCCATGTCAACATATTATTGAAGTTTCTTACAAGCACAAAAGGCAATATAAACTGTCTCTTATCTGAACCTTTTCATTCTCAGCTTTGTTATAGGCCCTGTGCTGTGATATGTGTAGCCTTTCATAATATCTCTGACCTTTGTAAGAGCATGGTACTAGTGCCACAATCATTAAAGACTCCTTTCCAAATTGTTAATTGTAAAATGTCTCGTCTGTGTTTGATCACTGTAGGGCTGCAGTCAACAAGATTGGGAATGTACATAGAAGACCGTGTGAACAAATACTTGAAGAGACAAAACCACCCAGAGGCTGGAGAGGTGTTTGTGCGAGTGGTGGCGAGCTCCGACAAAACGGTGGAGGTTAAACCAGGCATGAAAAGCAGGTGAGAGCATCACTGGATGATGATGATGACAAGGTTGTAGGTGACCTGTACCTGTCTCAAACCCGTATATTTGAAACTGCACTGGCAAGGTTTGTATTGCCTTGAGCTGATTGTTTTATTGTCCCTTCCATACAAAGCTGAATGCCCTCTATGAAGCTTTTATAGCACCAAGAGTAATAGTGGAGCCTGCTGGTTTGATAAGATGGGCTTTACACCCTTCCTGAGTACTTCAGTGTGGGTTTACTGGGTTTACTGTTTCTTCACAAGATCAAAGTGCAACACTCATTCCATCCTCACAGGGCAGAAGCCCTCATTCAAAAACCTGTTATCTTAAGGTGGACTGTTTGCTTCTTTTATTGACTCAAGGCTTCTTGACCTGAATCTTCCCAGTATGTTTCTTGTAAAGTGACACACAAGCACACATCTAAGACAGATAGTGAGTCTTGTTTCCTCTGATTCACATTTAAATGGATGATGCAGTATTGATTAAACAAAAAAAGCCATATGCACATAATTTCGAAAGAGGTTGGAAACTAGATTTTCACTGGGGGGGGGTCACTTGAAACCACATGGTTTCAGGTTGCATGCCTTTATGAGATGTGTTGAGTATCTTTACTCCCTGGTCATAAATAAAGTAAGTAATCCTCAGCTCTACTCAGGCTGCACCTCACAGCTGCTCCCAGCTTCATGTCACCCCCAGATTACGTCTTGCCGTTTCCAATAATTCAAGGCTGATTTTCAGTAAATTAGAACTCAATATGGGCATTTTCACATTTCCTTGGAAATTTCTTTTAATTTTGCACAAAATGTTAAAGTGTAATTCTCTTTTCTTGATTTCACCAGATTTGTGGACACAGGTGAAATGCCTGAGAGCTTTCCCTACAGAACCAAAGCACTTTTCGCCTTTGAGGAAATTGACGGAGTGGACGTTTGCTTCTTTGGCATGCACGTGCAGGAGTACGGCTCCGAGAGCCCATTACCCAACACTAGGTCTGTACATTAGCAGTAATACATGGCAGTGAAGAGGTGGGATCTGACCTGCGATAGTTACCATGTTTCTCCACTTTACCTCTACAGACGGGTCTACATATCATACCTTGACAGTATTCACTTCTTCAGACCTCGGATTCTACGAACAGCAGTGTACCACGAGATCCTCATTGGCTATCTAGAATATGTCAAGAAGCTCGGGTAAACCTCACCCCTCTATCTAATATTCTTCTGCTTCACCTCTCAGAATCTTACAGCATGGGCAAGGAGTTTTTCATTGGCTGTTGTCTAGGTCTACAGATCTCCTCATTTCACTCTGTCTGCAGGTTCGCCCAGGGCCACATCTGGGCATGCCCTCCTAGTGAAGGAGATGATTACATCTTCCACTGTCATCCTCCTGATCAGAAGATCCCCAAGCCTAAGAGGCTGCAGGAGTGGTACAGGAAGATGCTTGACAAAGCCTTTGCAGAGAGGATTCTTCATGACTACAAGGTAAAGGGGAGAAATTTACATGTGCAATAGCTTCAGCTCAAGTCTGGTTTGAGCTCTCTTTCTGGTCACATCTCCCTAACAAGTCCAAACACACTGAAACACAAAACATAGTCTAATCTCATCACACAAATACATTTTTAATTGGAAATATTGTTTATTATCCACAGGACATCTTCAAACAGGCGACAGAGGACCGACTGATTAGCGCCAATGAGCTACCATATTTCGAGGGTGACTTCTGGCCCAATGTGTTAGAAGAGAGCATCAAGGAGCTGGAGCAGGAAGAGGAGGAGAGAAAGAAGGAGGAGAACACAGCTGCTTGTGAAACCCCTGAGGTGAGAACTTTGTATGATGGTTTGATAAGATTTTACTGTCTAATCATACTGTTGTGCTCAGCGATTAGGCCTTAAACATCCCCACACAATATGAAGATTATTTCAAACAATACAATACAATCAACTCTGTCTTTCTTCTACAGGGTACACCAGGTGACAGCAAAAACGCTAAGAAGAAGAACAACAAAAAGACCAATAAAAACAAGAGCAGCGTGAGTCGAGCTAATAAGAAGAAACCTGGGATGCCGAATGTAGCCAATGATTTGTCCCAGAAGTTGTATGCCACCATGGAGAAGCACAAAGAGGTCAGTTTTTTATTTTTTCATTTATGTGTAATAAAAACATTTTTGGGATGTTTACTTTTTAACGTAACATTAAATGCACTTTTGCACTTCCATCAAAGGTTGGCACTCAAATGTGTTGAAGTAATAAATTATGACATTGGATATGATTTCATATCTAATGTCATCTGAATATGGTATTAATATTATTACAAATGGTTAAATCTGAACTATACTAAAATCTTTATTTTGTAATGGGTACTATAATTGGGTAAAAGTTTTTTTTTTACTTGCTGACTCAAGGACTTCTTAATTTCTCCCCGGTGAAGGTGTTCTTCGTCATTCACTTCCACTCTGCTGCCTTGGTCAACGCGCTGCCGCCCATCAATGACCCCGACCCTTTGCTGTCCTGTGACCTGATGGATGGCCGGGATGCCTTCCTGACTTTGGCCAGAGACAAGCACTGGGAGTTCAGCTCCCTCAGGAGGTGCAAGTGGAGCACCATGTGCATGCTAGTTGAGTTGCACAACCAGGGACATGATCGCTTTGTCTACACTTGCAATGAGTGCAAACACCATGTGGAAACACGCTGGCACTGCACCGTGTGTGAGGTGAGTTGCTGCTTCCCTTTTTTTGTCTCATTATATTTTTCACAATAGTAAAACAATTAGGTGGAGGTCCTTCAGGCTTCAGGGTCAAGAACAAAAGGAATTAATCATAGAGAATATATGTGACACTTGTGATTTACATATATTTTAAACTTTAAAATCCTGTTTCTGACGATGTCCCTCTCCCTCTACTTTTCAGGACTTTGATCTGTGCATCAGTTGTTATAACATAAAGGGCCACGAGCACCAGATGGTGAAGTGGGGCCTCGGCCTGGACGACGACAGCAACAGCCAGAGTGGAGAGGCCTCCAAGAGCCCGCAGGAGAGCCGACGCCTGAGTATCCAACGCTGCATCCAGTCCCTGGTCCATGCTTGTCAGTGTCGCAATGCCAACTGCTCTCTGCCATCCTGCCAGAAGATGAAGCGAGTGGTCCAACACACCAAGGGCTGCAAGCGCAAAACCAATGGTGGCTGCCCTGTCTGCAAGCAGCTTATTGCTTTATGCTGTTACCATGCAAAGCACTGTCAGGAGAACAAGTGTCCAGTCCCGTTCTGCCTGAACATCAAGCACAAGCTTCGCCAGCAGCAGCTGCAGCACAGGCTCCAGCAGGCCCAGCTCATGAGGAGGAGAATGGCCACCATGCAGGGAAGAACCATGCCGCTGCCATCCCCTCCGGCCTCAGCTGCCCCCAGTACCCCCACTTCACATGGCCAGCCTAACACTCCCCAGACACCCCAGCAGCCACTCTCCAATCAGCCGCCGACCCCCAACTCTGCAGGTGTCATGTCCCCTACTTTTTCCAATGCTCCTCGCAATGGCCAGCCTCAACCACCAGTATCACAGGGCAAGCCTGGGCCCCAGGCCTCCCCTCTACACCAGCAGCAATCTCCTCTTCCCCAGCCACCTCAGCAGATGCAGCAGCAGCAGCAGCAGCAGCAGCAGCCTCAGCCTCCCCTCGCTGCAGTGAAGATGGCAAGGCACATCGAGATGATGGCACAGGCCCAGCAGAACCAGCAGAACTACCGGGTCAACATGAATGGCTTGCCCATGAACCCCCAGCAGCCACAGCAGCGCATGACTGGACCAATGCAGCCACCCATGCAAATGGTGCCTGGGCCCCGAGGACCACAAGTCATGCAACCTGGCATGGCCCCAGGACAGTGGCCTGGAGCTGCAGGGCCCATTCAGGCAGCTCAGACTCAACAACCAGGCCTTGTCCCAGGTCAGACGCCACAGCAGGCAATGACCATGCAGAGAGCCATGATGTCACCAGGGCAGCAGCCTCAGCAGGCCCAGAGGATGCTGATACCACAGCAGCCAGGTGCGCGGCCACAAACGCCCCAGAGACCTGGTGCTATAGCTCCCAATGCTCTGCAGGACCTTCTGCGTACCCTCAAGTCTCCCAGCTCACCGCAACAGCAGCAGCAAGTTCTCAACATCCTCAAATCAAACCCTCAGCTCATGGCCGCTTTCATCAAACAGAGAACGGCCAAGTACCATGCCAACCAGCCACAGCAGCCGCAGCAGCAAGCAGGTCAGCAACAACAGCCTGGCATGCCTGCAATGCAGGCCATGGTCATGCCAGGGGGAGCAGTGCAGAGGCCGGGTATACCTCCACAGCAGCCACAACAGCCTCCTGCACAGGGCCTGGCAGCTACGGGGGCTCAAGGACAGCTGTTAAACACAGCACACAACACAAATCCCCAGATCCAGGAGCTCTACCGTCGGCAGCTCTTAAGGCAACAACAACTACAACAACAGCAGCAGCAGCAGCAGCAGCAGCAGCAGCAGCAGCAGCAGCAGCAGGGAGTGATGCCTCAGGGCCACCCTGGCCAGTTCCCTGCACAAACACAGGGTACAACAGCAACATACTCCCAGATCCGTATGCAGCAGCAGCAGCAGCAGCAGCAACAGCAGATAGCCATGCAAACAGGCCCTGGTGCAGCGGGGGGTCCCTTGGGCCAGCTTCCACCCATGTCTCAGATGACCCAGTCAGGCATGGGGATGGAGTCCACCCAGAACTTGCTGCATCAGCGAATGCTCCAACAGCAGCAGCTTCCCCAGCAGCAGCAGGCCGTCCTCAAGCAGCAGATGGGCTCCCCTGCCCAGCCCAGCCCAATGAGCCCCCAGACCCACCTGCTGGCCGGCCAGCCCCAGGGTGGAGCCCACCTTGCTGGTCAGCCCACACTAGCCAACACCCTCAGCAACCAGGTCCGTTCCCCTGCGCCCGTCCAGTCGCCCTGTCCGCCTTCGCAACAGCAGCCACAGCCACCACATTCCAGTCCATCGCCGCAGATCCAACCGCAGCCCTCGCCACACTCGAGTTCCCCGCACCCAGGACTCGGGGGCCCGCTGCAGTCCATGGAGCAGGGACACTTGGGGACACCAGAACAGAGTGCCATGCTGCCACAGCTTAACACACCCAACAGAGCAGGGCTGAACAGTGACTTGGGGATGGTGGGAGATGCTACAGGGGACACTCTGGAGAAGTTTGTGGAGGGATTGTAGCATTTTTGTTGGGAACACAATCTCACTCCCAGTGACCCATCCTCCCACTCCTCTTCTTCCTCCTAGCTTACGTTCAGACATTCTGTTCGCTTTGTTCTTTCTATGGTTGAGAATGTTTTTTTGTACTAAGTAAAAAGTTTCAGCTGTTGTAAAAAGAAAATTTGGTTGAGGAAAACACAAATAAAATCAACACTTCTGCGGAATTGTTTCCTGAACTTTAGTGGAGTGGTATTTCCAGATGTTGAGGAATTTGCAAGATGCTTCTAAGATAAAAATTTAAATCACAAAGAATATATTTTTTGGTTGCGATCAAATGTGTTCAATACTCAATTTTATTTTTGGTTTGTTTTTGGTATGTTTCATGCCTTTCTCATTCTTCTTTTTTTAAAGAAAATGTACAATTTCATTATATTATTCATATCTTTTTATTTTGTACCTTTGGAAAAAAAATTAAAGCATTTTTGTGTTGAAACTGTAAAATATTTTGTCTGGGAATTGGGCCAGGTTTTTGTTCTCAAAGTGTCACTCCTGGCAGTTGTAATCTAGTGTTGTACCATTACTCCAAGACGATGCGTTCAGGGACAGTGACTGCTCCCTTCCTCTTTGTGTGTATGAAGAGCACTCAGTTGTATTAAAAGTAGGAAATGGACTGTGCCAGATCGTGTATACACGGGCATGTATGCAGGCACACATGAAGACAGTGACACAAACCCTCACAGTCATGAAGAATAACACAGCTTTGACTGGTAACACCAACAAAGGACTGCATTCTACATCTCAGTGGCCTGGAATTTGAAAAAAGAAGTGTCTTGCAGGTGTAGAAAATTGTTGCTTTGACTTTGTCATATGTTTTTGTCATACAAATGTTGTAAAGTGTAAAGAGAGTGTGAGAAAAACCAGCCCCCTAAGCTGAGGTGGAATGATCACCGGTTGTTAGTAGGCCACATCTTGGATGATGCCCCTTCCTCTAAATTTTACACTAAGTCGTGTGTTATCTAGGGATGAAGGACACATTATGAGATTCACTCTGGAAAAAATGTTAAATGTTATGTCAACCCTCATTCCTCTCACACAAAAACTTGAATTAGGGGGAGTTACTTTTTCTCCTATTGTAAATCAAGTTATTAAGCAAAATACTATAAATATAAGGAAGAGAGAATGGAATCACTGTATATACTGGTTAAAGACTCATTTCTTACTTATATACCATATTGTTAAATAAACTTTGTGCAACAGAAGAACTGCAGTACTCTGTTGGCTAAATAATGAGGCATCACTCACTTGGTTTGTGTTTGTTTGTTTCAGCTTTGCAGGGTTTTGTCCTCAGGTCAGCAGCAACAACGTGGAGTAAAAATCTGCCTTTCCTTTTTGCTCCTCTGGTTGAAGCCCTATGTCTGTCATTTCTGCCGCAAACATTTGATCTGGATGAAACTTGGTTGTGAAAAACTGAGGATGGCTTGTTGTGATGCAGCTCTTCTAAGATGGCGATTTTTGCAGAATGTAAAGAGGTCCCACTCTGTAGGTTTTTCCTGTAGGTTACTCACAGGGATTTGTTGAAGGTTTAAAACCTTATTGTCTCACCTTTTATTATGGTCAGTTGTCCAGTGTAAAGCAGCTATAAATGACAGTCAGCTCAGATGGAGTGTAAAGTAAAGACTGTATCAAATTCCTCAAAACGCACAAAGTAGATCAGGTAAGTTGGAAAATCTATTTTGAATTTAATATTGTGACAAAAAAATTGAAGAAAACATTGATATTCCATTATAGGACCCCCCCCCCCCCCTAAATGTAAATAATGAAGAATTTTTATATAAGGGCCTTTTCCCCGGGAGAAAACTACAATTCATACAATGTAAATGAACAAAATTGTGAAAACATGATTATTCTACATTTGAAATGGGGCTATTGTGTTTATCGCTGTGGGCCATAATGTCAGGTTTATGTTGAGGTGAAATGACAGTGTCCACAATTGATTACACAGATTTAATCAGTCTCTTTTACTTGTGCTTGATCTGTGATCCATCAGCATCCACGGTCTGCGAACAGGTTGGGACAACATACCCCGCGGCTTCAATCACGTGACCGGAGGACGCTTACTGATTGGTTTACTCAGGGTCAGATGACCGGAAAACTTGCAATGACGCGGTCGAGTAGGAGTCGTTTCAAAATGTAAACACTCCTCGCTGAGCCTCTCTCCTCTTATTATTCTCCAGGCGACGAATGCGTGAAGTCCTACTTGATTTAAAATGGCAGGCGGTGGAGTTATGCAGCAGAGCCATGAACCACGAGGCGGAAGGCTAAAGAGATAATCCATTAAAACCTGGGTGAGTCTTGTGTATTAGCAATAGCAGCTAGCCGGCTAACGATATTTTCCTCAAAAACTAACGATTCCTAACGTTATTTCTCTGGAAAATGCGCTCATCGAATTTACGATTGTAGAGACACGTTTACGGTGCAGTTATACACAGTTACACACCTCGGCTTATGTATGTTTTGATTAAATTATGAACAGAGCCTTTTTAATTTTCTTCAAATCCATATATGGACCAGTGGAAACTTTAATTTTACAGAAAGTAGTCCGTTTAAGACAATAATATATATTTTTTAGGAGTTTGTCAAACCAACAAGAAGTGAATGTGCTGATATTATAATAGATTCTTTAAGAGAGTGCATGTGAATGTTCTGTTTTCCAGTGGCAAGTAATTTGTGTTTAATTCTTATTTTTTGTCCTAGAGCTGTGCTTCTGTCTCACAAGGACACCTTAAACCCTGCATGTTACAACCTGTACCATCTGTAGCTGCAGGCTGGTTGTGACAGCAGTGCCAGTTCCCTTTCAATGGGACCAAAACTTCACCATTATGGACGACTCTGACCAGGATTTTGTAGATCTCTGTTCCAAGGTGCTGAAACGTGTACGCAAGAAACCAGGTGAGGCCAGGCCGCCACGGAGAGCAGAGCATCAGCCAGCCTCCAGTCAGACAAGTGAGGGTGAAAAGAGGAGGAGAAAAAACAAAAAGGACGGGGACTCCCGGCCTAAAGTCACAGGTGCCCAGACTGTCTGCAATGGAGCTGGCTGCGATTCAGGAGATGTTGGGTCTTTGGAACTCCCCTCAGGAGCCAGAGCTGAAAGAGTCCTGACAGCAAAAGACAAAGTGCTCCTCCGGATGCAACAGTTCATGAGAACCAGTCCTCAGAAGATCATGCACAGAGATACGAGTGAGCAAACTAACCATGAGAACAACTGCACTCCGAATAATCAGCCACAAAGACAAGGTGATATGAGTTGATCCCATTTGAATAGATTTCTAATGCACAGCATTTACTCTAGCAAGCAGCAGAGATAAAGCTCCTCCCCATCCTTTGCACTTTAAATAATTCAGCTTGTTTTTCACTCGGGTCGCTTCTAGACAAACCAACAAGAAATGATCACCTGGCTCTGCATGTCTCTTGGTGTGTTTTAGCTCAGGGTTCTCTTGTGCTTTGGGTAACCCTAACCCTGTGTATTGAATCCTTGAATCAGATCCTCCAGAACTCTGCGTTTCTGGTCTCCACCCAGACAGTGATGAGGCGATAGCCCTACGGCTGCAGCAGGACCTGGACAAGGAGGCAGCAGCAGCCGAGATGTTGGACCTGGAGGATGGAGGCCTCTTCTTCTGTCAGATCTGCCACAGAGACTTGACACACATGACCCCCGAGGGAAGAACGCAACATAGCAACAGGTTTGGCCTGGATTTATACTTGGAGCTCGCTCCCTCTTGAGATTTGCAGCAGAAAGTTATTTACATTATACATTTTAATATATATATTCTGGACTGCAACGCATAGAGGAGCAAATGACTGTCACATTGACTGTGAGAATGATCCCTCTTTATAGATGTTTGGATGACAGCGAAATGAGTGCCCCATGCCCGCCTCCTCCTCCTGCTGTCCCTGAATGTCCAATCTGTGGAAAGAA
Source organism: Pseudorhombus dupliciocellatus (assembly GCA_016785235.1). Taxonomy (NCBI): domain Eukaryota; kingdom Metazoa; phylum Chordata; class Actinopteri; order Pleuronectiformes; family Paralichthyidae; genus Pseudorhombus; species Pseudorhombus dupliciocellatus. Next base: position 306,554 of record JAFBJW010000390.1, read on the forward strand.
GTTCAAGTCCCAGAAGAGTCGCTCGGTCCATCTGAAGCGCTGCTCCTCAGATATGGGGGTAGCTCCAGCTGTTTTGCTGCAGGCTCTACATAGACAGGCTGAGGAGACCGGGAACGTCCCCGCCATGAACCCAGCGTGAGTCAGCCTCATTATGTCAGCCCAGATACAAGACAACACTTAAATAAACCTCTGATCTTACTGTCAGTAAAAATAAGTGATCCATAAACATTTTTTTGGCCTTTGATGATGACTCGTATCGTCCATGCATGGACCAGGCCTGTCTGTTGGCTGGACTTGAATTGATTCTCTTTATTAACAGAGAGCATGTTGAACCATTTCATTTTTCACTGATTGTCTTTTTCCCACAATATAAATACTTCGTCTATCACAAAGCACGTTTTTGCTCAGTAGAAAGTAAAATCAAATACTTCTATTACCTTTGTGTATTTTCTCTCCTCTCACAGACAGACACAGCCTGGAGGCACCAAAAGGAAAGGCCATTCCAAGCCAGGGGTCCTGGCAAAGAAACCTAGGAAGAACAACCTTCCCATGGACGAAGACACCATGGTGGCTCTGGCTCTGTCCTCCTCCCTGCTGGAACAGGAGAGGGAGGCACAGGGAAGGTTAAAAACAGAGGTCACTGCTTCTCGCACCTCCTTGACTACTGTGCTGAAATGGCAACCAGACGCAGGTAATGTGTCTTCAGGAACTTCAAGCAAATCCGGTTGCCTTTGATCAGCACTGACAGAGTAAATAAGAAAAAACGGCGCCCCCTCTACCTTGTGCAGGCAAAGGGCGCAGGAAGAAGGGAAAAGGAGCTGTCCCTCGTCCTCCCCCGCTCCTCCTCATTCAGGATGCTCGGGCAGCCCTGGTGAGGCTACAGGAACGTGTCTCTGCTCTCCTCCTACACAACCGCCCCCCCTCTCCCCCCACCCCAACCCGCTGCCCCAGCAGCCTGTGTGGCTGGAGCAGCGCTGCACCACTCTGGCAAAAAAGCACGCTGCTGAGCAGCTGCTTCACCTGGCCGTCTGATTTCTACACTCCAGAGCTCAGAGAGTTCATTGCACCTTGGGAAACCCCGAAGGTGAGCGAGATCACAGACTTGATTCCATGCTGTCTGTTGTGTTTCAGTTTGACACTGAAATTAGACCGGAATCGACCCTGTTTACTCTGGTTTGGAAGATTCATACCAAAAGTGTCTGAAACGAAGGGAATTACCGTCCTTTGTTATTTAGCAGTAGAATCATATGATACTGAGCTGGACTTCATTTTATCTCAATCTATCGCTTCCATCTTTAGACTGCTGCAGCCCCTTCAAACGCAGGAAACAAGTCTGAGTCTTCTCTCCGACCTCTGACGGAAGGAACTCCTGTAACAGAATCCGGGACCTCCATCCTGCCTACATCCTCCCAAACTGCAGCCTCCTCCTCTGCTCCCTCTACCCCAGGCACCGGACAGCTCCCCGTGGGCAGCCAGACCCTTAGGGACCTGATGGAGCTGGCTGAAGATGGCATGACCCTCACTCAGTGTGAATACCTGACCTTGGGCACTGACAAATGTAACACACCTACACACTTTACACACACTGTAATCTCAACAAATGTGTGTTAACTTTAAATGCTGCATAGTTTAAGTCCTGATCTGGATTGTCTTTGTTCCCACAGACGAGCAGAGCAGAGCCAGGCTGTCCACAAACCTTTGTCTCAGCAGCTTTGTCCTGGAGGAGGCAGAGGAGCAGGCTGACCTGTGTGTGAGCGGCTTCCTGCCAGAGGCGGAACACACATGCTCAGAGAACACACACGGGCGAGCACAGAAGAAGAGCAACCATCCGCACAGAGATGAAGAGCGAGGCCACCAGTTGGTAAGACCAGCCGCACTGGCATTAAAGTGCAGATTCACTCACTAATGGATATAATGGCACCTTTGATTTCCAATTGAAAAATACTGACTGTGTGTCTTTGGATCTGTTGTAGGTGCCACTATCACGACTGGCGTCAGATCTGAGCAGCATGGTGAACAACCCTCAGCTCAGTGATGTGCAGATCCAGGTGGACAGTGGCGACGTCTTCTTTGCCCATTCCTTCATGGTGTACGCTCGCTGCCCCCTGCTGGCTGAAATGGTAAAAATAATCCAACATGAGCTCAGCCCAGTTACCAGATCAGAGATGAACTAAAAAGTAGAAATCCATTTTCCTTTTGGTTCGGATAGTTTTCTTGAAAAGCAATGAATGCAGTCAATCTTACAGATGACCTATTAACGACTGATGTGTGACACATTCAGGGTACTGGACACTTATTGTCTGAACTTTTCTGGCACCACACAATATTAGTCTATATATTTGACTCTTTTGCTTTCAACTCATCAAACCCCCTGCCTACTGTCCATCAATCCTCTCACAGGTACATGAAAGCGGTTTCGGGGTGCAGGAGGAGGGTTCGCCCGCAGCCCAGAGGGTGTTGATGAACGACGTCCCCGGGCAGGCTGTGCTCGCTCTGCTGCAGTACCTTTACACAGCCCACTGCTCCTTCCCAGCCTCACTGAGACCTCACATCCTTGAGCTGGCATCAAGGTTAGCAGGGAGATTCAATGAATAGTAACCATGCACTGTGATCAGTGTTTGGTGTTCCTGTTCTGGTTGAGCTAATTTGATTCTCTGCCATTGTTTCCTGGTTGTGATTGGCTCATTTATTTTGAACTGAGCTATTTTAAGGCCAGAATCACAAGAAACTATGGAACTCTCACATTAAAACCAATTTTCATTCATGTTTCATTCAGGTTTGACTTGCAGGAGCTGCAGCATCTTTGTGAGTCACTGACCCCTGGACGGGAGGAGGACGACATGAACCAAGGCGAGGACGTCAACGACCAAACAGACCAGGCCTTCATGGTGCTGCTTCGCTCCATGTGGAATGAAGAGGATGAGGAAGATGAGGGATTGGATACCAATGGTGGGGATGATGAGGAGAGAAGGTTGGAAGAGGATCATCAAAGCGATGATGTTGCTTCTGGTGAGCAAGAAGTCTGTGAGGACCGGGTGAATGAGGAAGAGCTAGAGGAGATCTATGAGTTTGCAGCAACACAGAGAAAGAGGGAGGAGGACAGTGATAGAGAAGAGGATGACGAAGAGGAGGAGAAAGTAGATGATGGAGAGGAAGCGCTGACAGAAACCAAAACAGAGTTGAGCAAGAAAATTCAAAATCTGAACTCTCAGCTTGAGCCAAACCACAGCCTGGATCCCTCCTACAGCCGCCTCTTCTCAGACACTTGGGGAGTCTACGAGGACAAAGACCCCTCTGCCTCGTCACCTTCAGCCTCCAGTCTACCAAAGACACACACTTCACCGTATCAGCAAAACCAGTCCTCTCTTAAACCTTCATGCGAACTCTCGGGCAGAACTTTGCTCCGGTCCTCACCAGACCTTTCCCAGAGCCCTCAACCCAGTACATCCAGCCTGCCTGTCCCAGGTCTGTCCCCGGGTCAGTCGGCTGACCCAGGGACAGATGCTTTTGAAATGGAGGTCTCTAAAGAATGTATGTCCTTGATGCGAGAAAGTCCTCATAGTATTTGTGTTTCTCCTGATCCACCCCCCAAAAAGAAGGAGCCAGAGCTCATAGTTTTGTCTGACTCAAGCGAGGAGATGGAGGTAGACGTCGCTGTTCTGAGACCCTGCAGTCCTTTGTCACGTTCTCCTTGTATGGTCCAGGATCTGCAGAGTTACACACAAGTCAAGCCTCACTCAGTCCCAAAACCTGTTCAGCCGTTCATGGAGAATCAAGTGTCCCACAGTTTAAAGTTAAATGCTGGTGATCCATCTGCAGCCTCTGGTCTTGGTCATCCAGGTTCTGGTTGTGATGCCAGTGCAGAATGTTCACCTGAAGTCTCCTGGCTGGTCCCGTCCACACCGCTGCAGCAGGAAAGACGCAGCAGCACCAGGTCCTCACGGTCCAGCTCCACCCAGACCAAAAGCAGCATATGCAGGATGCAGCTGTTCCCGAAAGGCGATTCGTCCTCTTCACGCTCTTCTCTCTTCTCTTCCCCTGCTCTACCACTTCACAGCGTTCCCAGCTTGGATCTCAACTTTTCCTCTCAAAGAACCAGTACTGATGCTGGAAAGAACAGAGAAGTGTCTGCAGCGCTTCCGCTCAAACTGGCACCTGCACCCCTCTCAGGCTCATCTCTTCATCATGCCCTCCAGTCTCCCTCAAAGCAAGAGACCCCCCAGCATGTCCAACGGCAGCCCTGCAGCAGCACCCCCTTGCACACAGAGCTCCAGCAGCCCCCCGTCCTCATTGCTGCCTCTCCCCTCAACAGCAGCCCCGACAGGCACAGGCCGACTAGTCAAGGGAGGAATAGGGCATCACCCGAGAGTCCAGAGAAGACAGAGTTAGGGAGCTTTCATCTCTCCCCCTTGTCCTCCCCCTCTTCATCTCACCGAGGTCTTCATAGTTCACAGGAATACAACAAGTCCTCCAGTGAGAGCCGACACGCTGTTGAGTCCAGCAGTCATGAGAACACAGGGGCTAAGCTCATGACAAATGAGGGGACAGCAAGTGAAAGCAAGTGCAAAAATAAAGACTCGCAGGGCGAAGGACAACAGGAGGAGGCAAAAGAACAAAGCGAGGAGGCGGAGATTGCAGAGTCTAGTTTGCGGCAGAGCTTCATGGACGAGCCTCCCATAGCTTTCAATGACTCGTGGGGCTTTGACCTCTGTGTGGACGCCAACCCGGGCTGCTTCAGTCTGAGGCTGGAGGACAGCGGGGGATCCCGCCAGCAGGAGCGTAGCCCGGGGCATGAAGAACCGACCTCGGTTGACTGCCATCGGCCGCCACCAAGTCATGCCATCCATTCATCGAGCAGCTGCAGCGACTTGGAGAGCTCCTCTCCATCTGAAGCCCAAAGTGCACAACCACCCACCAGTGGGCATGAGAGACAGGCTCATAGAAACGCTTCCTTCACCCCGTCACCGCCAAACCCGGCGCTGAACCCACGAGTGTGGGACAGCTGGGAGGAGGAGCAAGAGGAGGCTCTTCCTCTCTCTCAGAGGGTGAAGCCATCCACTCAGCTCAGAACACCAGGTAGGTGCAGGAGTTTGGATATAATTTGGCCCAACAGACTGCTCTACTGTCTGTCTCTGTCCCCATTTTAAAAAAGTTCTCAAGGATGTCTTCTTGTTTCTGTCTCAGAAGCGTCATCGCACCGTAGAAAACGCCGCTCCATGGTGCCCATCACTCCCATGCCCCACTACTCGGACATGGACACACCGGATCTCAAGAACAAGCTCAACAGGTCAGTCAGTTCCCTCTCATCTCTGCCCTCAAGTGAAAGAGTCGGTGAACCTTCTTTACCCTCGTGTTTTTCTTTTACAAGCAGACGCTATTAACTGAGGAGCCTATCCGATTACCTGGTGTCACTGTCAACTTAGTCTGTCTGGATTTCCTCCTCTTCCTCAGCTTGTTTTCCTCCTCTCCATCTGTTGTCTGACTTTCTCCCCTGTGCAGGTTCGGCGTTCGGCCTTTACCCAAGCGCCAGATGATCCTCAAACTGAAGGAGATCCACCAGTACACCCACCAGCTGGTCAGTTCAGACTCCGAGGGCGAGGCACCCTCTGAGGGGCGAGCTGCTCAGAGGAGGCCGCCCCCTGCTGGCAGCCAGGCAGTGGAGTTTAAAGAACCCAGAGCACCGGCTGCCATCTCCCCACTGAAACAGAGAAGAGAGGAGGAGGAGGGAGAGCCGCTTTCTGCCTCCCAGGGCTCCAACACCTCCTCAACAGCCGCCAGTGAAGAGTCAGAAAGGTATGGCGTGAATCCCCCATAGAATTTCAGAGGGTTCAGTTAATATTTTGCTCACTGTTTTAATGAATTTTTAACTATACTATAGGTCAGACTGTATCATCACAGACATAGGTTCTTGATACACTATGATTTTTAACTACTCCTCTCGAATCAGGTCCAATCCAGAGCTGTGCCTCACTTCTGACTCAGAGAGCGACGGAGGCATCTCTGCCTCCCAGGCTGCAACCCGGCTTCAGGATCGCCTCCAGGCCGTGCGCTCCTTCATCCTGTCAGACTCCAGCCTGTACACTCAGATCCTCCAGTACCAGCCTCTGGTTCTCTCCCAGCTCCAAGTGCGACTCAAGGAGGCCGGCATCCGCCTGGGCGCCGCCAAGCTGATGGACTACCTGGACTCTCAGTGCATCACCTTCACCACGGCCAAGCCGGGCCAGTCCGCGCCCAGCCGTAGACGGGGGACGAGGACGAAGGTCGCGGGTGTAAGAGGAACAGGCAGGAAAAAAACTGTTACAATTTCACTATGACACAGAAGTGGCAGTTTTTACTTCAGTGTTTAGAACATTTGACTGACAGTGAATTTCCAGAAAAGAAAGGCAATGGGACTTTAAATTATCAAGACTTTTAAAATATTGTGTTTACTGCTGGTCAACTGTCCTCAATTCCTCAAATGTTCCAGTTTTACCAGTTTTCTCTAACGCGATGTTTCCTCAGGACAGCGTCGGTATAATTGGAAAAAAATAATAATAATTGCTCTATGGCAGCCAAAATATCTTTCCATTCAAAAAAGGATTCCTCAGTCAAGCTTGATGTAATTGGGAGTAGTAATAAATTAATACCAAGTCTGGATTTTTGTAAATCAGCAAAATAAATTTTGAAGAAATTATTCAACACAGAATGTTTCTTACAAGCCATTTTACTTTGTTCATCAGTCGATTCATATCCAAAGCTCAGCAAAGACACAAACAGCAGAGCACTCTTGATAAAGATGGGAAAAAAAAATCTCAACTTCTATCCAACATGTCACTCAAGTAAAGAGAGAGACTGGTCTTTTGTCGCAGCACAAAATGGCGTCCGCCCTGTGTTCGCAGGCAGGGCGGCGTCGTTACATTCATGGCGGTTTTTGTGCGCCCAGCTCTCTCTAAGCAGTGTCAAATCATGATGACGTGCCGCCCTTTCGCGTCGCAGATCCTGGAGACGGACTCTGCTCTTCCCGCTGGGACTCCTGTGACGCCTTTCGCCAGTGGAGCATCAACGCAGTGCTTCCTGCCCCGACTCGGAGCCTCATCGGGTCATGACAGGTTGGCAATGTTGGCGAGGAAGCGCTGAGCCCACCACTCCTCCAGGTCAATGGGCACAAAGTCTGTACAGGCAGTGAGAGACACGACAGAGGGGAATCAAAGTACAGTTACTTCATGTAGTTAATCAATAATATTGTTACATGTAAAAATCTGAAACCTGATAATCCTCAGAGCAACAAGCACTGAATTCCTGATGGTTTTTTTTGTCCAGATGTTGCACTCAAACCCTTAATTTTGAACCTCATGGTGCCTCTAATAGCAAAGTGAAGATGCCACCTCTAAGATTCTGTGGGAACATTTTGAGCAATCCGTCCAATAGTTGTTGAAATATTTAAATCTGGACAAAATGGCAGTGTCATTTCTGGCAACCCCAGACTAATATTAAAATGGAGAGGAAGAATCCATCCTCTGAGACTGAATTGACTTTCCAGAGCCACAGAAGACAAGACCTTAGTGTGTGTGAACCGGCAAGAGCTGGTTTATCTGGTTCTCCTTGACCAAAGCAGAGTTAAAAATTAAAGAAACTTGTCTCCGTCTGGCTACAGATAAAGCCTTGGTTTGTGATTCATGCTGGGAGATTAGAGCAGCCATTCACGTTCCCTGTTGTGTTTAACTAACTGGCGAGATTGTGGTTCAACGTTCAGCAGGTTACACAGCGGGAGGAGGGATATCTGTCAGGCTGCAGTATAACACTCACTTTGATTTTAAGACGGCAGATTCACTTTGTTGTCGTTTACTTTAAAAAGGTCAGCGCGTGGGCTGAAAGTCCAAAGCCCCTGACTTACTCTTCATTGCAGCACTGGGGGTCTTCTCAGTGTACTGGACCGGCCTCTGGTTGTCGGTCGACTTGCCGACGTCCCCGTCCCCCAGTTTCTGCTCCAGCTCCTGCCACGCTGTACAGTCAAAAACACAGTGTGTGAGTTACTTTGAATGCAACAAAAGTCATCGGGATTATTCCTTTCTTTAATATGGTATAAAATACAGCTAAACTAGAATACAAACCATCACCAAGGCCCAACAGCCCTCTGATGAACCCACATTTAAATGTATTATCTCCGGGTTTTTATTGAGATCTGTGCCATTTTTTCAGACCCCCTCATGCTTTCTGCCTGGAAACAAGTCAACAGGCTGCGACACAAGTTTTTCTTTTGGTGTGAGCGCCGGAGAAAATGAAGAAATCTCTTTCCCTCAGGTGAACTCTAATGTCACAACAGCACATCAGACAGCTGGCAGCGCTCCAGCGGTAACTTATACAGCTGGTTCGCGCCTGTTCAGCCCTGCAAGTCATTCATTTACACCAGGGCATGAGAGAGCTGCCGAGCACTGAGGCATGCTGGGTAAACGTGAATAGTGCATGCCGATGGTTTTACCACCAAAACAGATTTTAATTGTTAGTTAGCTCCTCGGGAGGAGGAAACGTGATGTCCAGTGCCAGCGCTCACAACCTCTGATGTTGTGACCTTGAGTCCAACACCTCTGGTCTCTCCTGGTGTCGTGATCATGGGCCTCCAATATGTCAACTCGAATTGGGACCCTCACCTTCATACACGAATCTGACGTTCTCCTCGTGTGCAGGAGTGAATCCCTCTGCCGGGCAGCTGGCCTTCTGTGTGGCTGCGCCGTTGTAGCGCTTTCCATTGAGGCGGTTGAACACGATCTTCGGGGGTGGCGAGCTGAAGAGACGAGAGGACGGTTATCACAGCGTGTCAGCTTCAGGGGCTCAGGCAAAACTCAATAAACACTGATGTGGTTTCATGTGCAGACTGTTGGACCCCTGTGGGGGTGGCATGCACTCCAGAGTCATTCCAGTTCAAAAGGCAAGACGCCTTGTCATTGCAATGCATTGTGGTTAAAGAAGGATAGCTGTTGTTGCATAAAGAAAACTTTTAAATTCACCTTTGAATGTGGCCGGCTGGTGGCATAAACGCTCTTAGGGCCACCAAAATCCTAGGAAGTGTCTCTATGAGCCTGTCTCTCAAATCCTACACACACACACACACTTACTTGGAGGTGAGCCAGGTCGTCGGCCTGAGCTTCAAGTCGCTGAACTTGCTCTCGATCTGCTGTGTTGGACCTGACAGACAAAACCCGGAGAGAGACGATCCACGTGCTCAGTTTGTTATGGAGCTGACGTGACGTTGCATCATGCGTACAGTAGACGCGCGCACGCATGCACGCACACTCACCTGTCCTCCGTTGTGTAGCAAGTTTGCTGGGACCTCTAGTGATTGTGTACATCATGTGAGTGATGTAACCTGCAGCAGCTCCAGCTTGTGTGTGTGTGTGTGTGTGTGTATTCCGCAGCCTCCTCTGTCCTCCACGTGACGCAGTCAGGACCGATCAGACCGACCCGTGTTCCCCCGGCCCCGCTGCTCCTCTCTCGGGCCTGACGCCTGCAGGGGAGTCGCTGTGTGGAGCCCGTCGCCCACCCTCCTCACCAGCAGGTGTTTGCGCCGTGGAGGCGTCCGGGCTGCTGTGTAGGTCACCCAAGGAGAAAGCGGCCGCGCATACCGGGGATCAGCGGCAAGATCTCTCGGACAGGGCGCGGGTAACCTGTGGATCCTGACAGCCGCGGACGGTGACAGTCCTGGCCGGACACTCTGGCCCCGCCGCTCCGCCGCTCGGCTGCTGCTCCGGGGCTGACTGCGACTCCTCTGCTCCCTGACAAGGACACTGCACGCTTTAGATAATTCATCAGGACGGAAACACACCAACCTCCAACAGCGTCAAGCGCTCACAGGCAGAGACACACACATCCGCTGCTGATTTTCAAAATAAATGTTTGTTACATCACCAGTGGTTGTGATGATGTAACAAACACATTTACTTCGTTGTTGTGTTTAAGTAAGTACTCCCCGAACAATACCTAACAATCACCTGATCGTCATTAACCATCAAGAGTAGTACAATATATCAAACAATATAATTCTACTCATAGTTAATAATGAGCAACCACCACGACTGTGACTGTGGATTGATCCACTTAAGTAAATGTATTTTTTCACTTTAACTCGAACGCAACATCCATCTGAAAATATCCACCTGTCCTTCATGTTCTTCTCCAATTAATTTTGACCAAACATTGTGTTATAGGCTCGTATGTTTTATCCTTAAGAGTAATAAACCAGTGGGAAAGAAGGGGGGTGCTGTGAGCAGGTGATAGGCTGATGGAGCTCAGGTGTGTCAGGGTTCACTCCTGCTCCTGTGATCAGCCTGCACGCCCTCTTGGTCAGCAACAAACTTTTTGTGTATTTGTTTGACATGTGGGAATGGCACGGTTCATATTGCTTCATTTCCTGTATTTTAGCACGATAAGGAGAGTGTGTCACTGTATGTAAACTTCTATCTTTATATCTGTGCTGTCACAGTGGAAAATGTGGCTGTTAACTTTCTAATTTAAAATCAGGAGACTTCTTTAAAAGAAGTTTGTCCTTGAGATAGATCAGGAAATATTGATTTAGGCCGAGTCTCTGGACAGACAATAAACTGCTATATTATAGTAAATAAACATGTCAACCTGAGAAAAGAACCCAGAACAGGGGTTTCCTGGGGCTCTAAAAAAAGATCTTGATTAAGCTGCGTCCCGATGAAGCTGTGGACTTTTATTATGAAGTCAAGAACTCCTTATCTGCGCTCTCATTGTTTCCGGTTGGGTTACTTTATGCAGAAGGGCACCCCTGTCCTTTCGTGACGTCACACCACGCCCCCTCAGACAGTTTTGGGGGCGGGGCGGGGGAATCACCTTTCACCTATAAAAGCCAGTGTTCACTCAGAGTAGAGACCTAGCAGTTTTCCTGCTCCTTTGATATTAAGTAATAACTAATGAAGACAATTGATCCATTGCCATGACAGCGTGCATGGTTGCAGAGCGTCTACTTCCTGTTGTGTCAGGTCTTAGTTCTTGTCTCGAGGCGTCACTTGTGGCGTTCAGGTGACAGTGGCAGCAGATCAGCTGGCAGCAGCAGTGGCTCAGACAGGCTTATCCAGGGTGATAGTCAACATGAGGCTCCAGGCCCAGACGCTCTCCAGCCACAGTCCACTCCAGTTTTCCCCTCCAGTTTCAGTACTGATCAACTGGATTGTTTTAGTTTTACAAAGCTCCTGGCAGCTGATCTTCAGGGAACCAGTTGGGTCCAGGGCTCAGCTATTCCAGGGTGCAAGAAAACAAACATGTAGAAGAAAGAGGAGGAGGAGCTACATCCCTACTCCACTGGTTCCTATGGAAGGAATGCACTGAGAGGTGGCTTCATCCCTCAGGCCATCAAACTGGGAGGCGGCTCTAAACTGCCGCTGGATTGCACCTTCTTATATTTGCACAACCACTCATCTATATTGCTTACGTCCTCATTCATGCTACTCAGTAATATTTTATACATGTAATTTCTAAGGGAGCCTTTGACCTAAGAACTGAATTGCCAGCAACTGCTGAAATTGTTGTGTAAATGACCACATATTGAATACATTCTTGAATCACGTGTCTGAGGAAAACCTATGTTTAAGAAAATGGCATGAAGACTCCAGGTACAGGCCCTCATGTGAAAGGCATTAGGGCCTGAGTTCTTGACGCTGTTATTTTTTGACCTACGTTTTCCTCTAATGTCAGTTTGCTGTTTCAAGAAACCAAATCACAATATCACTCTGAAATGAAACATCCAACATTTTATTTAATTCAACCCTTCAAACCAGGAAATTATTGATTTTTAAAAAAATATTTAGTCGCAATTCTTATTGTAACCATCTAATGTATTTAAACATGTCAAGTCTGCTTGGATTAAAGTCTGAATGGCTCAAACAAAGCAGCTGAGAGTGTAACAACACAGGGTGAAACATTCATTCAGCTTTTCTAACAGAGTATTAAACATGGTGTAATTAAAAAACAGTTTCTAAAGCCCTGATGTTATCAGTGGCTCATTTTACATGAGCACTGTTGGCATTAGCACTTACACCTCTGCTTTCTCTGCCCATCAGTGCACCTTATATGAGGAGCTTTTCATTACTCAACTCTACTGCAGTCTCACAAATATCTGCACCATCACTGAATATCTTGCGACTACATATTTGATTGCTGTGGTTATTGTGATGCAACAAATTTGAGAAAATCTGCAGACTGATTATTTATTGTTACTAAAGACCCACAAACAGAGGGGAACATAAAAGCTAACAAAGAACTGGAGCCACTGGTATCTGCTCACAGACACAGTGAAGCACCAATCAAATGAGATTATTTCCAAATCAAAGTGATACTCAGCTGTGTAATGAGATTGAGTTGTCTCTGGATGCAGAAACTAGAGGCTATTGTTCCCTTCATGACAAGAAATTCCAGTTAAAGAACCCTGACAAACCAATGTTTATTCAGACTCAGTTAAAATTAGATCTGAGTTGAACTTAAATAAAGAACATGTTTAATGCTATTCCTTTGTGATTATTGTCTGTAGGCAGTGAATTACAGACCAATGCCCTCACTAAGCGAACAGAACAGAGTGCCTATTCAATGTGTTAGATGGAAGCAGTTACCGAGACAGAAAAGCCCATTGTATTCCTGAGTGGGTGAATACAGTACGTTTGATTAAGGTCCTATAAAAAGGCTTTAGATATTAGAAACATGTCTGAGAGATCTCAACATCAAATTTAAATGAATCAGACCGAACAAAACCTGTGACCTGGCATCACTATGGCACCCAGTCTGATTGGATCAACACGGGGGCTTCCGCGCGTGTGTCTTTCTGTCTGGTGTCAGTAATGAGGCTCACAGTCTTCCACCAGGCTGTCTGTGATGTAGTTGACCTGGAGCAGCTTGTGGTAATACTCCTTCTCTACTTCTGTGTTGACCGTCCAGGCTACGACCTCCACCCCTCGCTGGGCCCAGTACTGCACGTAGTCCCTGTACACAGCACAGAGCACACACACATTTAAATACCCTGGTACACACATTTTCTGGGTTCTTCTCTGAGACTTTGTTAGTACCTTTGGACAAACAGCTTTCAATCCCATTTTACTTTAATTGGACTGGATTCTACTGCAATTATTATTTTTAGGTGAGATGTGCCTTCAATGCTCCCATTAAGATGAGGGTGTGTGACTGTCAGCTGCAGGAACTCACGGTGAGACAAAGTTCTTCTGTATCAGGAAGGCTGAGACTCCACAGAGCTTCCACAGCACGTGATGGTGAGCCAGGTCTAAAGCTATGTCCATCGCTGTCATCCAGCTGTGTTTCCAGAGCGAGGAGACTCGCGGGGCGCCGTCCCCGAACCGACTCAGACTCCACGGTCGGTGGGTCAGTGCTGTGACCACCTCTGGGTCGCTCTGTCTCATCTGGGAGGGAGAACGGAGAGCAACCGCCGGTTATGTCATACGTCATTCACAGGTTCAACAAGGGGTGTGCTTCATCTGATCACAGTCTGGCTGACTGTACTGAGCTCAGAGCCAATAGTCGGTTATCAATTCCATATTCTTCTTAGCTTGTTTTCTTACAGTGTCAACATCTGACTGAGAACTACAACACGAAAAGGCATAACATTCTATGAATGCTGTCAAAACATTTCCCATAAGAAGAAATAATGGAAATCCTTAATGCCTAAAGGTCACATGAATAGATTTGAGTGAATTTTTTTTCTCAAATCAAGTAGACTGTCAAACTTCGTCCACTTACCCTGTAGATGACTTTAGGCTCAAAGGAGCAGACGATGCTGCTGTTGTAGAGGACTGGATGTTTCTTATACAGCTCTTTAAGGGCTGCAGCTGCCTGAGAGGAGGGGAGGGACGGGATTATTGCAGTGCAGTGTACTGTTGGCAGTGTGTGTGAGGCTTTAAGTCATTGTGTTTGTGTATCTGTGTAACCACATGATGTTAAAATTGAGTTGAATAGAAAGTAACAATTTATAAAACAACTTTCCACCCCCCTGGAACTACTTGATTCATTTAAACAACCCTATCCAACCCCTGCAGATGGAACACTCTACCACCGGTCTATTTTTAACACATCAGCATTATGCAGTGTTTACAGGATTCAGATCAATTGAATCAACAAATTGTGACAGACATGTGCAGGCTGGATGTAGTCAGGTTGCTGTTTTTGTTTGGCTGCACCTCATCTGGATGACCTTTGACATCGAAGTAGATGATGAGTTGCAGTTTGATGCATTCCTCCACGGCCTCCTCCAGGGTCGGGATCTTCTCTCCCGCAAACTTCTCCCTGGTGACGCAGGACACAGAAGGGACTGAGTGTTAACGATATATCAGAGGAATATTGCCTCTTTTATGTAAGCAAGTACACTGGTCATGGAAATGTTATACTCTTAATATTGATATTGGCAGTATTTTCTGCAAAAGGGAATTCTTCTGGACAACAAAATAGTGGCATTAACTATGATTTCAGTTGGTCAATCACAATGTTTGACTGGTTTTAAAAAAAAAGTGTTTTAATTTGGATAACAAATACAAGTCTGTGCAGTATGTGTTTGTATCTGTTGCTAGATAGATTTGCCTTTCTTACCTTTGTGGATGTTTAGCAGCTGCATCCAGTTTACGCAAGTCAGACAGTCTTAGCCGGCTGAGTGGACCTGACCCGTTAGTGGTCCGGTCCACGGTCTCGTCGTGCATTAGAATTGGAACGCCGTCTGCTGAGAACTCCAGGTCCAGCTCCACACCTGCTGCCCCATTTTTCTTGGCCTGGTGCAGAACAGATGTGAGAGTTGTAGGTGTTTGGTTTCAGGAGGGTTTGTATCTGGTGATGACGATACTCCACTGACACAACTCAGTTAGCGCTGCTGCTGCAAATGCTGCAAAAATAGATTCTGCTCAAAACATGCAGATGTCAATGCAGCTGGATACACGCACCCATTATAGACTGAACTTTAACTCTGAGTAACTCTGGGCAACACAATGGTTCATTTGCAAACATAAACCTCACACTGGACATTTCCTCTCTTTCCAACAATGCATAGAATAGTGTTTATTACATGTTTTAAGTGTTATTATCCCTACACCTGGGTATTACATGAGTGGAACTAAATTATGATCCTATCAGTGATTTTGATGTGTCATTCCAGCCTCCAGTGATGGTGTGCTTCACAGGGCAGGAGAGCCGAACACCGTCCGCTCACCTCTCGGATGGCTGCTATCGTGTTCTCCGGTGCGTCGTGCCCACCGCCCCGGTGTGCCACCGCGGACACCCTCCCGGAGCCGACCGCGCCCTGGGCGGGGTGCAGCACCTGCTGGGCCCGGCTGGCTGGCACCTGGGGGAACCTGAACATGGCCAGGAACAGGTAGAGGGACCCGCTGAGGACGGTGGTCCACAGCGGGCTCCGGGTCCCCAGCAGGACCAGCACGAAGACCACCGAGTACAGATTGACTTCATCCCCCAGCTGCAGCATCGCGACCCCCTGTGTGTCCCCCTGAGAACGCAGCTTCGGAAACCCAATCTCTGCCGTGTAGTTCCCCCGAAGTCCGAGAAATATCACACCATCTACAGCTTAATTATTGAAAGAGACATTTGGACAGAGTGTCAGACGAGACTGACAACCGTCCCTCGAGCCGGCGAGGTACGTCGCTGACTTTGTAGGAGACTTGGAGACAAAAAACTGCGGTAAATAGTGTCAAGCACTTCCGGGTTGGGTGGCGTGTACTTCCGGCTACCTATGGGTGAAGCGGTGTCTTTGATGTGTCTTCACTGACAGGTCTTTGATGCGTATTCCTCCTGCTGCAGTTGGTCGCAGGTCATGGTGAGTTCACTCTTCTTCCCTCTGACGCCGAGTTCACTG
Source organism: Pseudorhombus dupliciocellatus (assembly GCA_016785235.1). Taxonomy (NCBI): domain Eukaryota; kingdom Metazoa; phylum Chordata; class Actinopteri; order Pleuronectiformes; family Paralichthyidae; genus Pseudorhombus; species Pseudorhombus dupliciocellatus. The sequence continues at coordinate 322,401 of JAFBJW010000390.1, forward strand.
TCACGCGCCTTGTTATTGACGTCGAGATAGTGGCCTCTTAAGCTAACTGCTAGCTGCTGCTATGACTCGAATCAATGACAGACCTTTCAGACGTCACGTGTCTGTTTGTTTATCGTTTGTTGTTGTTATTGCTGCTGCTGCTGCTGCTGTTGTTGTTGTTGTTGTTATTGCTGTCTGCTTGAGCTCATATGTGCCTGGTTCTACTCACACAGCGTGTGTGGAAATATCAAAATAAAACGACTTCAGGTTCAGTTCACTTGAACCATTGGTTGCAGCCTTATCACAGTAAGTGTCGTTGCATGTCTGTTGAGCTCAGGGTCAGGTTAACATCTGTGATTGTTTCCTGTACAGATCAGATCCGTGTTGCTGTGCAGGCGGCCCCCCCACGTCCAGTCCTGTACCAGAGGATCATGTCTACTCGCAGGTCGGACACTTGGTGGTGGGCAGCTTCCTTCCCCTGGTCACACCCTAACCCTCACACGAAAGATCCCAGCTCTGGTCAGGTACTCGGACTTGTCCACACAGAAGTACACTCTGATTTACACTCTGCCGTACATTAAACATCTGACAGTCGTGTCCAGACTCAAACTGCTCCAAACTGCAGTCACTGTAGTTATCGTGCCCCCAGTGTACTACTTCTACATCCAGGGAGATGTGTCCTTCTTCCTTGTCAGCTACACAACGGGAATAGCGCTGTTTGCCGGTGTCATGCTGTACACCGCCAGTTACTTTTTCAGAAGGGCTGTGGGGAGGATGTACCTGGACCCGTCTCAGACCACGCTCAAAGTGTCCCACCTCACCTTCTGGGGCAGGCGCCATGATCTCTACCTCCCTGTGTCAGATGTGATGACCATTGGGGACACGGGGGACTCAACAAAAGAGACAATATTGAAGCTAAAGAGATACAGCAGTGCAGAGACGATGTATTTCTCCACTTACTATGGACGTGTGGTAGATAAGTTGGGTTTTGAGAAGGTGTTTGGAAGGTGTTAAAATGATGCAGAATTGTTTTGATATAATTCCAATGTAAGTTAATAGATATGAATTATTCAATGGATATAAATGAAGTATTATGGTGATGATCAGACTGCTTTGTTGAGTAATAAATGTTTTACTTCAATCAAAATGCTGCGTGAGGATGCATGTTTAGGCTCCAGCTGTGCTCCGGTCTTTAGAATAAAACAATGTAAGTCTTTTTTCTTCATCCAATCTTCTGACTACAAAAAAAGCATACACAGTACCTTTCTGTGGAAATAAATAACAAAGACCCAATCCTGTCAAGATCAGGACAGACAAACCATTGGAAATGTGATTAATGGAGATGAAGGTTCTTTGGTTGCCGTAGTGCACAGGAGGAAATCTGAGGTGTGCAGTGGATCTGTAAAGAGTTGTTGAAGCAAATCCCTTCTTGTCTAGTTAGTACTATTTGGACATGTAAAATACTAAAGCTGCTTTAAATGCTTGGAAAATCATCTGTTCTAATTCATTTTCTGTTAATGTTGAACTGTGGCTGCTGCCACAAAGCAAATAATCTTTATTTAGTGTGTTTAGCGGTTCAGAGCCACAGCTCAGAAAATGAACTCATGGCACATAGACTATTTGTAAGATGAAAGAATAATTGTCTGATTTTCATGTGTAGAAGGATCCATTGACTGTACTTAAAGAGGCACTAACACACTCTATACAGCAGTATGCTACTGCAACCACTAGGTGTCACTGTAGACCATCTAATGCATGTCAAACGTGCATCAACTCCTGAGAAAACATGTTCTCGTGCAGCACAAGGTCGCAGGTCATTTCATAAACTGCACTGGTGAATATTTTGTATAGAGATACTGTTGTTATGTGGACATTATGGGATGTAAAATTAGATAAAGTCCTCGAAATTTGCAGCAGCGTCTGTCACTGCAACCCTCATCAGTGTCTGTTACTCTGAGTTCTATGAACTCATTCTCCGCTTGTCACTATGTTTTAAGAATGCTACTGTTTGGTTAACAGGTCATACTTGACCTTTATTTCGGGAAATGATCTGCTGTTTACATTTGCTGTGCTCTCTTGATCCATGCCTCAACCTGGCCTGAGACATCCAGCAGATAGGGGCTGTTGTTGTGGGGTCACACCCCAGATAAATAGCACCCTCGCTTCACCTATGGGTTCCCAGAAGAACACTTGAGAACGTGAACAAAGGAACAAAGGTGGTGGAGCAGAGCTTTTTCCTCTGTTAAACCTCAGAGCATTGAAAGGGATTCTGGCAGCTCCGAGGGCTTCTTTCATGTCTTCAAGGGCCTTGGAGAGTCCCGCTCCTGCTGGCCGCTGTCCTGCTCCGAAACGTCTCACTGCAGACCCACCTCTGTTTGTTTTTGCCATTGTTAATAACCAGGACGAGCTTCCTATGATCAACAATATTGCATTGACCTTGACTCTATTGCCGCCTGAATGATTCTGCTTTTATATTCAATACACTTTCCTGTGTTTATGCAGGTTTTGGCTGCTTTTCTCTGACTCATTAGCCATATAACAATATATAGGAAGGCATGCGGCATTTTAGAACTGGTGTGTAATACCCTGAGGTATGCCTGACCCCTTGTGTTCGCCCAAAGAGGCATATGTCACAGTGCAACCTGGAAACCAGCATGTTTGGATCACTCCCTGTCGGTGCTAAACTGAGGCCACTGCTCCCTGGGGTTTGCATGACGCTGTTATGATCGACTGCCCGGCACTACCAGCTCCTGGTAACACATCCACCATGCGGTCAGCTTGTTCCCTTTCATTGTCCAACACATTCCACGTTGTTTTTTGGCACAATATTTCAGATTTTTATTACACAAAAGGGAAACCTTCCTGTCTGTGAAGGATTTCCTCTTGTTTTCGATAATGAAAAGGCTCCGGCAAAAATACTCCGCAGCTCTATTCATTTAGGCTCGGTTAAACTTGAGCATTTTTTTTGGCTTGTCATCATCAAAACAAATGGCTCATTTCCTCGATTAATTCAACATTAACTAACAATACATTGTGCTGTTGTGTTTCAATTACAGTTAAATCTAATTTAATCTGATTACTTCCGCACACATCTGACAAAACATTTTTTTCAGTGAGTTGACATTGAATAGATATTGAACATTTTGGGGAAATAATATACCTCATTCAAAATTCGTCTTTGAAGAGTATATTGATCATTTCTTGATTTTATCATTCATTGCGTTGCGCATCTTTGAGAACATTGAAAGGAATGTAATGTATATACAAGACTGGGAATATAAATGTGGAACAGACGGCTGCTACATATCAGAGAAGCTAGTGTAGTAAATGTCTTTAAAGGAAAACATTTCTCTTTGCTCCAGCCTTTAACTAGATCGTGCACTTGCTTCTTAAAGTTCTTCACCCCTTCTCACTTTTCTCTTTTTTATTTCACTTTTCAAACTTTTCTTTTAAATGTCTTTTAACATGTGTAACATTATTATTATTATTATAAAAGAGCTGCATTTGTGGACCTTCTGCTCATGATTCAACAAGTTTGTAATATTAGAGAACCCCACAAGGACAAAGGCTTGAAAGTGACGTGTGTATCTAACAAGAGTGCAAGGAGCAGACCTGTCCCCTCGCCCCCTGTGGTATACAACACTATCAGTTTGCAACAGATTGGCAGCTACCAGCCATGCTTCTGTGATTTACAGCCTCGCAGAGCGAGTGTCTCTGTGTCTCTGGTGGATGTCAGAGGTGGGGGCCCGGACCTCGGTACCATTAATCCTGGTGGCTGTGGTGGCCCTGCAGAGAGTGAGCTTAACCCCGCATCAGGTTTATAATTAGAAACATACCTCACAGTGTTCTCAGCAGGAAACAGCTCGGGCCTCCGTGTGTGTGTGTGTGTGTGGCTGTAGGCGAACAAAGAGAGGGAAGTGTACACATGGGCTAAGCATGCGATTTGATCACAGTCTGGTATTTGAGCGCCGCGGTCACCTCGTTAGAATGTGCAGGTGGATGAGAGGGCAGGATGGAGAGCAGCTATGACACGAGCGGATGACACATGGGAAACCAATAGTCATGCTTGTACTGTATGTTTCAGTCAGACACCAGTGGTCTGCAGCCTGACTCATGGTCTGGGAACAATGTGCTTCGACTGTGACCGTGTATGGGCTGTACAGTACAGTTACATACACATATATAATGCATTTAGAGCATGCCATTACTACATTTTCCGAGCTGCTTGCATCTAATTTTAAACTTTTGGTTTTAAATTCCTCCAATTTAAGACTTGTACTTATTTGGAAGGTTAATGGTTTCAGTAATGTAAAAAATCCCATCATTTCAAGTTTTTAGTTTTGAAAAAAAAAAAAAAAAAACTGTTCCTTAGATCCAATTCCTGTTATTCTATCTTTTCAATTTCATCTTTTGAATTTCCTGTTTTTTCCTTTAGTGTCTAAAGCCTGCAGCAGTTTCTCCTCTAATCATGACACAACTTGTGTGCTTCTGATACTGACAGGATCAATTGTTTCACCCAGATGATTTCTCTCCCCTGAGCTCAGCCATATAGGGTATTTCCTTTTATCACCCCCGCCATTCACTGATTCCCTTTACACTTAATCTGTGTCTCCTAGAAAATCCATAACATTTGGAGCTGGGACAAACCTTGAGTCTGATTAGAAAAATATATATATTAGTTTTGGGAAATCCTAATTGGTCGAAAGCCACAAAAGACAGGAAATCCACCTGATCCTCGCTAACACATAATACACCTACGTCTCTTCTTTCTGTATCCCAAGCCTCACAAATATAAACTGTTAAAATAGCTGTGCAGACTTTGCTGCTGCTAGTTTGTAGTTTCTGCAAAGATCTCTGCTTGGGGAGAGAACACCTGAGAGTTTGATGGGATCCAGTCGATCTGCAGAGCTAATGAAAGAAACCAGAGTTGAAAACTTGAGCTGATATTCTTTGCATGGACACACCACTTTGGCAAGCCACGTTTTTGGACCTGCTTCAGGCCGTCTTCTGTTTCACCGACTGTTTTCACAAAGTGTCTCGTCCCACCTCGATAGTGGGATATGTTTGAAAACATGAGGAGTGAGGGATACACTGGTTCACCCTGTGTTTTTTCCAGTAACAGTAGAGGGGAGGTGCTGTGGGGTAACACAGGGTGAGGCTGAGAGAGTCTCACAATAGACAATGATAATCTGCATCACAACATCCATTGTGTCCTCCGGTGAAACGTCTCCTAGTTTCATTCCCAGAGTCCAAATATCGAATTTTTTGGAATCAGACCCACTTTTTCTCAGCTTTTTGTTTTTGGTTGATATAAGAGCTCAGACTTCTTTCACCAGGGAACCCACAACAAAAAACGTTCTATTTTAGTGTGTGGGCATTAAGGCAGCACCGAGGGGACGTTCAAAAATGCATTTATTTCAAGGAGACGAAGAAATATGTACAAAGCAAAGAGCACTTTCCTATTCGTATTTAGATTTTCCCAGATGACACAACATTTACAGCTTAATTTATCCTTATAAGGTTGATTAAGTACATGCATGAAGATAGGGACCTGTATGTAACAGCAACCTCAATGGGACAGCCAGTTAATGTGTGCAGCATTTGCACCAATTTGACACATTGAGTGCACTTCCTCAGCTTGGATCGAATCTTTGTTTTAGAATTTCCCTCCCTAAAACATTACATTGAGGCAGGGCGGCTTCACACACCCGACCTATAGAAAAACAGTCCTGCGGGCCACGCTGCACATCTGAATTCTTTGGGAGCCATGCCTCACCCAGCAGGGAGTTCCTGCTGAAAAGTGAAGTGCGGTTCAGCCTCAGACTCGTACAGGATGGCGGGAGGAGGACTGCCCCGCTCCCAAGATTATGTGCCCAGCGTTCCCAGTGCCATTCCCAGTCCAGTTTTACAATCCTCACTTCCAAGAGGTGAGAACGGCCCGGTTTGACATTAGCAGGTGTCAGATGGGCACGGAGGCGACTGGCTGGCTGATGAAATGTGTTTACCTTGGCTCGACTCCTCAGACTGTCAGGCTCCTCTTTAGCACTGCAGGGATTTCCTCAAGGTCAATCTCATCAATACGGAACAATACCTCAGAATTGGAGGAGGGAGGGAGGGAGCAGGAGGGTGCGAGGTGGGGTGAGGTGTGGTGGTAGGTGCCCTCCGGGTGCTGAGTGATGTATTCTGGTCAGCTATTGTAGCGCTGCCCCTCGAGGCTTCGAGCACTTACCTTGAATAAAGCACAATGAGCGAGAGAGGAAGTCGGTATTTTGGCGTATATCAACTGTTGGCAGGTTTATGGCTTAATCGCACTGTTATCGGCAGCAGCATTGTGTGAACTGTGGTGTCTGAGATGCAGATTACACGATGTAAATACAATAATTACTACTGAGTAACGAGTCTCTCATAATTCTAGAGAACAGGCCGTACAGTGCACTGGAATGCAAACATTTTAGATAACACTGTACAATGCGCTGACCCACCCCTTGTCTGCACCCTAAAGGATGCAGTCAGGAAAACATTGGCAGTAGTCGCTGCACTGTTTTACTTGAATTTTGTTTTCATTCATGGTTTTTGCACGACACTGCCCCCCCCTGCCTTGAGACCTTGGATGAAAATGACTTTTAAAGCTGCACTTTCCACTTCTAGTCGAAGTCTTTGTCTGTGACTACGTGGCAACTCTTTTGCATCCTGAGGTATTGTTACATCAATTTTTTTTTCTGTTAGAAAAGTCATCCATTCATCTGCTGTGAATTTTCTCATTCGAAGTCACTTAGACATTTTCTGGAGATTTGGAAAAGGTCTGGAGATTTATGTTGTTACTTAATTTCAGGAAAATATCAGTCCATGTCAGAAAGCAAGTGGTATCGAACTCTGTATGTGAACACAGCAAGATGTGTTTTGGGGCTTATTCAGCTTGTTGTTTGGTTTCACGACCAGTGGCTACCGGGCATACTGGGAAGCATCCTGGTGGGCCACCATTTCTGCAAGCTGGTGGACCGTCAAAGAAATCCATAAAGTTCTTGCTGGCCCTGTCAGTCTCTTCAGTGGACCGTCCGTCTGTGTGTGCCTGTGTTGCAGGGTGCACACACTGAGAAAACGCTGCGTTTGTGTGTGTTCGTGTTCACCGACTGAGCCAACTGGTTAATCACAACCACGTTTTATCCACTGAACCTCCAGTGAATTGTGAGCATCTGAGCATCTTGACAAAACCTTTCAACTGGCAGGAAAACAACCTCTCAAAGTGGCACCATCTACTTTCCATATGCATATCCATCAACTGGCACATCATAACAAATAATCCCATTCACTCATTTGACACACACACAGATCTCCAGTCACTAACACCCCTCACAATCTGACCTAGATTTGGTATCTGCACCGCATTCGTGCCACACTTGATTGATTCATTTGGATCAGACCTGCTGTACCTATATGACTGAAAGGAACTAACAGTCCCCAAGCTTCTTTAGCGCCACAGTGTTAATCCGCAGCAGAATAACACACTCAGCGTTGAGCCCTCATTCGGTTGTGCTGCCTTCTGTTTTACCGTGATCACTCAGCGGCGAGGTCAAGCGCCAGAGCCGGCATAGTTTTACACTCTGCTTACTGTTAGTCATTGGACAGATCCACATGTCAGACAATAAGAGAAATCCCTGCCAGAAAATAATTACTTTCCCAGAAACCTCTGTTAATGAGACAGTGCAGCTGACTGCCGAAGGTACCAAATGGGAAAATCAAATGCTTCATGTGTAAATTAATACCTAACATTTTGGAAGACAGGAGGAAAATCAGAGACACTCTCCTATTCCCAGTACATTAAGGGAATGGCTTTTGACAAATGAGCAGAGTTGTGCGTTCATTTCTCAGCATCATCTCTCCTAAATGACTGTGGTCCCGGGGAAGAGGAAAATCAAAGTTATAGAAGAAATTATACAGCAGTGATTAATACAAGAGCTCCCTGCCTTGGCATAAAGATGTGTGTGAGATGAATTAGGAATGTTTTGGCTATAGCTCATTTCTAGTAAAGTGTGTTTTCATATGGTCACAATGTTCAGGTAATTACCTGGTCTTTCATCATTTTAAATTCAAAAGTACAGTTTAAAAAAATGAAATTATGTGTGTAGCATGTGGTCTTGGCTGAAAAAAAAAAAAAACAAATGATCTAAACATATAAATACATATATCACCTCATCGTTAACACACTTGACTTGGTTCAGGTCAGCAAACTCCTCAAAAAGTTGGTTTGCAGCCTGATAGATTTTCAAGGGATCAGAGAAAATCTTGGCATTTTAACACAAACTCAAAGCACATTTATACAGTTATAACCATCAGCTGCAGCCACTTAGTCATTATTTCTGCCAGGGTATTTCCATCTACACACACACACACACACACACACACACACACACACAGAAACATGTCGTGTTTAATTGAAGGGACCACACACACACACACACACACAGCCTCATACTGATTTCTGTGTTCCTCATTAGGACACCTGTCAATTTCACCTTGGGTTTCAACTCATTCGGCTCATGTCCATTATTTACAGATATCAAATGATAGATTCTGGTCATAATTGGACCAGCCAAGGTGAGATCAAATGAGATTCGTCATCTTGGTCAGTCTGGGGTCCAGTGTCTTTCCTGGGGAAAGACACCCTATTAATTAATGCAGCACTCTACCCACTGGGCAACAGTTTCCCATCTCAGACTACACTGACTCCGATTGATATTTGGAACCAATACTTGCACTATGCCATCATCCTAGACAAAAATGTTAGCTATGATTTCAACCTGGTTAATTTGTGTTGTGTATCTTGTTTTGAAGTGGCGCTCCTGAGGACCTCATCAGCCCAGAGACACCATCATTGTGTCCAAAAATATCCGTAGTATATTCCCTACGACTCTGTGGCGCTCGGAGCCTCTCCCTGTGGGACCACAGTGTACAATCAGTATGTCACTTTTTGTCATATTTGGGCATATAGTAAGTGAGAGAGAGAGAGAGAGAGAGAGAGAGAGCTCCCCCTCCAGATTCTCAGGCCTCTGCAGGTCTGTCTCAGTGGCAGAATGGACAGTTCCTGTGTTTGTGCCTGTTCCTGTCTCCCGCTGTCACCCTGTGGCGCGTCGCCATTGTTTCCTCATATAGCGCCGGAGGTCGGGACTGCTCCCTCGCTTGCTCGTGCACCCCCCCCCACCCGCTCTCTCCATCGACCTTGCTGCCATGGGCGAGGGAAGAGATCTGGAAGAGAGCAGGAGGCGAGGCTCCACACAAACTGGGCCGGTCTCACCTAAAACAATTAGAGATAGAGGTGGAGAACACGCTGCACTGTTGCCACACACACACACACACACACACACATGCACACGTCCACCTTTTGTTGTGCAGCAGGGGGATTCCAGGTTTTCTGGTAAACACTGCAGGTAAACAGACTGGGTGTCTGGCACTCTGAGAATAGACGTTGCTTTTACTGTCATCTATGCTGCTGAACTCAAATGGACTTTGTTTGATCCAGAAACATTTTCTCTGGTCTTGCTCTTTAGCAAGAGCTGCACAAATCACTTCAGTTCTTGGTTCAGACCCAAATCCCTGTTCTAACTTGTCCGTGTTGTTCAGTGTTTTGGTTCCCTTGTTGGTTCACTTGTGATCTACTGTTCTGACGCCATTGAACTGAATCGTCAACGCACATCTATGCACGTGCTTGTGAACCTCGTCTCAGATCCAGTGTCCATCTCTCTGATTGGAACACCTTACAACAGCAGATGGCTGCACCCATTCTGAACATAAACAGTGTGAATACAGGAAAGGTGGAGTGATCCAAGTCATTCACTTCTGGATCAGCTGGACTTACAATGAGTTTCCATCATTTCCCCTGATTTCTCAGGGAATTGGATTGTAATGAATCAGCCATGTTTTGGGGACTGAGATATACAAGTATGTGGAATTCGGTACAGATATTCTGGATCTAGAGAATTTCAATTTGGTGTGATAAGGGGCTGCTGGGCCTTGGCGAACGTATCCATTCAGTAGTTATAAACCTCGAACCATCGCATTAAATTGTGGTCGGGCGCTTGGCCATCCCCTCCGTCATCATCATCCTTGAACTGCCAGTTTTTGTCCATCTAACAGATGTTGCTCAACACAATTTTCTGGTTTCCTTGTCAAATAGATATGCAAAGAATTGGATCTGGTTACGGTAAAATCCAGCTCTGATATTTCAGTAAATACCGGCTGTAGCGGGCAGCCCTGTGTCTGGGCAGCTGTGCAGGATTCAGCCTGACATGTTTATACAGTTTTCTCACCTCGCTGAGAGCTTAGATTGGGGTAATTTACACATACAATTACCAAGATATTTGCACTGGCTCACGCGAGCGATGATCTCGTCATCCTCCCAAAATAAATCCGGTGTGGTCGTACGTTTGGTCATGAATGATTGTTTTTTTTAAAGAAACCATCACGGTGACCATGTGGATGGAGAGTTAAGGGTCTCTCATTACTGCTAAACTAATCTCTGCTTTGTAACAACCCGAGACACTGACCCTCTGAGCTGTGGACTCTCACACAGCGCTGTGATTTATTAGGAGCTGCTGCTGGTGGTGGTTTGATCAGGAGTCCATCTGGCAGCTGCTGAGAAACAATAGAACAGATGGACAGGTTGGACCTGTTTATAGAAATAATTCTTACTCTACCCCTATGGCCCTAACAAGCCAATGCCCCTGAGCACCTGAGGTCCTTCTGCTTTTCTACAGTTTGGTGTGGAAGAACGTCTGGTGCTCCCATGGGTAGTGGCCATAGTTTCGGAGTGAGTCGTCCAGCGGTTGTGTAGGAGCGTAACATTCAGGTGTCTGCAGGGGTCCCACCCACCCAGAGGTCCATCCATACATCTGTGTATCTCTGCTAAAGCAAACAAACAGAGAGTGGAGCGGTCCTTTATCTCCCTCCACATCCCTCCACTCTCTGTCCTGTGGAGTTATTTGCTCAGCTGGCAGCAGGCGGCTGGACTCAGCAGACATGGACCCAGGTCCTCTTTGCCTTCACGTGTAAAAGTGATCGACATCTGAGAAACTCTTTTCTGTCCTCTACCAAAGAGCCGTGTCATATTTTCTTTTACACCTCCAACACACTTCCCCTCGCTAATGTGTATATTCAGCATAGCTAAATAAACGGCTCAGGCTGCAAGGTCAGGTCGCTTCTAGGGGGAAATCTGATTAATAACACTTTAATAAATACTGTTGGGCATGTTTACCTTCTAGTTTTTTTAATATAGGGCTTTTAGAAACAGGTTAAAGTCCATATGTGTCACATTTTTCTAAACTTCAAGTCAAATAAGGCATTAGATCTGACTGCGAAATCCAACATATTCCAGTTGAGCTCCAGTTCTTAACTAATGGCTGCTGCCATCTGTTCCTGATGAGCAAACGAAACACTCTGCTCAGCCTGACGTAAAAAGGAGTCCACCATTTCCCCGTTCGTGGGGTTTTCAGTTTGTCCAAACAGAGAAGCAGCGTGTTAGTGATAGATTCCAGTCCCGATAAGGAGGTTTGCTTTCACTCTGACATTAGCAATCTCCTGTTGACCTCAGCAGGTCACTTCTCTGAAGCCTCTGTTCTTCAGGGGACATACCTGATCATATGAAAACTCATCAAACACACAAGATCTGATAATCCTCACTGGATTATTGAACTACAATCATTGCATTGTCGTCCAAGGTCGGGTCACGGGGGCTTCAACAACTAGCCCCAGACTTCCCTTTCCCTGGCCACTTTGGGCAACTCTGACTGTGGGATTCCCAGGCGCTCCCAGGCCAGAGAGATGTAACCCCAGGTCTCCTCCCACTTAGGTGTGCTAGGAACACCGCCCTAGGAGGGCGTTCCAGTGGCATCCTTGTTAGACACTCGTACTTGCCCCAAATTACATCAAAATCACATAGTGACTATTGATCCATAATTAGTTTGCTTCTAGTCTTGAATTATCAAATCTATGCAACTTTGGCAGATACAAATTAGAAAATGGCTGACACAAAATTCAGTATGAAGTAAAACCAGAGTGAGGTACCACCATGTTTACTCTGCAATTTTATGGAATGGTCAAGAGAGGCTACCCAAAATTCCACTTAACCTTCAAATCCAGTTGGTATGTTCAAAAACTACCTGCTGGTTTTGCATCGAGGGAAAAAAGGACCAAAACGATCTACTTGATTTATCCTTAGGGGGTTGAGAGGTTTAAACCAAATAACAAACTAAGGTTGTCATCTCTTAACATGCATTCCATATGATCGATTTAAACCTCCCATTCATCATTGTACTGCTGCAGCACTCTTAGCACCACAGGCCGGTTCTTGGCAGGGGAGCACCTTGCTCTCTCTGACAGTGAACAGGTCTTTCTCCTAAAGCCCCACGAGACCTCACCATCAGTCCGCTCAATCAGGAAAAATCACAAATAAAGCAGACATGACTGTACCACCTCGCCAATCACAGTACATGAAAACATAGCGTATGTGCATGTCTGCAGTGCACGCTGTCAGAAGAACGAACCCATTTCCCCTCAACAATTCTCTGTAATTGTGCTCCAGTTTAATTTGTAACAGCTTGACTCTCCCCAGTTCGGAGATCTCTTCTTCAGGGTCCAGATTCAGCCGCCAAGGACTTGAAAGATCTGCCGTCGCTGGATTTGAGCCTTTGTTTGAATAACGTGGTTTTGCATTAACAGCAGGGTGCAGCGCTCCAGAGAGATGTGGAAACAATGGCTGCTGTGTTTGCCTGTTTGTGTGAACCTCGGCTGTTTGCAGATCATGGAGAGGGCAGTTAAGGTGGTGCTCATCATATCTGAAATTCAGAAACGATTTAATTGAAAGACACACACATACGCACGTTATCTTGTTATCATGAGAAAACGTAGGAAATATGGTTCTAATCACGCTCTTCCCAAGAAGCGGTTTGGTTTTCCAATAGCAAAGAGCTGGAGTCATGTCACTGCGTGGCAAAGAGTTGGTGCCTGTTAAGCACCAATTTTTAGCACCTGGGGTCAGTGCCTTTTTTTGGTAGAAACATAAAGAACCGGTGCCCAACCTAGGCACTAACCTGGAACTAGCAACCAGGACTAGCTTGGTTGAAAAGCCCTGTGGGAGTCTTTCTGCATGAGAAAACTCATCGTAATATGTCACAGCCTGAGTTTGTTTAGCAATTATCCCATAACTCTGGGTCTCCGCGTGCTTATTTAATGCTGCATAAACATGTAATGGAAACAAGAAACCATCCGACTATATCTAGCTGTTTATCCTGTGATGTGTACTGATGATAAACTCTTTTCTCTTGTCGTGTTAACATGTTTATGGGTTTGAATTGGCTTCCTCAAACATTTATTAAGGCCCATGTCAGGAGAGCAAACTTACTTTGGCACAGCAACATGGCAGAGCTCCTGTGGGTACTACTGCAGTTTTTTTGTTGGCTTTACTCAGAGTGCAGTGTCGGTGCAGTTTGTTTTGTTCGCCCGCTCTGTTCCGTTGTGCGCTCGGCGTTGGCCCGGGCAGATGGCAGAGTTTGGTTCTTTGAACTGAATAATTAAAAAGATAGTTCATCAAGACTAATCACTTTTTAACTCGAGGTCTCGTCTTCAGAGGAGATCGGTCCCTCCTCAGTCAGCAGATAAAAATGCAGCGTGAATGCCAAAGTCATGGCCCGTTGACAGAGCCGTCAACAGAGGCACCATCAGGGCCTGGGCAGACACCCAGCATTTGGCTTAATGCCCTGTCATGCTGGTGGTGATAGGCTGAACACACACGCATGCAAACATGGAGACCCCCCCCTTACGGAGGGTGAGGACACTGAGATGCATTAATCACTGTATAATTGGCCTGGGAAGCAGCAAGAGACAAAATGAGCTACACGGCTCACAGGTCTGAGGCTGGAAACTACTTCTGATGTAATCATTAGTAAAAAATAATAAGGCCAAATATGTTTTTCCAATAATTGATAGAGACACTATCAACTTTATTTTTAAAAAATTACTTGCTAAACCTCTTGACATGATTACCAACAGACTGCATACAAAGACGGGCAACAAGTCTCTTTTCGCTCCCACAATCCAGTCGTTGTTTTTTTGACTCTCCATTGACTTTAGTTTTCACTGTGTCATGCAATTTAATTCATGATTATGCCAGTTGAGTCAAAGCATCTCGCTCTATAATTTAACAAAATCCCCCCAAAACTAGAACAACTTCCCAGTTTGTGAATCCCAGATGACCATCTTCACCATCTGCCAGCACAAACTAGCCGTGGATTAATGAATGATGCCTTCCAGATGCCAAATTCAGGCATGGCAGCACAAAATGACGGACTCCTCAGAAAAGTTTGAACAATATATCAGACAGATTTATGATTTTAATCAACCGAGATCAGTGCTCCACAGCAGGTTCTAAGGGCAGATTACGTATTCACATCCACACACATCTCTGGTCTTATTTCTACAACAAAGAATGCACTGTCATAGAGTAATGGCAGCCATGACACTACACATGTCCGTCCTCTGTTCCCAGCCTATTCATTCTTCAACGAGCCGTATGTGTGGCGGCAGCAGGCCACGTCCAATGCTGTCTGGCGTCTAGCCCCAGTGACGGCCTGTGCTCAGCGTTATGGATTTACCAGCTGTTTACAAGTGGCTATCGAGGCGTCCGGTGAGGACCGGGAGAGGCCTGGGGGAAGCACCAGCGCTCTTTATTTTGGTTTAGTGGCCCCCTGTGGCCCAATGAAATCCCCTTCAGACCAGCCTGACCCCTCCCCTCACGTCTATTCAATATCTGAGAGATTGTCCGATAATTTCTCTGTTTATGTCCTGTGTTCTCTAAAAGGTACTTTGTTGTGAAACCTGTATTGTTGAGAGCACTTTATAAATACATTTGAGGTGAATCAGTTTATGTTACACACACACACACACACACAAACACGTGCAACCTGCACCAGAATTTGATACGTATCAGAGGTGCGTTGCAGTTCACCCTTTTACACAAATTAAGAATTTCCTCTATAATAGTCTACAAACTACAATATGGTTCTGTTCTTGATGTTGGATCGTAAAACATTTACATCCTTAGATTCTTATTTAATTTATTCATCATTAAAGATGCTGCAGAATTCCATCTTTGTGCTGAGGTTCCTCTCATCACTTTGTTATCACACGTTATTATTACTTAATTTAATAGACCTATTAACCCCGGGGCTGTGACACATAGTTTGGGTGCTATGATGACTGTTTGAAAACTGAGAGTCCATGTAACTGACTCAAATGGTCATTTGTGTCAGTTACATGGATTTGATTTTGCTCTTTGACATAGCTGGAGTTTAAAAAAACAAATCGCATCGACATCGGTAACTTTGCCAACAAAAACCCAGCCTGGCCGCTGTCTTCCTTGTTGGTCTAAATCCATACAGTCCTCGTCCAAACCTCTCACCAGCTTGTTCCCAGTGCACCCTGATGTTTAACAGGGGAATAGTGTGTAGAATTGAAGTCTCAGCAGGACACTGAGATACCAGGCCGTGTTTGTCCGTGTTCACATCTATTATAAGCCTGCTCACGACTCCCTCAGGGACGGGTTTTCGGGGGAAAGCCAAACTATGCCACCCAAGGTGGGTCCAAGACCCCCTGACCTGGTGTGACATCGCTCTACAGCCGTCAAATCATGTGCCCCGCCGCTCCACAGGAGGGAGTCACGGCTCGGTTCAAAACCAATGTGGCGTTTTATTGCACTTTCCCACCCGTGGTGAACACTCAGACTTATTCCTCTTGGTTGCTGCAAATTGATAAACTCTGCACCTGAAAATGACGCCATGCTTTGGTGCGTGTGTATGTGTTTGCGTACGCGTACTGTGTCCAAGTATTTTCCCATTTTTTACTGCGTCCTTGTGGTCGGCGAACATTTCTCATGGGAAGTGTTGTGAATCAAGTTTGACCAGCACAGTCGGCGGTCAATGTATTTTACTTCATAAAACTGTCAAGCCATCAGTCATGAGAAAACTTCCTGAAAGTCTCTGATATTTTTTTGTTCTGAGAAGACTTCTCATAACTGATGGAGGGGGAAATATCTGATCTTATTTATAGCTAATATTTCTTGGATGCCATGTAAGGAGGTGCCTCTGCATTGTTGCAGTAAAGACAACAGTGGACATTTAGACGGAGTTTAACCCTGTGTGGCTCTGCCCTGTACCCTGACAGACCATTTGACGGTGTTATAAAAACTCGCTTGAGCTGATCTGACTTCGCGTTGGCGACACCTGGGCCACGCAAATTTCTCCTGATGCAGGACTGGGATGAACTCTTTGAGCCCTATATTCTACTGGATGCACTGTTTTTACTTTAGACCAATGCAGTTGTCATATTTATGTCCAGCACCAATATTGTTGCAATAGAAATTCTTGTGAAGGCCAGATGCGTTATAATAAATATGTGTGAAGAGCGTTGTTGATGAGGGAATGGAAACGCGTCAGAGTGTTTCTCATCCATATGTCTCGGGCCAGTCTGTGGATTTGAACTAGTGACCTCACAGTTAATGAGCCTGCATCTGTAGATGTGGATGCTGCTGACTGTGTGTGCAAACCAAAAAGCTGCAATACATGAGGAATCCCCAAAGATGTTAACGTTGCATTGACATTTACATGATTCATTTTAACTTTACATTGTAACAGGTGATGAAGATATGACTGAGATCTCTGCAAAAACTTGGAGCCACGAGAAAATCTTGATATAAAAAAAAAACAAATACTTCCCATGTGGAATTATACATCTTTTAAAGATTTGAGATGATTAAATAAGTGTTCAGCCGCTGCGTCTCTCCAGTGGAGGTTTACCGCGCGTGTTTGCGCTCGGTCGCCTCTCTGGAGTTTGTGTCGACATCGCGTATTCACCATCACACCTACAAAATGAGGCCCTGCGAGACAGAAACATATGAAACACATATGAGGATTTCACGATGTCCCTTTCCCCCCCAAGTAAAGCAGGTTTGCAATCTGGACTCCGCACTGGGTATGAGAAAAAAAACGTAACCTTTCAAGGGTCAGCCAGGAAAGTCCAGTTTAATATACTGTGATGTCTCACTGCAATAATGACTGCTTCTCGCCAAAGCTTAGAACAAATCAAACTTGTCATTACCTTGCTCAGTATGGGGACAGACGTGTTTGGCAGCATTGTCACTCATGTACCTTGGCTTTAAGCTGAATATAACTTGCGAACAAAGTTTTACCTTCTATTTCCAACTAAAATAAAAATGGAATAAATAGAATCTGAGGAAATTCTTTGGCGTTTAATGTTGTATTAAAGCTTGGATCCTCCAAATATACATAAAAAAAAAAGAAATTTATTGAAAACATGTGTTTCCATTGCTGATTTATTTTCGCCAGATTTAGAATGAAAACGGTGTCTGTGAAGCCAAAGCCACTCTTATAGTCTTTACGCTGGTGAATAACAACTGCTCCAATTTTCCAGACATTTTTTTGGGCTTTGCCTTTGACAGATGAGGAACGTAGCAGGAGATCGTTCTGGTCCGACACAACAACAGGAGAGTTTCTGGAGCAACCAGGTGGACTAGAGTGTGTATAAATTCCTCTGATATTCTCACAACACAGGCGAAAGTTCTCAGATGTTGTTGCCGTTCCTAGTGGGTCTTCATCAGCATCTTCTCTATGAATGCCACCTCTTGTTCGTCCTCAGATAAAAATCACTGGCTGTGACATTTCCCTGCTCTTTTCATCATGAGTCACGCAGACGTTTCCAGGGCTGCCAACTTTTCAAAAAATCTTCAAATGTGCACGGCTCCGTGGGTTATGTGTACACACCACCACATCTATCACGACCAGGGACAACGTTAACCGGAGAAAGGTCACCCAAGACAAGGACTGTCCTCAAAAATTGTTTGGATATCCTTTCGTTCCGCTAGCCTAGAGGACAAAGTTAAGCTATCTGCCGCGGCAAATATAGCAATTCAACATTTTAATCTCAAAATAATGTTCACCAAAAAAGTTCCTTTCACAAAACACACAAGGGATCAGCAGTTGTTATTTAAAGCTTAAGGGCAGAAATACTCAAAATCGCACACCTGAAAAGGGGAAAATAAACCACTGACGCTCGTTTCTGGACAAGCAGCTCATGTCAGGTGGAAAGTTTCAGAAAGCTCAAGCAGGAAGCTTCACACCATCATCAAAAAAGTGTTTCACATTTGTCTCGGCAGATGACACAGCAGCAGCTGGTTCATGCAGTAATATACAGAGAACAACGGTAAACAGAACTACAAGCACGTTTTGGGCTGCTTCACAGAAATGCTGGCGGATTTGCCTGAACTACGCTCATGGTGGTTCATCAGACTTCAGAGAAACGTTTATTTCAAAGGCGCCCTGCTCATAAATGCTTGTGTGTGGAATTTCACAATGAAAAGCGTCTGGTTTAAGCAGTAAAATCTAAATTTCAATCTTCAGTCACAGGCTTGGGCAAGTTTTAATCTAATTACACCCAGTTTCTTTTTTTATTCAGAAAACAAAATATGTACAGGGTCTAAATTCTCGGCAGCCTTTGGTTCAATCCTTATGTACTTGTGACAATTTCACAAGCAAATCTTCATATATTTTTCCTACAGCTAAAAAGTAAAGAAAAAAATTAAATAAAAGGAAAAGTGCAAATTAATTAAAATTAAATCACAAAGTGTTCCTGACTCAACATTATTTGATTTTTATCATTGTTCATTAATGTGCAAATAGCCTCATAGTTGTAGTTCGAGTCGGAGTTTAGTTTGAGTCACACCTGTGCGTCACATTTTATGAATGTTTAACTTTTTAATTCATCCACTTGAATAAAATGAAATTACCTCAATTATAACCAAAGATTTGTTGTTTTTTTCCCCCACAAATTATTAGGAATTTTTTCTTCCAAATGACCTGTTTGATTCGTAAAGCTTTATAGCTATACACCTTCAAGTGGATCACACTTGATTCTCCTCTATGTTGCTATGGTCAAAGTCATTGTTCTGTGCAGTGAAATGCAGTGAAAGTGTTTTATCCACAGAGATCCTATGGAGCCCAGGATCCAGCTCTGTGTGCAGCCTCTCATCAGGAGCAATGGGACACACCTGGTGCCTCAGCAGCAGGTGGTCATCAGCGAGGCTGGAGGCTTTAAAAGGAGGCGCCCTCGCTCGCTCGCGTGTTTGCTGTCAGAGGGTCAACACCTTCAGTTGCTCCTCTGAGTTTGTCTTGTTTCTTTTGCTGCTTTACTTTGTTTTGTCTTTGTTTGGGGGGGGGAAGTGAAGTGAATTACCAGCACCTCAAACGTGTGCGTGACCGCGTTTTAGTTTGATGAACACTTGGCCTGCCTGTGACGTGCTGTTTGTCAAATGAGAAAACAGTGCTGCCTTATTTGTTGGCATGTGACAGAGAAATCACAATCTGTTCATCAGTCTCCACTGTGGCTGAACAGGCTGAGGCTTTTTGCTCTGAAATGCGTCAGAAACAAATGTACAAGATCGAAACGTGATTTATTATTATTTTTTTCAAATTCATGTGCAACTCGATCAAACTGCCAGATTCTGCTGAATGTGGGTTCAATAGTGTAAAAGTTTGCCCACTTCTCAGCGTGGCTCAGTGGTGACTGCCTGCAGGCCATGTCTGCTGTGTAAAAAGGAAATAGCTGGGAAGTCAACTCTCCACTTAGTTAATGATGCTTGTCTGTTGAATGCCAGCAGATAACCAGGCAACAAAGGCACAGTCTGCTTGGTCCTGCATCCCAGTGGAATGACTCATTAAATGGGGATCATTGCGAGGCTTTTGTACGTGACGTCTCCCGAAAATGAGCCGTGAATGATGACATTCCTGTTTCTGTCCCTCAGACCTGTTTTTTCAGAAAAATGCTAATAAACAAAGATGTATCACATCCCGTCCTCTGCTATGGACCAACTGCCGCCCTCCCTCTCTGCCTTCTTCTTTTGTTCCAACGTGAGGCATGTCCCTGGATGGAAATAAGTGATCAGCCTATTTTCCACTTGCATTAAGTGTGTCCCTCCTCTTTCTGCTCTGGAGTTTGGGAAACATCGACCACTGTGCCGTGATTGATCAGATGACATTCCAAACCCCCCGGTGCTGTTTGCACTAATGTCTCTGGATCTGATTGAGAAGAAGTGTGTTGTGTGATATGTGGTTTCTGTGGTGGCCAGAACTGTGAACTCTTTCATTCACATTTCTCCCCCTCTACAATGGGACGGCCTCTGACTCTGTCAGCTGAGAAGAGTGAGCGCTGCGGGCTGCTCTGGCCTCGTCTGTCTCTTTGAGTCCTTGTTTGCCGATGCTGATTGTTGATAGTGTTTAGGCCGAGGGTTAGACATCTACAGGGGGAGGCGGGGGTGACCAGGGGGTCTCAACAGATTCCTCCACCAGGGCCCAACAGTCCCCTTATGAAACCACATTTACATTTTTATGGAGAATAGAACTGACTCCTTTCCTGGAAATAAGTAAAAATAAAAGTTTTAAAAAGGGACATTTCTCAGTACTAAAGAAAACAAATTAACCGTGCCAGAATGTAATGGGTTCTTTCTTGGCCCATGTTCTATCACTCCACCAACGTTCACTGAAAAGTGTCCAGTAGTTTTTGGTCTAATCCATCTGGAAATTAAACAATTGGGCTCAGGGGTGAAAACACAACCTCCCTGGTGGAGGTAATGAAACGCATGTGTAAGCCTGCACTGACTTATATGAACACACAGTGACAAATTCATGTTGGACATCATGTGCAGTTTCCACTATGGTTAAAAAATAAAGTAAAAAGTTGATAAATAGTCCACAGGCTTTAAATTCATACCTTTTTTAGTTTGTAAGCGTGTGTCCATAATCAGGTTTTGAGGATCACAACTGTCTGATTCTGTCAATGTTAGTGAGTCAGATCCTGATCATTTAGATATTTAATATCCTACAAATGAGCTTTTTCAACATTTGCATTGGTTTGTCAGAAAATGAGGCATATTTAGGCATTTGCAATTTGGTTCAGATCCAAATATAAATATGTTTTCATCGTTGTGTGTCTGTGGTGTTCTCAGCACCGAGTCGATGTTCTTACCTGAGCAGGAAACGTCAAATTAGTATCTACTGTACCTCTCCCGCTGGCTTTCATGCAGCCACTTTCTTCAGGGAAGCCAAAGGAATTCCACTACGCACTCAGACCCATGTGGTTTTACAGCCAACATGTTTCCAATTAACGTCCATTCAGGGGTGGGTAGTAAGTTGTTCAAAGATGTACAGTCGAGAGCCTCAAATCACGGCGGATTAACCACAGCCTCCAGGACCAAATCAGCCGGGCAATTTGTTGTCCGACCTGGTTATGTTGTCTGTCTCTGGTGATTCGAGTTGAAGGCTGCTGTGTGCTGAGCGGGCGCGCGTTCTTTTCATGTGGTTTTATTCACGGTGAGAGACCATTAGACTACGGAAAATAAATCTTTTTAACCTCTGTATTTGTACTAAACACCAACCAAGAGAACGTAGGAAAGGTATTTTCCTCAGGAGCGAACAGTGACTTCAGGGTTTTACACCAGAACCACTGCCTGTTTCTAAGTCACTCATTCCTTGGATTTTTCTTCCCTTTTTATAAAAAAGGAACAAACAAATGAAATGGATGGAAAGGATGAGCGGTCATAGCATTTTTTTTTTTTTCAAACCAATAATCTGCTTTGTTGTTTTTTTATGTGCGTTTCATGATCAGTTAGTCATTGGTTGAATTTGGTTTAATTGGCACCGCATGGCAACATACTCGTGCTCTATGGTTCCGCCCAAAAGAAAGGAATGAGCTCTGCTTTCAAAGGAGTTTGTAAAAGCAGGTTAGTGACCTGGACCAGCTTGTTGAAAGTGTTCATGGACACTGCATCATTTTCCTGCAGGTTAATTAGATAACTCACAAAATCCTGTCACAATCAGACAGAGGGCTCCACAAGGCAAAGCGTTTCAAAATAAAACAGGAATTTAGACGCTGCGTGAAAACAACACGTGGTGCCGTTGAGATTCCCATCAATCCCCTCTCAACCCCCTGCTGTGTTCGAAGAGCTGTTCAAGCACCACTTCCCTGCCAGAACCATGTGGCGACACTTCAGCCAGTATTGCCTTGTCTGCATTTTTTTTTTTTGGGAATCTGTTTGCTACCTGCCAGAAATCAACCTGTATCTGTGCTCAGCCAGCTCACAGTGAGCCGCTCTGCCTCATCCACTCCTGGAAAACTCTTCACCTTCTGGAACTGAAGCTCTGCACCACAGACTTTGAGTCTGACTTTGGTTGCCAGGGAATTTTGTTATTTCTGGTTTGGCCCTTAAACCCTTTTTCTATGTTCTTGTCTGCACACTGAGTCCAGTTTTTACCTCAAATATAACAAACACTGAGAGGATGTGATCATACACAAGCCCCCTGTTTCAGTGTGGTGCTCCCACAGGCAGCATTTCATTGGTCATAGCTGGTTTGCAATATTTTTATCTGCTTTTATTAAAATGACTCTCACACACTGAGCCTCACCTCTTTGTGCCATACGATCACACCAACGTGTCGGTAAAAATACATATTAATAAACATTCAGTGATGCTCGGCTGAATAAGCACAGTATAGAAATCCCATAATTAATTCTGACTGTCCAGAACACGTAACTGTGACCCTGTAAACCAGTTGGTCCATGTCCAAACCGTGTCTCATGTTCCTCGTATGGATCTGTGTGAGGACAGAGCCTGCCATGAAATGAATCTGCTCTACATGCTTCCACTTTATTAGAGCTGACAGCTTTACAGAGGCACACGAGCTCCCTGCCTGAGCAATGAACCAGCACAAATAAATATTTTTGGAATCTCAGGTGTTAAAATGTCAGACAGGTTTGTTAATGGGCATCACATGTGTTTTTCCTCTTTACACCTTGACTGGGGGGAAAAAAAAGGCTGGACACCATACCAAGCTGTGTGTGTGTGTGCGATTTAAACTCTGCAATGCTGATCTATATGCAGCAGGAAGTCTGGTCTGCAGAGATTGACCTAATGAGTCTGGGTTCTTCCACCTCACTGAGGTGCAGCACTAACTCTGCATCACACTCACTGAATTTCCAGGCGAGTGTCTTTAACCTGGGTTTAGTTTAACATTTGATCTCCAGGTCTCACAGTAAGCTCATAATGTGGTGTTTATTGTGGAGAAAGTTTCGTATATTTGTATATACTGAAATGGGACTGTGTGAATAAAGTCTGAACATGTGACATCACATCTGGTTACATTGTGAGAAAAAGTCTGTACAGATCCAGAATCTGCAGGAATCTGCATCAGCACTCGAAGTTCCCACACTGTGTGTGACCCTGAAGTTACAAATACAAGTCTGTCCCGCTGGCTGGACCATGGTTATCCAATCAGAGCCGAGGGTCGCTGCTTCTGTTAGTGGTCTTTAGTAGATGACTTTGGGAGCTCCCACATCTTTACATAGCATTTCTGACACTGTCAGTTAAATGCTAAAAAAAACTTGCCTTAAACTGGTAAAATACAAAACTATACATACAACAGAAAAGTGTTGGAATGAAAACATTTTTTTCTGAAGTGAAGACGAACTGATTTGTATTTCAGATGGCTTTATTGAAAAAAGGCGTATGAGTATCAAAGTTTCAAACACTGCCTCTTGGTTTACAATCACTAAAAATACAGAGGATAATGTCTCAGTACATCTCAGGTATATGAAGAATATGTGTCGGAAGCTGCCTCAAAGGAGGGAGAAGTCATTTCACATTGTCTCGGGCGCTGAAGCGGACCGCAAAATTTACACTCATACAAATATTTTTAATTTGCTGTTGAGAATTCATGTCAGTAGGTTTTCTGTAAAATTGGCATTGGATTTTCTTTTTGTGGTTAATGTACACTGGTGTTTGAGGATGGCTCTAACAATGGGACACTAAGTCAGTTCAGTTCAGCTAACTAGTTGTCAAAGTTATTCATAAAATGTTGCCTACACATTTTTAAAGTGACTACTGACGCAACTTCCTGTTATTGAGTTAATAATCACATATTATAAGTTGAGCTTTACAGAGGAGACTGTGAAATAGGTTTTTGTAGTTGTAATTATGGCAATGCACATCAGCAACTTAATGAAATAATATAAAATCTGTGTCCATTAAGTCCATCACATGAAAGGAATGAAGTGACACTTGAATGACTATTGCACCCTCGGCTGAAAAAAGAGAGTTCAGACCGGCCCCGTTAAACAAAGACAAACTACTCGGCGCATTACGACAGCCATCAGGACTTCTATCACAGTTTTTATGGGAAGAAAATTGGGCTCTAATTTTGCAGCATGGCAGCAGCTGAGTGAGATTGAATGAAGGCCTGTGGGATGCTGGGAGTGTCCAGATTGAAAGCACATGTCGGTTGCTCGGCTCCCAACTCAAAGGTTTTGTTCTGTTTTGGCTGCGCGGCCCTATTGACACATCATACATCAGCCTCAGGAAGGCAGCAAAAATCAAATCAAGTGTTGGAGGGGCACGAGCTGAAACGTTTCTCCTGTAAACTCCGTGACAGCCGTCTTTTGTTTTCCATCACCGTGCGTTGGACGGAACAGATTTTATTTACATGCTTTACCTCCTCAGAGAACATCACAACCACAAGCAGCAATATTTGTCTTGTTAGATGTTTGCATCTTCAACGTAAAACAAAAGTTGATAGATGCCGTTTTTTCCTCCCTTTTGGACCTTGAATGTGTTACACACACAATACTGCAAGAAGCCTTAAAGATTAAAGTTTAATGCCATTTTCTTCTTTCATCATATGGAATCACCTTCATTAGTAGTAACTGCCTACTTTACATTGCATTAAAAAACATTTAGTCACTTTGACACAATATAAAAATAAAAGCATTACATATAAAAGACACATCTGATAATAAAGTGGCTCAAATATATATAAGAAAGAATGGTTGAAAACAAAAACAACTTTTACTACTTTGCCACCGTGAGCATTCCCTTTGTGACCTTTATCATTCAGCTTTACGTTCTCTATGATCATTTAGCTTTCATTCCTACCCAGGACAGGTGTTGGCACAAAAATACTGGCGTTAAATGTTGTCAGGAGATTTAGTCCCCCTCCCTTTGAGTTGTTTAAAAAAAAAAAAAAAAAAAGCTTTCAGAGTCAGGCTACATCAACATGACTGTTTTGGTTTGGAAACACGTCAACTCTGGACACACCTGGTGTCCGCGCCCCTCCTGAGTTTTAGAGCTGCAAACTTTTGAGAAGTGTGGAAATGATGCTGGCCTAGATGTAGATGAAAAACTTTGGGGCTGCACTTAAGTTTAGACGGGCGGAAATGTTTGGAAACGCCAACAGTTACTCACAAGCTCTTGCTCATTTTGGCTTTTTTAGTCACGACGTAGGCTTCACTGATTCGGCCTCGAAGAAAACAAGCAGCCTCAGGCTTGGCGAAAGTGACCCTGCTGACACATTTTACAACGAAACCTGTGTCTAAGACTTATTATTCGAGCAATTCAATGTAGTGTGGATGGAGCTCTTCTACCTGATTCTGGAAAATACATGACGATTAAGCTTTCACCTATTTCTTCATGATACATATTTAACTGAATAAATATTTGGCTTTTGTTGATTTCAACTGTCGCCTCTCTCGGTGCAACGTGTCCATTCACTTTTCACTTCAGACTCCATCAACAGCACTACTGAGTGACAGGTTTCATATAAGAAGACCCAGCGTCCCGCATTTAAAAATCTTGCATAAGATAAACAGTGAAGTACAGTGACAGTATGTAAAAGGCTCCGACCCCTTATACTGGATATATATATAGCACCGTAGGATCAGTGCTTGTTTCATACACGGTTTGCATGAGCTTCGTCTCCGTCTCGAGCTCACAGACAAAGCAGGGCCATGTGGCAGCACGACCTGCCCTGATTGGTCGCCCGTTAGGGGAGGAGACCCCTCACAGGCCAGCGTCGCAGTCGGCCACATGACCCCTCGGCCTTGGAGTAATGCCACGTTCACCAGTCAAAAGTTGAGGTATTTGTATTGCAAATAAAACCGATTGTTTTCACTTGGCTTGATTCCTGAACGTAACGCGTCTGCTGTTCGCCAAACCAGATTTGGACCATGAAGGTAGCATTACCCACAAAACCTTGCGTGTGTGACGGAAAGGTCAGTTTGTTCCTTATTATGGGCGTGTGAAGTTACACAATTCAATACACAAAGTCAGAGTTAGTTCCTGTGAAACACACACACACACACTAATATCAAAATTCCAACATTCACACACTCTCTCTCTCTCTCTCTCTCACACTGTACATCTGACATTAACATGCACCCTGTCATCCCGAGGCGTGACCGCGGCAGGTGCCGTCGCGCGGCCTCGGCGGTGACTGCGTGGGCGTCCGGAGGGAACGGTGGTGGTGGTGGTGGTGCTGCGTGGGGACGGCACGGTTGGGCGGTGAAGTGCTGGTTCTGCAGGAGGTCCAGGGAGGTTGGACGGGGTACGTACAGCGTGTTTGCATGCATCCATAGCGGTGACAGGGAGGTGTATACTGCAGGTCCTGCGCGGGCCTGAAGACATGCACGTCTTCCCGCGTCTTTAGTTTTTCTTGTTGTTGCGTCGTCTGGATTTCTTCACCCTGCCGATTCAGAGAGGTGAGAATGTATGAGAGCGACGGTTATAGATTCTCTGATGAATATGATGCTGTTAGATAATGATGCAGGAAAACAAACATGGATGATCTGCAGTCTGGAGGAAGAATCCATTTGCCTTCACGCTGCTCAAATACACTTTCACCTTCACCATTTGCTAGTTCTCAGCTCTCTTTCTTTTCCTCTACCAACAATGACCCTATAATGTAAAGAAATGTTTAAACCAGGGGTCCCTGACATTTTGGCACAAGCAATTTGGGGTTCATTTTATAAAATAATGGAATATTATATACATTTTGATGTGTCCAGTTCATCAGCTTTAAAACCCCTGGGATTTATGTGTGGACCCCTTAAAGACAGTAACCTATAACCTCCTACAATAACAACAATGCTGTTGGGAACAGAGTCCAGGCAGCGAGTGGTGAGCCTTGTTAAAAATGTGCATGTTGTTTCCAACAGAGACTCTGTGTAATGAGGCACTTGTGAAAATAACCTGGTGCCCAGCGGAGCAGTCACGGACCTCTCGCGTTGGCAAGAATGAACAAAACAGCCTATAACTGTCATTCCTGTGGAAGTGAACATGAAGGAGGAGACAAAAGAGCGGCCACACTCCCCAAAACCAAAAAAAAGGGATCACTTGTGTCTCAGGATATAAACTGTGTGTGAGTGCCAGAGTGTTTCTACGGTCCCAAACCCCTCAGGAAAAATAATAAATCTGTGTTTATGAAATCCCTTGACTGTGCATTCAGTCCCGTCTCTGCACCAGTTCCCTGTGAATTCAGGCTCAACGTGTTTATGAACCAAACAATGGTCGTTCTGATCTCAGTCGAGGAGCCAGAGACATTTTTCTTGAAGACGTCGTCCAAACAGAGTCCAGCCAGAGCTTCCCTCAGTGTTTGCAGTTTAGTTGTATTAAAACAGAACTGGCGCTGGGCCTCACACCAGCTTCACCGGACTACTGAACCGTTCCGTTCACATGATTCCTTTATTAACACAATCAATGGCCCATAATTCCACAGAAATGACTTTATTATTAGTTTTCACATTGTGCACCTGAAGTGTTTATGGTGCTTTAATAAGCAGCCTCGCAGGCCGGCGATAATCGCCTCCAGATATACTGGGGGAACCGAGTTTTTACGAGGAACTGCGCACATTGAACTTTGCAGCTCATTTAAAAAGGAAGGGGCTGCAGCAGGTTTTACTATCAACAAGGAAAAAAAAAAAGGGAAGTCATTTTAAAACTCATTAAGCGTTTGAAACGGCATGAGAAGCCTGTTGTGAAAAGAAGGAAGCATGAAACACCAGCAGCTGATCTATCTCTGCTCTTACTCCACACTAATCACGTCACAGATAACTCGGCTGCTCAGATCAGTGACCCGGGGCTCTCTTACTTGTTGATGGCGTTCTTTAAGTACTGCTGCAGCCACTTGGTCTCTGGGTTGATGCAGACTTCCCTGTTGCTCTTCAGTTTGGCACTGCAGGAGAGAAAACCCAAAGATTAGACTGCATCTCATTTATGTGATTCAACATTTATGTACATATGGGATTTGTTAAACAGAAGCAGCAGAGATGAAGAGGAGGCTGTGTGTTTGAGTCTGGTCCAAGCTTGGATACTGGTGTGAACACCGTCACCTCTTGGCTTCCTCTGGAGCTGAACATCTGCTGACATCTCTGATATATGAGAAATACTGGAATCTTTCAAACTAGAAGGATTCCGTAAAACTATTGTTGGCTATAATTTTGAAAAGCACTTCACCTCTATTTTATTGTTTCAACAAATGTGTGTAATAAATGATTGATATGGTAATAATAAAGTTGAAGAGAGTTGAAAGCTGTTGCATCCTAATGTCTTTAAAGATTTTTTTTGTTTATTTAAACAGTAAAGAAAAAGTAAACCCATTTCAACAAATCCTCAACTTTAATCTCTGAAGACCCCAGAACATCTTCCAACACTTCCCAGTTAAACCAGAGGATTAGCATCTGTCACCAGAGTTTGTTGCCAAATCAGATAACCTGCGATATTTTTTTCAACCACAAAGAGAACACGGATCCCTTTTGTTAGAAACCATCAAAACATGAACTAAAACGCAGCGTCCGTGTCTAACGTTGTGATAAAGAAGACCTCACTGTGGAACCGAGCGCGATACATGTCAGGATCGTGTCCGATGAGGCTGTTGAAGGCCGAGCTCAGCGACACCCTCGGCTAAGCCCTGAAATCCTCCCAGCGAACACATCAGAGCTGAACGGGCGGGGGATTACTGCCCAGAACAGGCTGTCACCCTCTGCTGGGTGGTGAAAAATCACAGCTCTCTGTTTCCACTCAGGCACAGCTGGGGCGGAGGCTTCCATCGCAGGTCGCGCTCCACTGTACAGGAATTGTAAAACTGTCTCTGCGCTGCACGCAAAACATCATAACACGCGGTTGGGTCGGGCTCAATGTTGGTTTAAATGGTAGTAACGATCCAAAGTGGTGGAAAAGTCTCACATCACTCATCCAAAGGTGCATTTTTAGTCGTCCAGTCATCCTGACACATTTTTTAAGGGCATTATAAACCAACTAAAGCAAAAGTGTTTCCATCCTGATGTAAGAATAGCCTTTTATGAGGGTGGATGGAAGTGGATTTCTGCAGGAATCCAAGTCTCTGGGCGAGTAAATTTCCCGGAGACCTTCTATAAAGTCACCACTGCTATCGTAGTGTGGTTGTGCAATGATTGGCTCTTATTGATTTAGAGGTTTTATTGCTTCAACCAAGGAGGTTTATATTTTGTTTGTTTGTTTGTGAGTTGACGACATCGCACGGCTCACTGCTGGACGGATTCACCAGAGGACTTGGTGGATGGATGTGACGTGAGTCAAGAGGGAACCCGTTCAGCGTTGTGACAAATCTGGATCCGGCGCTAAATCTGTGCACTGTTTTTCTTTCTATGACACTCTGAGACAGGCTGTTGATACGATCCAAGATTTAGTAAAATGTGGTTCCATTGCCCCTGTAGTATTTCCATTTGCTTTTGAATAATGTGTCTCCCGGACTTTTATTGTCCAGGAGTTGAATCCCCTCCATGATTTGCAGCTCTGTGGTGACAAAGTGTGTGTTCTGGCCTGCTGATGACGGACTGAGCCAAATATTTAGAAGAGGATTTGTTCTGTTATCAGACCCTGAGCCTCAGATCTGCCGGGTGGGGGGTGGGGTGGGGGGGCTCACTCCCTCCAAACATGTGGGTCTCACACCTCAGTGGCAAAAGGTCGCGTATGAGACTTAACAACTCCGAGGTGTAGTGCCTCGCTGCTCCTCTCTCTCCGCCCTCCATCGCTCCATCACACAACTCTGCAAATTAAACACATTCCTCTCCGCCTCGAACTGCTGGCTGATTCAATTTGTGCGCCCCCCCCCACCACCGCCACTGCTGCCCCCTTTAATGTGCCACCTCCCCTATTCCTCACCCCCATTTAGATGCGTGCACACGTGCAAATGAGCAAATGGCTGCTCCACTTTAAAGACAGCGGTTCAGGAGCATCAGGCTGAGCATCAGGCCTCAAATCCCTCAAACCAACATGAGTCAGGAGGCCAAGCAGCTCAGTAACTGGATCTGCGTTTGCCTTTCCTCCAGGGGATGTCCCTTCTTCCACTCCGCTTTTCTTTTATGAGGGACGGCCCAGGCTCGTCCGCTCAGGGAGCTCACCGCGGTTTTCATGTGTGTCCCTCCATCCTGTTTATCTGTCTGCTTGTCTGGATGAACAACCGAGAGCCTAAACCCTAATTGACTTGGCTGGAATTGGAGGAGCTGAGTTCCACAAGCAGCAGGTAGTAATTACTTCACAGCAAGTTAATACCAACAGCATGCTGGGCCGAGAGGGGGTGTGGGGGGATGAGATGAGGGCACACGGTGGGACGGGGGTGGAGGGGACAGTGGAGGTCTACAGGGTGAGGCTATAGTGTTACTGGCTTTCTTTCATCTGTCTCAATAGAGATACAGGCCCTGCGACTGAATGACTTCTTGACTCCTCGGGCAGCTTTGCAGAGGGAAGTCAGAGGGCGTGTGCGCATCACGTGTCCTCCCTGACCTATCGCCACTCCTCAACCCGCCGTCCCTCCCTTGCATTTTGGGCTGAAGCCCCTCACACTTTTAGCCTTTGCGATCAAATGAACGAGGCTGTTTTAGTTAATGCGTTCCAGGCTCAGTGCGGCTGAGCAGGTTGAGTCAGGAAATAAAAGAAAAAGTGTATAAGCGACACAGAGGGGTCAGCAGAAATACAAAGGTAATCGCTTTGACCCGCAATTATTGCTTCCTTTGCAAAACATGAATGGCCCCCTGAGCTCGGGCCGTCGCCGCTTTCCTCTCTCTGAGTGGATCGTGTTGTTTTAAACTCAGGCCTCTAACTCAGGAAGGAATAGAAGGATTTCAACACCGTGCCTGACACGTCACTTTTTAATCAGCACTGGACTTAATGAATGTAACTAACATGAATGTGCCTTGGATTTCATGTTCAATATATGAAATTATTTATAAATGAAAATTGAAAACTGAAATTTGATTTTAATCCAGCTCTAATGTCATTGAGTGTGATCTTGTGCAGCAAATATAACAATTTAAATATGCCTACTACCTTTATTAAATTCTTATTACTTGGTGCAGAGAGACTTAGCTGCGTCTCTCAAGTGTCTCTCCCCTGAAATCCTCCTCAAACCACCTTTTTCTCTCTGCAAGTATATTCCACTTGCACCATTGGAATTAATACTGACGCAGAGAGCCACATTAGAGTCTTTACACCAGTGCTGCTCCAGAAGAACAGACATGAAAACCTCTCCGCCGTGTGTTGCAACATATCTGAGGAACGTCATGTTTCATTCGACGAGCACACGGACCCAACAATGTCCCTGTCACCGACCACCCAGCTGCTTTATTCCAGTGTGAGGACGTCCAGCACAAACAGACTTTAAAGCCTGATGAATCGTCACTGGGCCGGAGCTGGTGTTTTAACCTCCCGCTCCTGGAAAGGGAGACATGGTCTGAAACATGCCAGAAGTCTGCAGGATCCTAGAAGCTTGGCTCTACGCGCCGCAGCCATTAACGTTCACCTAATCTCACCCACATCCGAGAGAGTGAGCTTCAACCAGCTCCATCAGTGACAGGATCATTTAAAGGACCCACTCAGGAAACGTGTTCGACTCAGCGGAGTAACTTCATACGTATTTACTTACATGACTTGGAAGGGGCAGTTGGGCGTGTGGAGGAACTTGAGCTCTTTGATGGAGCGCTGGGGAACCGTGTTGAGGGTGGACCGACACCAGCACCGCTCCACCAGACTGATGGGCTTCGCTGCAAACACGCGGAGGGAGAAGAAAAATGAGCTTCATATGTGGCAGCAGAGACATTCAATAGCATTACAAGGGAATACGTTGACACACGCGTTGACAGGGTTTGGAATGAAAATCAGATGAATGTTTCTTGCAGTCCGGTAGCGGAGGATGTGTCTGTGTCCGGACTGAATGGAATATTGCTCAAATGTTTGATTTAAGAGAGAAGGTTTACTGTAAGATCCACACATTAAAGCATACAATTCAAATCAAAACGATAACAGCTGTAATTAAATGCATCACAGAAGACAAATGAAGGAACATGAGTTCAGTGTACTGTAACACGTCTTAAATTATGGGAATGTCGAGGTTTACCTGCTACAGCTCTGAACAACATGTTCATTAAAAAGAGATTAGCACTTTCAGACCACTCACACACACACACACACACTCGTAGAATTTTAGCTTTTCACTCCCAGAGCATTTAGCGCGGCCTCCCTGAAGGAGAAGGGCCCTCCGCATTCAATTTGCAATATTCGCCCTCTTTTATGAAAGAGCACTCGGCGGCTCAGACGGCATGAACAGCCTCTGTGGAAATCACCTCAAGAACATTCTTAAAATGATTACAAATCACCCCCGTGCCTCCTCTGAGGCTTTGCGGGGGCCCCGAGGCAAAAACCTCCAAATGCAGCCGATTATTGTAGTTTTGTAATTGTTTGCCTTCTTGAAACTACAGCAGAGTTTCTCAAGAAAAAGTGAAAGGTTGTGAAAATGTCAGCGCTACGGATGAAAGCAAAGAGTCGGCAGTAAAACATGAAATGAGTTAAGGAACCAGCTAATGGCCTGGACTTAACAGGCCGGGTTTGACGGAGCTTCAAGAATTTGCAGAGGGTCGCGGAGCAGATGCTGATTTTTGTGGATGTTTCGGAAATTCAAACAACTCATTCTTTGTATACGAGCAACTTCCTGCTCGGATAAACACACAAATCAACAAAATCAAGTGGAACTAACAGACTTTTGTTCTGGGCTCCGCCATATTCCCATTGATATGCATGTGTATAATGCAACACCAAATGTGTGGGCACAAATGGCTAAATCCTCCGAAATATCAGCCTAATGACTCTCACCCATTCAGGCTCCTTTCTCATGCAAACTAAGGGATCATTATGCAGCGCGGAGCACCGGGGCCGGCAGCGAGCATCCGCCGCTATCACCAGGGCATTGTTTATCCCTAATTAGAAACTAATTAAAAGAAAGCAAAGAGAAAGGACACATTTAGAGCTGACTCTTTAATGTGCTACCAGAGGTCTAACCGGGGCTGAGAATGAGCACAGGGCACCCTGTAACATACGCAGGATCACAGCAGGGTCACAACTGCACCGCCACCTCTGATACTTGATGGATTTAACATCAAACAACAGTTGATTAATTTCACTGTGGTTTAATGATTTTAAAAAAATGAAGATAAAAGCAGAAAAGATATTATTGTTAAAAACTGCATAAAACCCTGGGGGATATAATGTAGATTACCAGTCACAGTCAGTTTGCTTTTTTCAACTTCTATACCATGAGAAAGTTGGAACTTTATATACACTATCATAAAAACTCAGTGTTATTATTTAAAATCATTATTTTTAGATTTTGCAGTCGTTCATCTTTTGAAAACCAACAAAGAGCAACACTTCAGTTATTTCCAATTAGTGGCATCTCACATCTCAAAGATCCACTAGTTATTACATCTGTGCAACAAGATTTTTTTTACAAATAAATAATAATCAGTTATAAAGTAAAACTCTACTCTCCCCTCAATTCAAATCGTGACGCATTGCAAAACAGAATTCTAAGCAGTGAACTAAATGTCCTGTAACAGCTGAAGTGAAGCAACAATACAACAGGATGAGACAAAAACATTAAGACGTCAAACAAGCTCATCATCAATATCAAACTAAATCCAGAGGAATAACCCTGACAAAGACCAAAAGAAAAAAAGGAATACTTCATCACGATGTGAGACATTAGGCTAATTTGTCATTCAATATATAATCTAAATATTATTAACTGTGCAAATGATGGATGGAGCAGAACCTCATTTCACATCTTTGTTTTTTTCTCTAAAGTCCTCCCTGTAGTAGAAGTAATAGCCAGTGTGGGACTAGCCCCTGGACTCACCGCTGCAGGCTGGTGCATGTGTGGCCACGGCCAGCAGAGCCGTCAGCGCCAGCAGTTTGACATCCATGGTGTTGGTGGTCTCACAGGCTGCAGGAGGGCTGCGCTCTCTCTCCCTCTCTCTCAGCTACAATCCAGGGCACAACTGTGACCAGCAGCTCCACTCTCCGCTGTGTTAAAGCCTCAGATGGGGAGAGAGAGGGAGAGGGAGGGAGGGAGGGAGGAAGAGGGAGTCCCACTTTCTCAGGAGGGAGGGGGGGTCCCAGCATATGATAGGAGAGGAGGTGAAAGTATGGGAGAGGAGGGGAGGGGAGCGGCAGCGAGTCAGTACAGACTTCCTCAATTGTAATGTGTTGGCTGAGAATCAAGAAGAAAGTCTGTGGAATTCTCTCCCCCTCTCTCTCTCTCCACTTGTTCTCCCTCCTTTGCTCTGTTCTGGATAAGATTTATTCCTCTTTTATCAGTTTTATTTCTATTTTTTTGGTTGCATTTATCAGTTCACTTTCTTTACTCCTTGCCATCTGTCTCTCTCTCTCTCTCTCTCACACACACACACTCACACACGTCCACCGTGTCCTGCCAATCACTCCCAGTCTATTTTCAGAGCCAGATCTCCTGCGGTTGCACTAATATTGTTGTATATTTCAGCTCAGTGTCGTGTTATTGTTGACCGGGATGCAGCCTGTCACTCCACCTCCTCCCTCTGAACTTGCCGTGTCCCTGTCTCTTTATCCTGCCTGCGCTCATCCATAACCCCTGGTTCGTGTCTGTAATGGGCTCCGTCTGCTCTGCTGCACAATGCTTCCAATATCATGCAGAGAAATCAAGTGCTGAAGGAAGCAGAGCAGTTGTACATCCTGGTGCGACTGTAGAAGCTTTTCTATCTGTGTAACAGGAGTGAAGCGTCAGTGATGGGCAGCCCTGTTTGCCAAAATCACTTAACTGAACACACAATACCTAAAAAGATTATAAGAAAAACATCCAAGCCTTTCTAGGGTCTAGTTACGAAACCAGAATGTAGCACCATTCCAATTGTGTTCATTTCATAAACATGTGCAATTGTTTGGCTGCACCACTTGAAACACGTGCAATCTGTTTATCTAAGTAAAACTAATGTAACAGTTATTTTTTCACTTATTCTGAAAGCGTACTGTCTCTCCTGAGGTCAGTGCCACTGAAGGAAACAGTGGTTTAATGACCTTTTTAGTTCTTTGTTAAATGCTTGAAAAAGTTTTGATCTTTAACTTGTTAGCAGTGTTGCAATGGGTGGAGGTGAGATATAAAAAATGTACAGTCAGTTTGTTCATGTGTCAGCAGCACATGGTTTGAATGTCGATGTGATGGAGAACTGCATCTGCACAGAAGAAACAATGAGTAACAGGACACATGTGTGGATGTGGCTAAGTGGTACAAATATACGTGTGTGTGTGTACATGTCTGTACGTGTGTGTGTGTGTGCAGGTATACATGTTTTTGTCTCCTGCACTGCCGAAGTGAAACTGCTATTCATGCCAGAACTTGACGACCTCTGTGTCAGAGCCCCCCCCCCGCTCCATCTGCAGCCCCCTTACCACCGAAACCACTGCAATAAAACTATACTCTGTCTATCAAGTCTTACACTGAAACCCCGCCCCTGCTGTTTACAGGCCTGTAGTGTGGCAGCGTGCTGAGAGAGCGCTCACAGGTCTGAGCCCTGCTGTCGGCTGTAAACCTGAGAGGGTGTTTACTATGAGCCAGAGTCGACCAACATAAAGCCCAGTGAACTGCCATTAAATACCAACAGTGGCAGAGACAAAACAGCAAGCTACCTTGAAAGTATTTGATCTGTATTATTTTGACTTCTAAGACCAACGAGCCAGTGTTTTTGATTAATGGCACAAACAACAAAAAATACCATACTCCCCTCTGGTGATATCCAGTCATTCAGATATTATGATACACAGAGATTGAAATACCTGCTTCAGTTATTTCTGTCGACCTCACATGAAGGAGGAAGTTTTGAGTGTGTAAATCAGTGATGTATAACATTTCAGCAACATTGCGTTTAGGAAACACATCATGGGCTGATTCTGGACAAACCAAAGAACTGTGGCCTATGC
Organism: Pseudorhombus dupliciocellatus; assembly: GCA_016785235.1. Classification (NCBI taxonomy): domain Eukaryota; kingdom Metazoa; phylum Chordata; class Actinopteri; order Pleuronectiformes; family Paralichthyidae; genus Pseudorhombus; species Pseudorhombus dupliciocellatus. The sequence goes on from JAFBJW010000390.1 coordinate 358,579, forward strand.
AGAGTGAGAGACAAACACTGAGCGCTGCTTGCAAACTGTGCAAAACACAGAGGTGACAGAAACACAACAGCTCCGTCATCCAGAAACAATCACATTGTTTGCTGATGAATGATTACAATTTTTATTTCCCACTTTTGAAAGCATCACAAAACTAACATTCAGCAGCCAGGACAAATAAATCCAAAACTAAGCGCACGCCTAACTGCCATAAGTTAGAAACACGTTTTTTTCCTCTTGTTTTGCATGAACTTGAATGTTGAAAGCAATTCCTGTATCAGAGTGTGGGCTTCAGAACAGGAACCACAGAAGTAGTTTTTTAAAGCGGGGCTGGGAAACAGATGTGGGTTTATATGCTTTGATTTGATTAAACACAGTGAAGCTCAACCTTCAACATGCATGTAACGTTCCAGTGATGGGATGTCTGGCCGTGTAAAAGAAGCCTGTATCGTGTTTCATGCGAACACTAACATTTACATGTTTGCCCAGATAAAGCCCAAATTCCCAAATCACCCACAACCGTGTCAATCTTATCATCGCTTGACCGAGGGCTCGTATTTACCGAGACCCAAAACAAATGTCACGAGCGCTTTAGCTGCCCCAGCGCTAACACGCCACAGAGGTGCAGCCGTGACAGAGGCCGGGAATGCGTCTGGCGTGTCCACCGCAGACATGCGGGACAGGGCTGCCAGTCGTGTCACACGTGGGGTCAGGGGTCGGGGTTTCATGTCCCTGTATAAGGTTACAGGCAGCGGAGATGCCAGGCCTTTGCCGGGGACCAACCCAGATGGACGAGCTCGCACAAACAGTCAGCATGATGATGGAGAGCAGACGAGTGTTTGGTCTACGTCAGGTCCGCACACGCAGAGACGGCTGCCCCGCCCGATCTGAACCGAGGGCCCGCCCGAATAAAGACGATTCTGACTCAAGTTTGACTCATGTGAAATGAACTGAATGTGTAAGGATGTGGTTCAACTGGAACAAATGAGCTTTTTAATGAGAGAAGAAAAGAATCCAAGTGATTTTTACTGTCGGACTCCATTTCAGGCCAAGGCTCCATTCACGGTCTGCGGTGGTGAGAGAGTCGCAGCAAAAGAAAACATACGTATGTAAAACTAGAACTTAAAGTCCACTTCAGTGACCACCTTTCATCAGCAGGTGTGTCATAGCACTCAGACCAAACGCACACAAACAAGTTATTGGCGTGTTTCGCTGCCTCCCGTGTAAAAACGAAGCCAAATAAACACAGACTAATCGTTTCAGTGATCTCTCGCGTGACGGGCCGATCTGCACGTTCCTGCCGCGATCCCATCGTGTGGTAGAACTCGGCGGTGCAGAGTTTATTGTGTTTGTCCAGCAGTTGGAGTCTGGTGCTGAATTTCGCTTTATGGTGGCGGGGCAGATGAAAGGTTTCCCTCCGCTGGTCTTAGATAAACAGCAGTCCGGCGATCACTGCAGGGCACGGGCCTCTGTATGAGAGGCTCAATATGCGCAGTGTAAACACACATTAATCAACACGTAGCGGAGCATTTGGTGAGAACACCAAACATATCAGCTGCTGCATCATAAACGGGGAAAGTGTTGAGTGGAGGCCAGCTCTATTTATAGTTAATTCATCTCCACTGTATTCTGGACTGGATTAGGTGGAGGAGTTCTTGCTGAGTGATTTACTAACTTGATTTATTTTAAGGATGTGTGTGTGGGTTCTGTAAACAGGATAAACAGGAGGTTTTGGTTTTGGGGGTTTCAAGAGTGTGTGTGTGTGTGTGTGTGGGTGGGGGGGGGTGTAGAGGGGGCAGGGTGTGTGATGTGTGTTTTTTTTAGGGTGGGGGGGGGTCCCTGTTATCAGGGCAGCTGGTCTCTCAGGAAGGAGGAACACACACTCACACACGCATGCTGAGGCCTGATTAAGCTTGATGCTTCGTTAATTACTTTAAGTCCATTAATCGGTAAATCTGCATATATTCCCTTTGACCATTTGTTTGAGTGTGGGTGGATCAGAAATACTGCAGCTCAGTTCTAGCAGAGATTTAGAAGCTGCTGTAAAAACAGTGATGCCACTTTCATTTGACTAACATACTTTTTTTTTTGATTATGGAAACCAAAGCTGATTCACAAAACTTTTTGGCCAGAAGCGAAAAGGGCAACGAAAGAACACTTTCTTTAACATTTTTTTGTTACCAATTACCCAGTGAATAATTAAAGTATATTGATGAATTAAAAGAGGAATTTTCAGGAAACTGATATTCATGAGTGTGTGCAATTTGATGAGGAACCAAATATGTAGGAAATTTAAATATAACTAAATTAGTTTAGTTAGTAATTGAAATTCATTAGTTAAGAAGCTTTTCAGTTCTGAAATTGGGGAACTCTCAATGACAAAAGAATGACTGCAGGAAACAGTGTACGACACATTTTATGAGTAGCGTTAACAGCCCGTGCAGGATTATATGAGCGCTGAGAGGACAGCAGTCTAGCAGCAGCGCTGAAGAAACAATGATTAAAGACCACAGAGGTCTTGGCTCCACAAAGATGGGGAAAGCTCTCCATTGAGTTCAGCCTCTTGACTATTTTAATCCCGCACTTCCCATTCACATGTACAGCACATACAGTCAGAAAGCTGCGGATGCCGGTGCGGAGCGCTGATAAAGGCATTTCCATTTGAATAAGCGTCTGGTCTTTAGGTGGACACGTCCTGAATGTGTTTGAAGTTCTCTGCTCTCCTTGGCTGTCAGTTATGGGAGAATGGCCTCTCAGTGACTAATCCAGTTTACTTTGTGGAGCAGAGAATCTGGCATGACACCAAATGCCACTCTATAGATGCTTTTCCAAACAAAGGCCAAAAAAAAAAAAAAAAAATGGCTGCCCCTCCTCTGCTCTCCTCCTCCTCGCTCCCGTTTCCTGCTTGACAAGCGCGCTGAATGCGTCGCGTCTTTCAGATATTTGTCAAGAGTGTGGTTCGTATCTGACCCTGTTGCCATGGACATGTGCTGACTGTATATATTATGGGATGCTGAGAAAAGGGAAGGGGCGGTCTGGAGTGCTGGTGCCCTTTGGTGCCACATTCAAGTGCGTGTTCTTAATGGTGGGCTCCTCTTCTCATGGAAACGCTGGGAGCAGGAGGCCACAGGGAGGGAAGATCATCTCAACTCAAACTCTAATTGCATGGGATGTACAGTTAACGCTGCGTGACCGCCGGCGTGGGGTCAGATCACATGGGTGTGGTGCTGCTGGCGAGCATGCGTGACGGTTGGATGTAGCGGTCGACCTTTGTTCACAAAATGTATGGAATTCAAATTGTAAAAGCCAGAAAGAGAGTGTGTGGCCCCGACCTGTGGATTTTACTTAACAAAATTAAGCAGCATAAACTATAAAAAAGATTTGCTGATCACAAATGCTGATATGTTTTATTTTGAAGGCCAGTAGGTTATAATGCATGTAGCCTAGTTCCCAATTATGCATTCAATGCTTCATTTTGCAGAGTGCTTGTTGTCATTATTGATTCAAGTCTGGGGACACACAAACAGCATTTGTAGAAGAATGAAAAGTGTAATTTAAACCAAGGTAAAACAGTTTGGTCCCCGGTATAATTTTACAGAACAATAAAATCATCCACAATATTTTGCAGATGCACGGGCACAGGTTTAGTTCTCAGGGCTGCCGCCTTCACGTAGACCTGACAGTGTTCATGACATCACCTCTGAGAGTCTTGTTAGAAAAGACACATTAATGACGGGGCCCGTCTGCCCCTCCTCCTTCCGTCGTCCCATGATGACGCCTGATTGAGGGGCCGCTTCAAACTGACAAATTTATTTCCATGAGTTTGCCTTTAGCTCGTTGAGGCCCGGAGACCTTGGAGGGAGATAAATTGAAAACATCAGGCTCCGTGGCAGAGATTTAAAGAACCGTCGTCTGCTGAGCTTTTCAGAGTCGGCCAATTAAAGCTGAAAAGGATCGCACACCATCTCCCAGCTTTGCATTTGATCGTTACAACTCGGCAAACGGCAGCACTTTGTCCAGTTTGCTCTTTTTTTTTTTTCAGTCTGAAGTTTGTTCTGAAGCGGTTCACTGTGTAAAACCTGCACAGTCAAATGCAAACGGGTGCTGTCTTTGTGATGTAAATTACTAATGGGCACTGAAGGCTGTAATGGGTTGTATGGCTGGCACATCAGGAGCAAATCTGTTGGCTTTGGCGCATGCTCGCCAACTTCTGTTCAAACACCACACGCAGTCACCGCACACACCCGTGGCGTTTCCAGCGGCGTCTTCGCGGCACCTCTCACCCGGCACAGAGCTGCTCTGTGGAACAAGGCCAGAGCTGAGGCCGGGGCAGGACGAGCTCCTCGCTGCTCTGGGGCCAGGTTCAGGCCGTGACCCCGGCAGATTGGCCGCCCGGCGTCGGCATGAGTCCTCGATGCTCCCAGAACTCAGAGCTACAGAAGTTGACAGTGTTTGTGCTTCACCAGCCAACGTAATCCCGCGTGACACAGAGAAAGCTTGTTCTGAATAGACGCGTTATTCCAAACTACTCGTTCCAAACACAACACTGCTGGTGAGTTAGTTGTTTAGACTGTCGCCATGGTTCCGTCTGAGCAGAAGTCAGATCGGTGTTAAAGCTGAGCTGTACACCACACAAACAGCTATGATTTCCTGCTTGGCAGGGAACACTTGCACTGGATGCACCTATGCTTGGCGATAATTGTGACTACACCTAAGGTCTTGAATTCACCTACACCCCTTATCCTCTCAGAGTCGTGAGTTTGCTGGAGCCAGTTCCAGCTGATGTTGGTGACTAGTCCATCAATCGATCGATCAATCAATCAGTAATCAGTAATCCCAAATCCCAGTTTATCTCATAGGGCTTAACAAGGTGAGACATAATTTGTCCCTTGTCAAAAGGGGGAACGCACAAGCCTCGGAGAGCGTGGTCCCTCTCACTGGAGGCCGAGCACATGTGCAGAGGTGTTGTCAGTAATGATTGAACACGTGAGTCCGTGGCAGTGTTGACATTTAGAGACAAACAGTCATCGCTGCTTCCATTCACACCTTGGGAAGTTTTAGTGTTCCAGTGAATCTTACCTGCATGAGAGGAGGGGAGGACGCTAGAGGGCCCGTAGAAACCTCAGGCAGGCACAAGGCGTTCAGGCTCCACACGGAAAGGCAGCGGTCGGCCGGCAGGGTCAAACCCTCAACCTTCCTCCCTTCAGTAGTTAACAGTGGTCACACTACTGAAGCATTTATACTTCATTGCTTGTTGGATGTTGGTGTTGTTACTCAGACCAGGCTGGAGAGGCTGAACAGATTTCAGCACACGTCAGGTCGAACCTTGGCTCACACAGTGTGTTGATATCGGTTTGATGAACATAGTAGAATATGTGTTTTGTCAGATGCGTGAGAGGCAGTCGGCTGAAGATGTTTACAGGCCCAGCTCTGAATAAATCCCCCTGTTGGTCGGTTTGGTCATTTTCCCGGACTCACTCTACACCTTTCTCTTTCAAACTTTCTTTGTATTTTTCCGCCTCTCCTCTGTTCTCTGCCTCTTCTAATGTTACCGGTCATTTATTCTGTCCCCCAGACCGCAGCAGCCTCCTTTCAGACCATTAGAGCCTTTCTCCCCGTCGGCTGAGGAAGCCCCAGCAGATGATCGGACCAAGAGCCGTCCTGCCAACTGATTCTGGAGAGAGAAAGATGATAGTGTGCGTGGTCGGCCCTGCCAGACTCTGGTTAACCATTGACAAACGCATATACAGGAGCATGAAGTCACAGAAATGTCTGTACACAGAAAGATTATACACACACGAGCAAACCAACCGAGCAGGTCCGGCTGCTCTGCTTCAAAAACAGACCCTACCCGTCATCGCCAGTCTTGAAATCTGAAGTGTCTTTCTTGCTTTTCTCTGCTTCTGTGTTTGCGTCACAGTCACAGTTAGTTCATTCATCAGCTGCGTGACAAATAAAGGCCCACTGTGGTCAGGAGGACTTCAAAATAGAACACAAGACTTAGGTTTAGGGGTCGTCCTGTGAGAAAAAGGGTCGACTGCTTAAAAGTGTTTTGAATTATTTCCTTATTTTAGTAATAGTGGCAGGAGTAATGTAACAAAGTCAATGATGTGGTTGAGGTTTTAACATGAACTGACTAAACAATCTCACCTGAAATCTTCCCCTCGTTTTCACCACTCTGCAAATGAAGTTTATCGTGGGACTCTGATTAAGATGGACCCAAAGTCACTGCCTTCTTCATGCCGGAGCCAGAGCATGTTATCAGTGAACAGACCGATGCTGTGAATGAGTCTGTTCATTCTTAGTTTGGACAAACAAGACAGAGTCATGGACTAAACTGGTCCAGAAGCCCAGAACCTCAAAACAAACGATCTGCAATTAATATAACACTGATGAGTCAACAATGAAACATGAACATATGTAAACATCCCTCTTTAAATCAGTTTACATTACAAACATCTTTTTATCTCTCTTACATAATCTCCTGCAACACACATTTTTTGTGTTCAGCATTTTATTCAAGTGTATTCATTTTAAAATCCCCCTGACCCTCGGTTTATGACGTGTCTGTGAAAAGATGACGGGACTTTCTCTCTCCTCCTCTTTCCTCTATATCTCTTCGGACAGAAGGAGAAAATCTTTATGTTTCTACATCACAAACACATCTTTAAACAGAGGTGACAGATAATCGCCTCGCCTTTCAACACGTGTGGAAATAAGTTTCATCATACTTCCAACAAAACCCCAAAAAACCAAAGACCAAAGCCAACACAGTGCGGTGAGGCAGACAAAATGTTCTGTAAATCCTCCGAAGTTTGCCAGGCTGTGCGTTCCACTGCTGCCTAAAATATGTGAGCATTCTCAACTCGGGGGGAAATTCTGAATGAAGTTAAACATGACTTTCTGAGTTTTGAAAATGTAAAATAAATGTAAATATTCCACTACGCAGTGTTTATGCGGCAACAACTGTGAGCATTTTGAGACCTTCATCGTCGACACAGACAATTTCAGTCCTGTCAAACGACGAGTGGGAAATGACTCGTGACAGAAGCTATTTGTTGTGTCCGAAGGTTCAGAGGTTCATCTGCAGTGACGCTAGAGTTGTCCACTGCTGAGCCGTGAAGAAATAAAAGGGAGAAACCTCATGGTGGCGTTTAACAGCCCAGCCGCCCATAATGATCGCTCCTTTAGAAATCAATGAGAGTCGAGGATAGAGTTACTCTCAGGAGACAAGCAGATGGCGGTTTATATCGATCAGATTCTCATCTGTGCAGCTTTTAAGGGCCTGATCCTCTTGTGTATGAAATAATGATGGATAGATGATGTGGGTGTGAGGAGCAGGGCTCATTTAGAGACAGACACACACCCTTAAAATGAAGGAAAACACAAACACACACACACACACACACACACACACATAAATTCCATCTGGCTCTCACCTCTGTATGCACCTAACACCCATCTTGAAAGATGTCTGTGGACTGGCTGTGGTGTAAGGTCTCAGTGTTTGAAGTGTGTGAGGGGGGGTTGTCTGGCCAGGTCATCGTCCAAGACATACACAACTACACACACACACACACACACTCCTGACCTCAAGTGCCAGGCCCGGGGCCGAAGACCCTTCTGAATAGAAGAGCAGATGGTGGAGAGGTGGCTTCAATGGAAACTGAGAAAGCAAAGGAAAAAAAGCACAAGGAAGAGAAGAAAAGCCCAGGAGGACGTCCAGGATTAGGACGTTTTTAAGAGTGGGCAGGTGTGTGTGTGTGTGTGTGTGTGTGTGTGTGTGTGTGTCGATGAGTGTGTGCAGGTTCCTTCCAAGTTTGTGTCGTCACTCGTGTTTGTGCACATCATCGTCTTCTCCACAGTCTACAAAAGGAAAAGTGATACTGGAGTGTTTGTGCAATATGCATGACCCCCCCCCCCCCCACCACACACACACGCATATCTGATCCAGATCTGGTAGCGTGTGTGCTGCTGGATTCCCTACAGGGGAATACTGTGTCGACATCTGCATCTTCAGTCCTCAGACTCATGGCAGCCGACCTGACTGAATGTCCACACACAGTTTTTTTTTATCGATTATCTGCAGCTGTTCCTCCAAGAAAGCCTGCGTTGCAAGATTGTTTATTAGATTGTCTACACTGCTGCTGATGTGCTTTAGGACAGATTTTTACTTTGTTTTACCAGCTAACTCAGTCCAGACGCCAACAAAGTCCACATCAATGATCCGTCAAATACCAGAGAAGAATTCTGTGATGCTAAATATCTGCATAGGTTTGGACAGGGCCTTGTTTACCTGTAAATGACAAACAGGAGCAGAAAATATAAAAAAAAAAAACAAAGGTGGAGTATTGTGAGTTATTTGTATCTCCACCCTTCTTTCTGGAAGAACATGAAGAGCATTCCCTTGCTCCGTCTTTGTTCCTGTACTCAGCAGCTTCTATAAAAAGATGCCCCAAATCGAGTTTCCATTAGATTTGTAACTTTTAAATTCCCAGAGTGCGACGCATATGCGTCTGATAAGAAAATGTGCCTGAAATCGTGCCAAGTGCTGACCTTGGATCTGCCTATTGGTAAAAAGTTTCCATTGCTTTGGCAATACTCAGGGGGGATTATGGGTTCCCACATAAATTAGCTAGAAAGCATCAGTGGAGCAAGTTAGAGCCTAAATCTGAAAAACACAGTTTGTCATCTGCTTCAAAGAAGTGAAGAGAGGTTGGAGTAAAAACACACAACATGAATAATGCGCTCTTTGGCTTTTTCATTGATGTACATTGTAAAAACGCAATTACAGACTGAGCTGCAAGCCTTTTATATTTCAGTCACATGTGTTCAGCTACAAAGCTCCAGCCAGGAGGATCTGGATCAAAGACTCGCAGTGGAAGACTGATGGTGTACCAGAGGTTAGAAACCTGAGATGCCCACTGTCATGAGAAGGTACTGAGGCTTCTGTCCAGGTAGCTGAGGTTTATTTGTAGTGTAGCAAATCTTTTCTGGCGTCATTACATATCTCATTTGATCTCAGCGCTGCTGACATTGGTTTAGTTTTATTTATTAGAATTTCCAGATGTTGTTATTGAAAAAAAAAAAAAGGAAAAAATTTGGGGAATTTCTGAAAAATATTTTTAAAATGTCAAAAATGGTAAAAAATATTTTTAAATTCGATGTAATTTAAATCTGTAATTTTTACAAATCAGCAAAACATGGTTAAGTATTTTGAGATATTATTTAATAAAAGGAATTTGTGTTTTCAGATACATATTTTCAGTTAAGCCCTCAGTTTAAATCTCTTTAAAGTAAAGAACGCTAATGCTGACGTGAGTTGTCGACCTGCGGTGTGCTTTCCTCACCATTTACAGAAGTTTCAGTGCAATCGGTGTCACCACTGGGAAAGATTAATCGCCACATGAAAGGGAGGCGGGAGAAGCTGCAGAAGGAAGGGACGGGTGGAGGTGAGGAGAGGAGACACCTGGTTTGTTTTCACATCTTTGACTAAATCAACAGTCAGCGTGTGGGACCGGCCATCTGTTGACAGCTCAGGTCATTCCAGTGAAGGCTGAGGTTACGAGGGGGCAGACAGGGGAGACAGGGGAGACGGGTGAGTGGCTGAGATGCACGTTTGCATACATGTATATTTGATGTGGGGGTCTGGATGACCACATGCTCCTACAGTCCTCCAATCACTCAACAAGGTGATAAATAAATGTCTACAGACCAAAATGGAGGGCGGCGTCTTCAACGTGATCATTTTCAGACGTCGAGGCACGTCGGAGGATGAGTCCGCTCGACGCGGCCTCCAAAATAAACACACCAGAAAACACTTGACGTGCGTCAACATCTGCTTGTCAGCGCGCCGGCTGCGTGTTGACGCGGCTTCCTCCGCCATCTGAAAGCATTCTGAGGCATCAGCGATTCACGGGAGTGTTTGCTGTTGGGATGGAGGAACCGCCCACCCAGCGCGCGGGGGTGCACGTCGAAATGCGCGGCTACGTGCTGCTGCATGTATGCAGAGCGTGTGACAGGAGGAGAATCTGGGAGGCATTATCACCTCTCGGCTCTGCCCACAATCAGGAGGCACTTAACCGCGTGAGGCAATCACCACGGGGTTCGCGGGGTCACCACATCGACCGTGCAGCGGCAAACAAAGAGAGAGCACGTCCGAGGGTAGCACAGGAGCCGGTGGCTGCAGAGGCACCGCTCACACAGACAGAAAAGCTGCCTGGATTACACGGTCCGGCTGAAAGTGTGTTTGCACTGAGGGCGTCAAAACACGTCTTGCTGAGACTTTTGTGAGACTTTTACCTCACGCTAACAGAAAGAAGTGAAGTTCCGAAATCAGTATTTTATTGATAGATCATCACCTTGTCACTTTCCAATTTGAATGTTGAAACTTCTTTGATAACATTAATTGCAAGGAAATTTGTTTGATGTGCTGAATGATATATTATATACTTTGATTTTTGAATACTTAAATGACATTAGATATTTTTCACAAACTTTTTTTTTCTCATGATGATCAACAACTGGTTTCTGCTCCAGAGACCCTCCCGCGGTCCGACCTCCCTGAGCTGGAGCAAGAAAGTAAAAATGAATTTGCCTTCAATAGAATCAATAGAATAACACCTCGTCATCGTCACCGGGAAATCTGGTGGAACTGGTAGACGTAAAGAACAGACCGGGGTGTAAAGATTACCAAAACTGCATGAGGCGTGTAAAAGCCAAACGCCCAGTGGGCTGAGAAAAAAGTGAAACAGAATCTTCCTGCGACTGAGAGCAGAGGAGACAAAATACTGAGGATTGTTTTTAAAGTGTATTAGAGCATGTAGAGAAGAAGATATGGGAGAGTGCAGTGAGTGGGAGGTACAGGGATATATTCTGTAAGAGATTTCCCCGACACATAATGCTCCTCGAAGTCCTCCGTCCCACAGGTAGAAAAGAAAGAAAGAAACGAAAACTTCCATCGCTGTGGCTCCAGTGTTGAGACCACTGCTGGACTCTGTTATGATATCATGCTTCATACATCAAACTGAGCTTCAGATCTTTACCTCAGTTTATCTCTGTTGGCTCCGTCTGTTCAAATGTTCAGCCTGATAAATGTAGCTCCACACATCCTGCCCATATATGCTCCACATGTTCATTTTCTACACTGGAAAGTTTGTTTTTTTATTTAAGGTATATTTTTATAATCATATATTTCACAGTCACAACAGTCAATAGAGTCCAACTGCAAGTGGAATTGGTACAGTACAGAAATACACTGAATGAAGAAGTTTTATTGACTATTAAACAATTTAAAAAAATGTATTTTTTTTATTTTTTTAACCATCTAAAAGGTACTTTTAGACTTCTCAACTGCTGTTTTGTTAAATGTCTGACACACATACATGCCCACACCTTTACATGCATCATAAACTTTAACTCCTTCCTAAAGACAAACCCAGTAAAAGAAATCACCTCAGAGGAAACAAGCTTCACAAAGTTATTTCCAAACACTTCCAGAGCCTCCGGCGAGCTGTTACGCAAATTTACACCCAGGCACCAATAATCTGCTAATTTATTGTCTTCCACATGGATCCTGAACAGGTTAGGGAGCCAAACAGCAGGACCTGTTGCCCAGGTGGACACATCCGTCCACGGCAGCCTGAGCCCAGACTGAGTTATGGAAGGAGAGGGGGCTCAGTGGGGCGCCAGCGCTCGCTTTACTGTTTATTTACCCTCCTGTTTAACAAGCTTTATGATTCATAAGCCAGCGCTAACGGCCTTTATGGGGACCAAATATTTATGTAAGTTAGACCTCTGGTCACTAGTGAGGAAACTGGCAAGCACACGCACGCACACACACACACAGAAACACAGCGATATATTTTTCACTCTGCCCAGGAGCTATTTCTCATTATGAGCACGTGGCCCCAAAACACCTCAAAGCAGACAACTGAGATTAGCTGCTGATGAATGGTTAAGACCCTGGAGTGTGTGTGTGTGTGTGTGTGAGAAAAGGAGCTTAGAGCCGGACCGACCTATGGAAAAACAGAAACAACAAAAAGAAGGGAGAATACAGTGACTCTTTGCATCAGCAGGAGCGAGAGTGAAAGCAGCAGGAGGAGACTCGGTCCTACGAGGAGAACGAGGAAGCAGAGAGCGATGGAGCGACAGAGTGAGAGAGCGATGGCGCTGTCGTCCTCACTGGTGGCTGTGGCTGATTAGCTAAGGAAGCTCTGGTTTGCATTACCACCCAGTCCATTACTCTGGATGATGACATGGACAAGAGCGGCTTCGGTGATTCGGAGCCATGGGGCACCTTTCACCCTCTCTCTAAATGAGAGCGTTGGCAGCGGCAGTGGATGAGGGAGCAGCTGTTCATGTATGAGTCATTTTGAAATCATGAAAATAACATGGCAGTTTGGATTAAGCTGTACCTTTTTTGTCCATTAGAGAACCACAATGAATTATAGACTTAAATTCAACCAAAGACGAATGTGTAAATATGGAACTTTGCTGTCACAAATTGGACTTAAAGTTCCTTGTGTTCCTCTTCGCCACTACAGACGCTGCTATTTCTTTTGCATTGTCAAAGGACAGATATGTCTGCAACATATCATCCTGCCCACCTTCCAGGTTTTACTTCCAAAGACAAAGCAGTGACACAAAGTAATTTACAGGTTTATTGACCTGAACTGACGCCACATCCGTCCGGTCTGGAATGTGAAGCGGCGTTGATGGGACTGGCAGTGACGGCTAATCTTCTCCAGACCTGCCAGTATCACCTTTTCGAGCCCTTTATAATCCCTCATAACCTCTGACCAGATCCCTCCATACGGCTTTAATGGTGATGGCCAGGGTCAATCCACTTAGCACCAATCTCTCCTCCATCACTTCCTCTTCACTTCCTCTTTCATCTGGCCATCATGAGGGCATAAAAATAAGAGCCCTGTTAGTCGTCCCCTATCAGATATCTGGTCAAGTTGTGAGGTCTGTCTTTTTTCCTGCAAAGGCCTTTAAATCGGTGATAGAGCCTCAAATAAATCTGTATCAATTTGGAGGCTTATTGAATTCGAAAGTGAAAACACCCCTGAATGCCAAAACACACTGTGTTCATCAGGCGGTCCTTTGCAAAGTAAAGGTTCAGTTCAAATGTGGAGCCGCCTAAAGCATAAACAGTAGATTTCACTGATTAGTATTCAAATGCTGCTTTGGGATTATTACATTTACACACCAGCTGCACCACAGATGGACCAATGCATTGCAATACACACGCGTGGTCACTGAGGATTTTATATGTCCAACATGATTCATTCTGTTGTGTTTCTGTGCCAAAATCATTTACGTGTGATTAGCGTTAACAGAAAACAGTCGGCTCTATCTGTGAGCGGTCCAAGTTAGTGTAAGGATCATTTGAAACATCAACAAACCCATATTGTTCTAAGAGTTCATGCTGTTGTAAAGGAGATGTGACAGACATAATAATAATAATAATACAGGTAAATACGTAGATTATATTTCTTATTTGTGGAACATTGTGGAAATTTGTGTCTTCTCTTTCTGTCCCGGATAAGAGACGTGAGGTATTTGTTTGGTGTTTGAGGGTTTTGGACACAAACCCTCTGAATACCTATAGTGGCACAAGACTCCCCGAGGCAAACGGCTCACACTTAAACACAGCATTTACACTCCAAACAGCTAATGCCCACCCGTCCAGAGGAAAAAAACCCAAACAAAAACAAATCTTTACGTCTCAATCATGGTGTCAGGCGGTTTGAGTGTATAGATTCAGTGTGTTGGGAGTCTCGTCATGTCTCCATGTCTGCGGATTAAGGGGTCTGTTGGCATACAGGGTCCGTGCTCCTATAGTCCTCCATATGCTCCTTTTTTGGACCTCAATGAGGGCCAGTTTGCTAGAGGCTGGAACCCCCCGATGTGAGCCTCCTCTCTGCTCTCAGATATCCAGAATACCACTTTGCTGCCTGTTTCTTCGCTGATAACTCAATGGACACACCTGCCAGACACAAGAGTAATACTGATATTTGAAATAAAAAAGGTCTATCGAACATGTAGATAGTACCAAAGCCATGTCGGTACAGTAAATAAAGTAAAGGTGTTAAAGGGAAACTTTCACGTTCCAATTCCAATCAGGGGGAAGTGTGTAGCTAACAAATTGTATAATTCATTATATTAACAGGTTTAAAGTGACAAGTTTGTAGTATCTGTTTAATGGAGGGTCTGGTCACTGAGCTTATGTTAATGAACCGAATGAATCAGCATGAAGTTGTGCAGGTGCTGCTGGGTATGGATTTCTAAAAATGGACCCGCGCAGGTCTCTGCCCCGAGACTGTCCCTGCTCTCTGTGCCTTGAATTCATCTTCTGACTTGTATGTCTTGCTATTTAAAATACAGCACGTTAGTTCAATTTAGACACTTTTGACAGTTGTGAGACCAGGCCTCCTGACGATTGAATTCCAAGTCATGGAATCGTCACACAATGATGTCAGGCTGAGAGGATATAGATGGCCACTGTTAGCTAGCTGGGAAGAACTTGCATTGTGTTGAATCTTGTCCAAACACAAATACACATGTTGACTGACACTACCTTGGACACACAAGCAAAATGCATGGACACACACACAGAGACAAGCAGAGAGTCAACAAGGACCACTTCACCACACAGAACAGCCAACTGGAGCCCAGGCTCCTCCAGAATAGCATTAACCCCATGACTTCCGGAGACAAAAACTTTGGCTTCTATAGAAACCACTCCATAGGATGTTAGTTTTGTGAAGTCTCTGTGCAAATCACAAACAGGAGTCCTCTCTTGCCCTCTCTTTCACGACACATTTTTACCTCACACAAACGGACAGCCATCATTCAAAACCCAACTCGTTCCAGTGGCCGACCCACAAAGGCGGAGGAGCTGCCATTCAGTGGGACACACATTGCAAAGAGGGAGAGTTTTCATGTTTCTAAGTCCATGGTCAACCTTTGAGCATCAGACTGTGAATGAGCCTTTGGGGATGTTCAGGCTTTTGATGAATGTCATTAAGAATGTCTTGAACCGCACCGAGGTCCAAAGGCCAGCGAAGGCCACCTCTATTCACTCTTTTAATGATAAAGCTCTTTGCTCTCCCTCCCCTTTTTTCTAGATCGCCAGCGTCTCTGTTATGCGCCTTAGAAATGCCAATCGGAATCACAGTGACTCACCCACCAGTCCGTCCATCTGCGCAACACTCAAACAAACCGTTCGACTCGCAGATGTCACTTTGGGACCGCTTTTCCCATAAAAGGTAAACATGAAAGATTGCGGCTGACTTTGCGCTGTAGTAAAAATCCAGAAGGTGTGGATTCCGTTAAAGGAAATGAGCTCTGCTGCACATCTGCTGCAACGCTTTAGGACGCTCTGCTTCATGCCTCTGGATCTGGGCAGCAGAGTGGCAAAGAGCATCTCAGTAAAGACCTTAACGAGTCATGAAACCCTGCTGGTTCTGCACACAGAGGGATTCTGCCTCTAGTATTCACTTCTGAGAAAAGCATCAACGACAGGAATGCCTTATGTTCTATATAATGAAATCAGTCGAGTCATTTCTCTCTGTCAATGAATGTAAAATAATAATGGGAGTGTGCTTGTCCAGTTTTTGGTAACCCTGTCAGCTCAGCTGGTCAGATGACAGACAGCAGCTGACCTGTTCAGCAGCAGATACTTGCAAGTGTTTTTTTTCCTGCTCAGATTTCTACAGCAGAGTGATGGACCTCATGTCCTCAAGTCAATATGTTACCCTGTTTAAATGTGTAAATAGTTCTCCTCAGGAACACTTTATTTGGAGCATTGTCTCAGACCCATCTGGACCCGTCAGCAGCATCAACATCTGATCATGATAAGTCACAGTTTAACTCCACAGTGTGATTATGCACCGCACAGTTGCTAAAGCATTATTTTCTACCCCTTGTAAAAATATACAGGCTGTGAGACCCGACTGTCTGTTTACATGTTAAATTAAACCTGATTGTCCTGGACTTCAATTCCTCCTTGTCTGAGAGATTTATGGAACATTTAAACAAGCCATCGCCTCAACTCATCACCTCGTGAACTTAACAGCCCTCCACAAAGTCTCAGCTTTTCCCTCTGAGCTGCATTTTTCACTCCCTCCTTCCTCCGCCCGTCTCCTTCGCTCTCTCTTCCCGAACAGGCTCCATCAGCTCTTCACCGTGTACATACATCAGTGCAGCTCTCAGGTTAACAGCTCTTTCTTATCCCATCAACAAGTCCATGTGAGGGTCGTCTTAGATCGCCATTATAATGATGACAGGCTATGATCTGATCCCTGCCAGCACCTGCCTGAGTGTCCTTTAACGTGTCTTCATCTCCAACAGGAATATCGCAACAGAAACCGCATCGGAAGCTGTTGGCCAGTTGATTTTATTGCTTTACACACATTACTCTCACTTTGTGTCCCACATGTCTCATCTCACCACTACTTCGTGTATCCAAAGAATGTCAAAGGGCCGCTCTGACTGGTGTAGATCCATCCCCTGACCCCCCCCCCCCAGGCTGTAAAGCCAACCAGACAACTTTTAGATGAGAGTTATTGACCACTTAGAGGAAGCAAAGGGTCAGACTCAGGGACACACACACATGCATTTAGGAAAGTGTTATCAAAGGCCTGGCATGTGTTTATTGGGGATTTAGTTAATGGATGAGTGGATTATGTTCTGATAGTCGAGGTGCTGTGATACCAGAGGCAGCTGTGTTTCAGGGTCTGCCTGAGTGTCCTTTAATGTGTCTTCATCTCCAACAGGAATATCGCAACAGAAACCGCATCGGAAGCTGTTGGCCAGTTGATTTTATTGCTTTACACACATTACTCTCACTTTATGTCCCACATGTCTCATCTCACCACTACTTCGTGTATCCAAAGAATGTCAAAGGGCCGCTCTGACTGGTGTAGATCCATCCCCTGACCCCCCCCCCCCAGGCTGTAAAGCCAACCAGACAACTTTTAGATGAGAGTTATTGACCACTTAGAGGAAGCAAAGGGTCAGACTCAGGGACACACACACATGCATTTAGGAAAGTGTTATCAAAGGCCTGGCATGTGTTTATTGGGGATTTAGTAAATGGATGAGTGGATTATGTTCTGATAGTCGAGGTGCTGTGATACCAGAGGCAGCTGTGTTTCAGGGTCTCTGTGTGCAGAGGAAAAAATGGGAAATGACATCAGCCACACACTTTATATATGACTGAAAATATGTATATTGTGTTCAAAAAAAAAAAAAAAATCCCAGAATTACAGGACATGGATCTGTTGCAAACAATGGATTTGTTTTGAACTTACATACGTTGCTAAGGGACTGTTGTCAGCAGGTTTCTCCGCGGTTGTTTCCCTATAGTGGTTGAAAATGTTGATGTAACAAGATGCATTTCATTCTCAGTTCCAGTTCTTTTAGCACATGAGACGGTTTCTGTCACATGAGGACACGGTGCAAATTGTTGGATTTTGGTGTAATGAAATCCTTTGTATCCTTAGATTTGATTCAATAAATTCCATTGTGCTTAATGTGAATAGTCAAAATATTTTGCTTCATGTGTAGCCCTTTACATTGGAACTTTGTTAATTTCTCTTCCATATTTGGGAAATGAAGCTGGGCCATTCAACATGTCTTTTCTTCATGATGCAGTTATAATGGAGAGTTCTTGCATCGACTACTCTGTCTTTTTAATATATACACATGGAGTTTAAAAAATGTTTACTGACAGCATCTTGAGATTTGGCTGCAGCAGAGAGCCGCACATAATTCATCCTGGTGTATCACCAAAACAGGGACTGAGAGGAGGGAAGTTTTTGAGCTCACGAGCATTTATCACACAAACGGTATCAAATAGATGAGACGGAGGATAAACCTATGGGGACAATTTGTTCCTCATCTTGACACTAACTTTACTTAAGACTTGGCGGTGTTCATGAGAAACCCATCCAGTCAATTCTGTATGTTTTAAAAATATCGCGAAAAATATCCTAAACAGTTGTTCTACAAATGTATTCAGAACTCAGGCCAAAACACTGAGCTGCATCTGTCCACATCCACGGTCATTCTCACCTCTGTTTCCAAGGAAGAGGGAATATCATTTGGATTAAATAGTCCCTGAGCTGAAGCCATTACTTTTTGTTTTTACAGCTGCACAGGAGTACGAGGACATGCACGAGAAAAGCAACTTCATTCAAATATTGAATCACCGTTCTCCTTAAAGCCTGGACCGTGGATTACTCCCAGATTTTGAAGCCAAACAATCCTTATCACCCCCGAGTGGTCAGCTTTAGTATAGGTCATCATCTTTTTCTCCCAAATGTTAGTGGGTGGGACATGGATAAAAAAAAAAAAGTCAAAATGACCATCAAATGTAAGCTGGTTTCTGACACATCTCACAGATTTTCTGGGTTGTTTTGGTTTCAATTTGATATTGTTAAAGTTGACTGTACATCATGAGTGACACCAACACAACCCACCCATTGCCTTTGATTGGTGGGTTGTGGGTATAAAAAATATACAGGGTGGAACAAAACAGCATTTTGTGCACGCACAAAAAAAACTCCGAAAAGCAGTTTAAAATAAAGGAAAGTGTCAATTAGTGCAATGCAGTAAAGGATGAAAAAACTATTGGTTTACACTGTTACTGACTGGACCAGTGGGTTTTCTTTATTTCATTTTTTTATTCAATGAATTCCTGATGTAAATCAGCCTTTGTAAACAAAGTTTAACAAATACCATAAGTTCAAATAAAAATAGAATTAAACTTGAGCAAAAGCCAAAACAGAGACAAACAAGCGCCTCCCTTCAGAGACATGTTGCTTTAGCAGTAACTCCACCATCAGTCATGTAAACAATAACCAGGGATGGGAGCCCACAGCAATGACCCCAGCAGCTAGAGTTTATGGATGCCTCCAACCACGCTGGCTGTCCCGTCCATGACTGTCACCTCCAATTTGTTGGCGAGCGAGTAAGAAAACAGTGGATTGCGTTCACTTTTATGGATATTGTTGAGCGAGGAGGGGTCAGCTGCTGGAAAGTTTGACCACCGAAAGAGATGAAATAGATCTTGAAAATGCAAAACATCAAATGTTGCCATATGGGAAAATGCTGTGTGTTTTTACGTTGAGGAAAGACAGAGAAGTAAACAGGCGGCCGCTCGGATCAGATCCATGAATCACAAACTGAACAACCTTCCCAGTCTGTTGGAGGCGGAATGAACTCCCCAGGGATTTAACGACATCATCTGAAGTGTCTGTGATGGATGTTCACTTGACATTGAAGCAGTCATTAAAGCGCATGGCTGTACATTGTCTGTGCTGCTTTTACTGCTGCGTGACAAAAGACAAGACATTGTTTACATGTCATGTGACGCTCAGCGGTGTGTTTGGAGCTTCTGAGCATCTCATCAGCCAAGTCGCCCATCTGATCAAACACGGGAACGCCTGGGAAAGGTCTTCTCCCTCGTCGTATTTCATTTTCTTATTGTTCTTGAGTTGTTGGATGTTATGTCAAGCATCGGGAACAGTAACAGCTCTGGGAGGAGGAGAAACAGAGAAATAAACAGAGAATGTTGTGGTGAAAGAACACAGCCACGTAGGAGGAAGATAAGATCAGATGGGATGAGCCACAGTATTGCTGAATGGGCAGAAGCGTCAGAACTTTCACCTCAATTTGAATAAATAATAAATATTTTTTTTGAAAAATCACAACTTTAAAATAAAATATTTGTTTCCCAGTGAATTCCAATCAAACAATGACTTGACTTCCTGCTTATGTCTACCAACATCCCTCACGTAAATAATTCGGAGGATTTATTCCTGTTGTAAATATCTGCGAGAGCCTCCCAGGGTGATGTGCATGTGTGAAAGTCAAAAAATGTGAACAATTTCCCCAAAGTGTGGAATTATTTCTAATTCTTTGACCACAGGAAAGCCAAAGTCGTCAGACTATAAATTGTAACCTTGCCACGGATGCACCAGAAGATGGATGCAAGGGACAAATGGAGGAGAAGTGGGGAAAGGCTGGCGAGTTTATTAGGGTCTGCCGTAATCTTTTGAGGGAGACCAGTGAACTGGGGGGTTGAGTTTGAAGATGGGAGATGAGTTAGGGAGCTTCCGAATCACAGCAGCGGTTTTTATTGTCACTCGTAAAACCCTGATGATCCCGGGGCGCGCAGGTTACCCATAAACCAGCATTTAAGAGTGTCCAGGAATGCTCTGAGCTGAGACTGCAGCGAGCGAGGTAAAAAGACACCACTGCGTCCCAACAGGTTTATGAGACCCCCCCTCCCCTCCCCAACACTCTTTAAAGGCTTTTAGCTGTCTCGCAGGAGCGAGAAGATTCCTTTCCTGTTGAGCTGAACAGGGAATTCCAGACATTAGTGAACCAGAACAAGAGGGATCAACGCTTCTCCGCGTTCACCCAATCGGCTGGAGCTGCAGGAGGTGAGGTGGGGGTGTCAGGATGGAGTCAGGAAGACAGAGGGGAAGAGCGTGTTTACCTCCACACATGGCTGCACGACATTGTCAGCTGGTTGAGAGCGGTCAGGACCTCCTGCCAATTACACACGGCGTGCTTTCCCATAGAGTCCTGTTTGTTTGTGTAAATAAACACGTCCCCAGAGGTCCATTTGACGTTTGACAGGACAAATCAATGAAATTCCATTTTCGCCGACATCACAGTAAGAAACATTTAAAAACCCAGGCGATTATTTAATCAGCTTAATTCATTTATCTGGATATTTAAAAAGTCTCACGAAAAAACAGACGGTGTTCATCCCCCGTGTGTTTACACATCATCCTCGACTCCCTCACCTCTCAGCACTCAGACGTCACACCGACTCTGTTTTCCTTATCGGACGCAGCGCACATTAACCTCCTCCTCCTTGGAAATAATGTCATATCGAGGTGGCCTTAATGGATCTGTTATCTAGATGATCCACGTGTGATACTGTCAGTGCGCAGGCAGCCGGCCATGACAAATGCTCGTGAAACATTCAGTGGACTGATCAACACTCGTGCTCGTTTATCAAGCTCTCACTCAGCCCAAAGCCAGAAACTCAAGAGACAAACACAACATCAACTAAATCAACACAAACGGTCAGCATTAAAAATCTATGATATGACTCTGATTAAAAGCTGTTAACACAGACATGAGGCAATGGTCTTAACTTCATTAAAAAGCATGACATTATGTTACTGATGAGTTTCTGGACTGTTGTTGGATAACATAATTACAATGTAGAGCAGTTTTCATCAGAGCGCAGCAGATAGTGGCTAGTGCTGTCAGGCAGAGAAGTAACATTCACTGCGTGATGAACTTTTTCTCCTGCCGGGCTGGTTTGTGCAGTAGAGACTTTTTTTTGTGTGTGTTTTTCTTTCAAGCAAGGAAACCCGATACAGAATGAAGCCAGCAATTTGGCCACAGCGTCTGCCATTATCCAGGAACAACGTGCACACCATTGCATTCCTGGGTCATCGATAGGAATCACAGGTCGCCCCTGAGAGCGGCACAGACTGCAGAGGAGGACATGGCATAAAAACAGAAATGGTCTTGGTTTAGCCTCCACGGTTTACACGCTGGTTTGGAGACAGCAGTACAACAGAAAGTATCAGACAATGTTCATTTTATGTTGTGAAAGTCACGCTCAGGTTGCTCATATGATGTGATGAGTGATGGAGGTTGACCAGGGAGGGGACCTGAGAGTCAGCCATGTGGGCTCATATCAGCAGAGTGTGTGTGTTTACAAGATAAGATAATTGAAGGGCTGCTCTCTGATTTCTAAGAATCGAGTACTAAGGAGTGCTTGTTTCGACCCAGAGTGACCTTACTTCATATTTTACAGTAGGGACACTGAAAGAGATTCCTCACAAACTGTGCTGTTAGAGCTATCACAAAGGTTTGAGTTTGTTTTACTATTATTATTATTCTTGCATATAGTCATGATTATTATTTGAACAAAGCTGATCCCCCGCAGCCGAGCGGTAGAGCCCCTCACCGCAAAGCCCCCACCAATAGGCTGCAACACGTTCGAGTGCAGCAGGAGGACGTTTTATCACTTCTCCTGTGGCGTTGACGAGAGATCACAGAGCGCTCCTCAGTGGGAACAGAGCCGCAGGCTGTTTATTGTCCCGTTAAATCCACATGAGGAAGACAGCAGACAGCAGTCAGCCGCAGATGGAAACACATCAGGACTGGGTCTGATTTTAGCCCCATCAGCGAGATCACACTGCAGGAAAACTGTAAATTCAAAAAAGATTGTTAGTGTGAAACCTCGACTGGTGAGATTTATATTGCAACTTCACTCCCCACTTCCCCAGTATGAGGAGAACCACTGTGGCCTTCCTACGTCAAATGACTGACAACTCCATTGGACGTTCGGTCTTCTCTCAAGTGACGGTATATTTAGAAATGGGATGGAATATTTAGCCTGAAATATTTATTTAAAGTGTCAGAAGTGTTTTAGATTCGCCACAGCACTGGTCAGTCAGAGGAAACGCAACGTACGGCCCCTTCAGGTCTCGGTCAATACCTCATTTCCTCCCACCTCTGCCCCCCTGACCCCCGCAGTGTGGTCATCATGAGTATATTTACTGGCTGAGCTTTTAGCCTCAGGCCGATGGGGATATTTACACTTCCTATGAGGTCAGAGGTCAAGTCTAGCGCCCTTAATGGAAAGTTCTCCTGCGAGCTGCCAGTCAAAGGGACGTCTACGTGAGTCAGTCGTGACGTCCTGTTGTCCCCATTGGAGCTCAAATTAACGTCAACCTAAAGTGTGTACAGGGAGCAGTGAATGGACTCAAGCTGCTCTGGGTAATCAATGATATAATGAGTGGAGAGCTATCGCTGTGGAGACATGCTCACGGGAACGCGCACAGGACACACTGGCGAGTTATTGTTATAGGAACATGTCTGGCTCACTAGCTCATATCAAGTGATCAAGGAGTGTTGTGCTGTAAAATAAACCAGCGTGTCTACATTGTTTTTTATCCCAAGTATTGACCATATGTTATATTAACATCATACTATAGACAGAGCCGCACGGTCACTCCATCCCGCTGCTGCCTGCACTTAAGCTTCTTACACAGAGAACAATAAACATCTTATTGAGGCAGTATTACGTCTTTGTGCAAACTCCAAGGGGGGGGGGTTCCTCAAAAAAGATTAGCAGACGTGCATTCTGGGCCAGGCTAAAGCACAGGATTCGCTTTTCATATATCCAGGACGGACTGAAGGTCGACCAAAGACCTGAAGCACACAGGGATATGAATGTGTTTCTCATTTCAAAACACAACAAGTCTATCAGCTCACTTAAGCAAGAAAACACATGAGAATAAATGAATATCCCGGCTGATCAAGACGCCTGCCAGAGTTTAATCTGACACGATTATTGGCCAAGTGTCCCCCCCCTACGCACACACACACACACACACACTGCAGGCTACAGCATGGACGATAAGCTGAACATAATTTAAACAAAACAGAGCAGGAGGACAGAGCCTTCTTAAGGGTTTAGAGAATGTTTCACATTTAAATCAGTTAATAGAGTAAGTTGGACTGAGAGTCTAATAAAATGACAGATTATGAATCAGAAGACATTTCAAACACAGACTTTAATGAAACCAAGGGATGAACAGAATCAAACTCTGAGAGAGGTGCGGGGAACCTGTTTTTAAAGTAACCAAACTAAGTAAGTGAAGCTGGTCTCAGACATGCACGGCACTCTGGCCAACCCGTCCAGTCCTCCTGTATGAACTGTGGACGATGTCTGCATCAGCTGATTAGAATGTGAGGGTGTGTTCATAATTTTTCAGACATGTAACATAATGAAAATGACACACACTCAAAATCTTTGGCATTTGAAATATTTTGCCATTGGTCTGGACCTCCCCATATGTTGAGATCTGGAGAGCATCAATCTTGAATAGTTTAATATCTGCATTTATTTCCAAAAAACGTTTCCCAGTGAAGTAACCAGTTTGGATCACGATGAGGAAGTGAAGCTCTTCATCAGGCGACGATAACTGAAAACACATGTCTTCGTCGCTCGCTGCTCTTTCTGAGGCGCAGTGCACTTACAGTAGTTCCTGCTCCGTTGATGAATGATCTGTGGGGCAGATACACACGAGGCTTACACCAACATAAGATCCCAATCTGTGATTTCTGCATTAGCCGGAGCAGCGACTGTAAACCAAATAATTCACAGCATTAAAAGCCACTCTCACGTTCAGGTTTGTCTATTTGCTTTTGGGCAGATGGAGAGCTCCACCCCGTGTGTTTGGTCTGATTTATGGTCCAGACCCGATCTTGTCTGCCACTCGACTCTCGTGTTGTGGTGCCGGCTGCTCCCCTCTGTGATTCCTGCATTCCGCTGAGCGCCGTCTCTCTCTCCACTGCAGATCTGATTCAGTTTGGTTTGTCACAGTTAACATGTTTCATAAAATATTCCAGGACCAGCACATCAGTAACTTGTGACTTCTGGTTGTGACCTCAATACATGAGAATGTTGAGAAATAAGGTTCAATTAGAAAGAAAAACCAAATGAACTCATCTCAGAGGAAGGATGACCCATAGTTGACAGAGAACAGATTCAATTTTGGTACAGATCCATGATTTTCTCCTGACTTATTTTTCCTTCTTTTCAGGCTCTGTCTTCATACCAAGGACTTTGCTAAGAAGAAGAAGATGGTTTTGGATGGGGACACTGTTCATCTGGTGGTTAAACTTTGGACAAATTGGGTTTAGAGCAGTGTCCTCACATAGAAGCCAAATAACCCAACTGAGCATTTTCGAAGCTTATGCAGTAGAACTTGTTCTTGTCTTAATGTTTATGAAGATGTTTTTTTTTTCCTTTTTCCAGAGTTCTGCCAAACCACTCTGTTGGAGTAAAGAGAGACTGAGCTGTTGAGATGCGCACATTGATCATACTTGAGCAAAATTTACCAAAAAGAGAACGTCACGTATTTTGTAAAAACAGAGCAGAGCAGCATTAGGGAGGAAATCAGGAGGACGGACTGCAGAGAGTCGTTTGTCAAAGGGGCAGAAACGTCATGACACCATGAAGAAGAGGTCTCTGGGATACGTTGCACCAAACACAAGGACTGGTTACTATGAAAGCAGCAACAGGAGAAGACTGAAGCCACTTTGCCGTCTGGGAGCTGGAACAATAAGTTTTGTGCTGCATTGTGAAAAAGAGCAAGATGGAAACCAACTGGCCCCAAAAGAGCACCCGTCCTCCAAAGAGCGGTCCACTGGGCCCTGATACAGAGCATAATAATGTTTATCGACTCAATCAAACGAATCCTTCTGGACCGCTGTGATCCGCCGGATGTTTTATTTCATTACTGCAGTCACGCAGGCTGTTCTGGGTCATGGGTGTTTGCATTGAAACGCACGAGGGTCGGGGTTCGGACCTATGCATATATGTTGATGTAAGGGAGCCTATGTGTGTTCGCAGGCTAGCATGATTGGATGGCATGTGTGTGGATGTAGTTGCGTGCCCTCCAGTGTGGCTCATGTAGAATGAGGAGGGCAGGACAAACACCGGCTCTAGTTTGTGTGGTGTAGTTAACACTGCAGGAAACGTAACCGCGGCAATAAGAGAAGCCCGGAGGTTTATTTCAACGTCCCCACCAATTTTTTCTCGCTTTCGTCTCAGCACTATTTTGATAATGTGTAATGCCGTCGCGCAAATTTAAAAAGACAAAAAAATATGTTCGCTGCAACACAATACGCAGGAGTTGATTAAAAGAATTCCATAAGCCTGATTTAGGAAAATATAAGACATAAGATGAAGACAGAGATAGAGAGCAGAGCAGAGTCTCCAGCAAAAGCTGCACCCTCAGTGAATCACAGGCAGAGAACATTTTCCAACACGCTCCTTCCATCAATGCATTTGTTGTCTGTGTGCACGGGTGTGACTGTTGTTTTGTCATGCTATTGATCTGCGGACCGATACCGACACTGATCCACCCCCACACCCTCATACTCCTGCTGCCTGGGCAGCCGATCAGCATGCCGGTGCTCGGACCGTCTACACGCCTCCATCACATGGGAGCTCGGATCACTGTGCTGGTCGTCTTACTGCCAGACTCAAATATTTATACTGTACAGTATTTAAATTAACTCAGAGGGAACATGTCAGATGTTTAGGGGCATCACTTGATTTCGAATAATTTTAGGACATCAAAAAATGTTAAATATTTCAATGTCGCTTTAGGAAATCACCTTGTCCTCATAAAAGGACATTTTCTCCTAACCCACATGTCACCCCAAGAGCTCATTACCATCGCCAGATTTTAATTTACATTAGTGTTTTTGTTAAAATACCTCCTGGTCTCGTCAGAGCGATTCCAGCCGTTTGTTCCGTCTTTTATCAAGGCCTCTAATTGTTTTCTCCAAGGAGCTACATTTCGGAGTTTCCCCTCCGCCATAATCACTGCTGCTCAGTTTATTAGCCGCACAAGAAGTTTATGTTAACGTTTAAGTGGCAGCCGCGCTCAGCTGGCTTCCATTAATGTGTCACGGCGCTTTCTGCGTTTAAACACACGGAGGCTGCAGCTCAGGGGGAAATCGATACGCGGTGACACCACGGCAATTAATGGTGAGTGCGAGATGTTAAAGGCCGCATGTCGATGGAGACATTACAGTTCTGGAGAGCATCAACGTGTCCTCCACCTCTTCACCGTGGTGAACAGGATGTTCAAATATGTTGGGATTTGCTGATGTGAATCGCCAAGAGGATGCATGGTTCCAGAGGAGAACCTGATGACGACTTACGAAGCCAGGTGTCCGTCTGATGCCATCCTCAATTAGTCTGATAAGGAAATAATTAATGGACCACTTTGCCTTCGCCTGAATGAACTACATGTTCGTATCTGGGTGCGGAGCTGTGAACGGGCCCTCAGGAGGATCAGGTTAAGCTCTAATTGAGTAGAAATAATAAACTCTGCCCAGGTTCATGACTTTGGCCAAGGGGGGGAGGTGTGGTTAAAGCTAACACAGCCTGGGGCGTCCACACTGACAAGCCGAGCGCAGCGCTGAAAAAATGTTTGGGGTAACACGTTGCACTTGCGAGGGGCACTTTGACCACGCTCTGAGTGTCTGAGAGCCCTTGTTTTCTCAGCGAGAGTGGGCGCGCACAGAGGCGGGCCCGTGTCTGAGCGATGTGGGAGTGAGACCCGCAAACGCAGGAGGTCACTTCTGTTTTATGTTCGACCAAAACCTGCTTGTGTGGACCTCATTGTATTCGGCAGAGGCGAGGAGCCGTGTGATCGCTCGCAGGTTCAGAATGAATCATGTTTCGTTGCAGGTTCCCTCATTTTACAGACCCTTGTGTATACGGCTGAGACACATTTTATGGACACTCTCCCCGTTTCCCCGAGACATGGATTCCCCTCCGATCGTCCAGATATGACGTTCGGCCATTCCACTATGAACTCGTGGTGGAATTTAACCTTTCCAACCTGATGTTTGACCCTGGCTTCTCAAAACAAACCCTCTAAGTGGAGGTAGTCGTCATGCGGGGCTGCGGTAGCTCCACACTTGTTGTTCCAGTGGAATGTGACCGGAGAATAGTTACGGCGAAACTAAACCACGCTGCAAATTTATGGTAACATCTACGTCTGGTAAATCAGTTTAATGTGCACGGAGCATTCGGTCCTAACACAGGCCCAGTGGCCTCACGTACTGTACGCTGAGTATTCCTCCCTCCCTAACAATCACAGTCATAAAGCATTTCTATTACCACATCAAGCATGTTGTTCAACATCTTGGCCAAATAAACCGGCCACAATCTTGGACTTCCAACAGTTTCCTCTCGGTGTCGACACAACCTCTGTTTACAATTGACAATTATTTGCAGGACGTTATGGTGGCTGTGGGCCAGAGGGGGCTGGGGGCAGGAAGAAGTCACACACTCGGATGTGCTGACTACACCGTTACCTCTAAGAACTAGGAGATGTTCTATGTGCAGATGGTATTATTGGGCCTAGAGATGGAAAGTAACGAGGTCGAACGGTTTAAGTACTGCTCAGACAAACTGGAACGTTCCCACGGTCACTGATGTAATGTAATGTATGACACTTTGTGGCAGTGTGGGATCATGGGAGTTGTTATCATCACCACCTTTGCAACTCATGTGCAAAACATCGCGATTGGGGCGGGAAGTGGCGCTGTGGACGAAGTGGGGACTGCACCTACACCTGGACCAGAGGATTAATCAGCGCAGGTGAAATCTGTTAGCTGACTGATCCGGGGGGAAAAAACGCACGGAAGAACACGGAGGAAAACACTGGTGAGAATGTTTTGTCTGTAGCTACTGTGGTGAGAGCCCCGTGGCATCGCACATTACCACAGACACCATGAAGTGTATCGTTTCTCCACAGACCCTTTGGTCCAGCTTTTCCATGCAAAGAGAACACAGTGCGGCTCACAGCTAAAGGCCCTCTCCAAAACCCACTTCTTTAGACACACGGCTCCTCAATAAGGACGTGAGTACATATTCAAACTCACGCAATGATGAAAAATATTATTTTTTGATATTAGATGTTTTTTCTCCTGCAGCACGAAAGCAATTGTAATTCCACTCATTCGTGTTTCAGCAGCTGTCACCACGCTGATGATGCAGTTTGGTGCTCAATTCTCCATGAAGACAAATATGTACTCAGGCTGCAATAATTCATCATCACTAATTGTGATCCCATGAAGGACTCTGTGTGACAACAGTGACTTGAATGTTAGAGGTGAGGGTTTAAAGGTCTCCCTCGCAGGGAAAACGTGTTCCTGAGGAATCTGTCACTGGTAAAGCTTTGCCAATAAATGATAGAAAACAATAATAACTGAATGAGCCCAACGTAAAATATATTCATAAATCAAAAAATGAATCATAATACACCCACACATATATCTGTTGACAGCATAATTCATCATTACTTGCCAAATTTCGGGCTGTGATTAACTCCACCTTGGCCTAAAGGAAGGATACATACAATCGTGCATTGTGTTTAACGTGGGCGTTGAGATACTACGGCCTCCAGCAGAATAATGAACAGAGCAACGATACAGAGTCATTTAGAAAAGGATTTAAATTGATCTCATTGTGACAAACACGAGAATGTGCTAATGACTGTTACCATGCCAACTCGCCCCCCCCCATGCCAAAAATCAAAAGCATTCTTGAAAGTCTCAGCTTTCACGAGGGCGGTTAAAGGGTTTTCTTTCATTTGTCTATTTTCTCTAGACATCCATGTAGCAATGACTTTTTCCCATTTTCATTTTTTTTCTATGTTTCCAGTGTGGAAATATTAAAAATGAAACCCCAAACAGAATTTAGAAGTATTTCCTGACTCATTTGAAGTAGTTTAAAGGCAGCTTTTCAAAACACAGATCCAGATCCAAAGCTGTGTGGTGCGGTCCAACATGCTCTTCATGCGACAGTAAAAATACATGGTTGACTCCAAGGACGCAGTGGAGCGCACATGGTTTCTTCAAGGCCGAACAATCATACATGATTGTTTGGTGCTTGTGGTACAAATAGGGCTTTGGTCTGAGAAACCAAACAATTTAAAACATAGTGAAACAAAAGGTTTTTGAAAATCCTCTGTTGGGCCTTTAATCCACATCCATGCTAAGATAGAAGGGGTTCCTCCCATCAGGTTTGGTTGAAATTGGTTAAGTAGTTTTTCACCACCTGAGATGGTAAAATAATATATTATGTACATTATGTACTAACACAAGAACACAATGGTACAGCATTCCAACCAACTCCTCCTCCTAGTTCCTATTGTTGAGCTAAATCTGTCTCCAATTTGTGCCGGCCAAAAGGTGGATGTGGTGAGATATACTTTTTCGAATTGGACTAATTCAATTACAAAATAAACATATTACTTTCTCCATTTGAAGGCTTGACCCCCTCAGTGTTCCAATCTGGGAGGAGCGGTGGATCTCCATCGCAGGGGCCCATACAGCTGCTGAGACCTTAGAAGCAGGGCGCCTCCGGTGTGTCTGATCTCCCGGGAAGAGAACCTAATACCTCCCTCCCTCCACGCTTGGACGAGTGCGCTCACTGTACCATGAGCTGCGGAGTATGTGATTTCTCTGTTTGCGTTGGCAGCCCACAGCAAAACTGTCCGTGTGTTAAAGAGCAGCCTGCTGGTCTGCCAGGGATAAGACAGGCATCACAGCCGAGCTATGTGAAAAATCCCCTGTTTGGTTATGTGGAGCTTTGCATTGTGTTTTCAGGGACAATAGATGCATAACAATCACTTGAATCAGTGCTGGAGCGTTTCAGTGGTGGTGCGTCATGAGTTGTTTTTGATGTAAGGAATGTACCGTGTGGTCATGTCTATACGTGGAGCGGACGAGAAGGTGTTCAGGCCAAAGAGCGGATTCTGGTAGTTTTGGTAGTTTTTGGTATGTTTTGTCCTGTTGGCAACAAGTCTACTTGAAAACGGGCAATACCTCCACCCGTGGAGTTTTGTTTTCACGCCTGCTCATCTGCTTGTTTGTTGGTTTTTAGGTTTGGGAGGATCACATAAACGCTACTCAGATTTTACCCCATCAAAACTCCCGAATCTCTTGAAAGGTAGTGTGTGGTGTAGATGTACATGGCATTATAGTTTGACAACATTATTTTGAATTATTGGTCATGAGGCCAGCATGGCGGTGCAGTGGTTAGCCCTGCTGCCTCACAGTAAGAAGGTCCTGGGTTCAAGACCCGGGCCAGGACCAGCGGAGCCTTTCTGTGTGCATGTTCTCCCTGTGCTTGGGTTTCCTCCAGTTTCCTCCCACTGTCCAAAGACATGCATGTCAAGTTAAATGGTTAATCTAAATTGCCAGCAGGTATGAATGGCTGTCTGTCTGTGCATGTCAGCCCTGCACCCTGCCTCTCACCCAATGACAGCTGGGACTGGCTCCAGACCCCCCATGACCCAGTAATGGACAAGCGACTGAAGATGAATGAATGAATGAATAATACACCTTTAGAGATATAAAAACTCTCAGTACTATCATCTGTCGTTTAAGCAATGTTTGGTTGCCTCTATTTACTTTTTATTTATACGCAGGCAGTCTATTCTGCACTCCTTCATTTACTCTACCCCGGGGCTGCCAACTTTTCAAAAAACTTTGGCGTGAGAAGTGGAGAGTTGGCAGCGTTGACAGCGTCACAGCGAACACGCACAGCTCCATGGGTTGTGCACACATGATGCCCCATCTGCAATTTCCCTTCTCATTCAATATCAAAATTCTATTTTGTTGACCCTCAATTTATCCTGACCACCTGTTACACAGCGAATGGCTGTTTATTGAACATTCAGATTCAATAAACAGCCTCATTCACTTCCACTCTATAGTGTGTGTCTGGACTCCCTTGAACATGCAAACAATGAAGTGTTCACAATGGTCCTAGATCACATCTGCATCACAACATGATGACGAAGCAGTTTAAACCAATTAGGTTCACTTTCACGGAGGATTTATTGCATTCTGTTTGCAAGTCTTTTAAACGTATTGTATTGCTTGAAAAATAAATAAAAACATCTTGCTGTCTAATTTAGGAAAATGGGTCATCAGAGTAAAACATTACAAAATGCTGATATTACTTAATCCAACAATGTGAAAGTATTATATTTTTACCCTGCCCTTTTTTTTACTTTGGGAAAAAGAGGTTTTTCAGTTTTTTTTTTTTTTAAACCAAAAGCAAATATGCTTTCATTCTCCAGGGATGAGGCCTGATGAAAATTCCCAAATTAAGAAAACTTGATGTGATGAGATTGAACAAGACGGATGCTTCAGCAGAATCTTTAACTTTTTTCCGTCTCAATCCTGTGAAAATAATTTGTCAGAGAAGGGGAGGGGGGCTGCATTCCTCAGACCATCTCCAAACAAGAGGTCTGTATTTATTTTTGGCACAGCTCCTGTGTCCCACACATGCATGATTCCCCTGGAGTGTCTGGCGACATCTTTTTCCCAGAGATCTATGTATATACACGTGTCCTAGGTCATCTTTATTTGTCATGAAGCCACTTCCACAGCGGGTCCGTGGTTCCCAGAGACACGGTTTACCTTGTGGACGCAACGGAGACGTGCAGTTAGCGTTCGCAAAAAAAGAACACCGATCAACAAAATGTTATTTCTGATGATCCTCAGTCACAGTTTCGAGACATAAAGCAACTTGAGACCGAGGCACAGCAGAGAATCATTAAGATGTTTTACTGACCAATCAATTCCACTTGAGCTGTGGGAAAAAAAACAAGTTCTCAGCTGCTTCTGCATTCACTGTAGCTCTAAATAAACATGTCATGATTAAATTTGACATTTATCTGACGGATGGTGGAAAGTGCAATGAGGACCTTCTCTAATTAAATGTTATCTCAGACGCAGGAGCTCCATCACTGTTGAATCAATTACTTGTTGTCATTAAGTTTGAAATGAAAAGGATCTCATGACCTACTCACCACTCTGCTGATAGAGGGCTGGCTGAAGTGTTTGAGTCCACAGAACATTTTGGGAGTTTCAGGGAAAAGAGCTTTTGCAGCCAAATCCCATCCGATTTTAGACAACGGTGGATGATTCTTCAGAGAAAACAACAGAAAAAAATACGTAGAAAATGCCTCCATAGTGGCAAAAAAATCACATCCAACATGTATTTGCTCTGAATGTTCTCTGTTATTCTCCTATGGAGCTGCATTCACATGTGGATCACAGCGTAATCAACCCTGAGTATTACATCTGATTAAAAAGAACCCTGCTTACATTTAACTTGGGTTTTTTTATCCACCTAGGTCTTTAGATAGAAGAGTCAAAGCTCCATGCAGGACAGAAACCATCTGCATTGTCCTTTGTCTCCATATTTTTCATCTTCCTCGTTGCGGCTGCCAGAATGTGTTTTCTTGGCTGAGTAAGATCAGGTCACCATTTGAAGAGCACTTAAAAATATACATGCGCTGCAAGCTGCTGCAGATGTGCAGATAGCTGGACCATTGAACAAAATAAGAAGAAATCCTCTTGCTTCCATTAAAATATAGAGTTTCGGGTTAATGGCCGCGGCAGAGTGTACATTTTTTCCAGAGCTTGTTTGACAGATCTGTGCATCATTTTCAACTCTCAACTCTGAGCTGGTCAGTGAGTCAGCAGACATTTTTCTAGCTTGCCCTGAAACATTTGGATCCTGCCCCTGGAACACTGAGTTATTGAGACAGCTTTTTGGTCTGGTTCTCTCTTTTTCATGGACTTCTTAATTTATGGACAAGTGTCTTATTTCTCCTGTGTTTGGTTGTTCATCTCTTGACAGAAATGTTCTCTCCTTGTGTATTTTTCCTTTGCCTCCTGCCATTCTCCTGTGTCGGGCGACGCCCACGCGATCACCTGCCCCCAATTGGTTTCACCTGTGTCCAATCTCCCCTGCCTATATAGTCTCAGTGTTTCTCCACTTTCTTGTTGCCTGTGCTGACATCTGTTAGTTCTCCTGCTGTTTGCTATTTGTGCTTATTTGAATGTGTTTCTTGTTCGGGACCCTCAAGCATCATCTTTGCCTTCCAGTGCATTTAGTGACACTGTCAGCAACATTTTAGTTTCCACCTGAAGCTCTTCTCAGTCTTTTGTTGAAACAAGCAACAGACTCACTTTAGTCAAAAGGACCCGATGCAAAGTTACAGGATGGGAAAATGTTTTTTTTCCACTCAAGAAAATCTTGAATGAAATGATTAGTTGGCTCAGACAAAATGAATCCGGAGGCTTACATTTATACAAATGTGTGTTTTTGTGGCTTGAGTAGGTGTTTGTGATACAACTAAACAGCTAACCTGTTGCTGGGTGGGGGGGGGGGGGTCATCACTTGGCAGGTTTCTCTGCAGGGAAGATTGATTGGGGATATGATGAATAGCCTTCAGATGAGTAACACATTATAAAGAAGAAGGATGATGCAAAGTAAAGACCGTTTGGCTGAGAGCAGAAGAATAGGATTCCAGCTGCTGATTATTCACGTCCAGTCATTTATCAGCACCAGGGCGACAGACGAGAGGAAAATAATTTCTCAATCCAAAAAAACCAATCAATCACTTTGACTGTTAGCTGTAAAAATATGAACATTTATATGTGAATCTGAATTGCAAAACTCTCAGTAAGACGTTTGAAAGACATGACAACTTAATGGAAAAAGAGAAGTAGTGGCTGCCGCATATCTTTATTTTCCTCATCCCGACTGCAGCAGCTTTGAGCGTGTGTAAAGTGTAACTGAGCAGCAGCGTGTCCTCCCGTCTCTGACACAGCACAGTCCTCCCTGACGTCATTCACACACTTTTTAATCTCTGGGTGCCATTCAGTTTGATTCTAACAGCTTCTTTAGACATTAAGGCTGAGACAGAAAAGTAATGGGACTCTTTCTGACAACTTTTAAAAATGTCTCACTGTATTTTTTGTTTTGTTTGTCAACATAAGTCATCTGCTTCCCTCCTGACTTGACTTGGCGAGATGGGCGCGGCAGCTTAAATAATTCTACCACAGTTTCACAAATCCTTTAATCGTTGCTGCCATTTTCTTGATGGGCGCTGCAGTTTTCCAGAGCAACGTCTCAAAGTCGACCAGTCAGCTCCACATTTGGCCAAAGAGTTGGGAGATAAATGGAGCTTAGGTGGGTCAAGTGACACTGACCTCTGCTGAGTGCTGAAAACTGACAGAGCTGTCAGTCTGAGTAAACACCACGCCTGTGATGTACTTTGTATTTATAGAATTAACTCCGGGGTTTTCCAGTCACTTCACTCCAACAACGGAGCTATATTGTGCTGCTTCCAGATGAGCGATCAAATCAACCAAGATTTTATTATTCACACATGCCACTTGTTGAGTTTTGAGATTGTGGTGTCAGAGCAGTTGAGCATTTTGTGAGGAGGAATTTTACTTTAATACAAAATAATTCAAAATGACTGCAGGGAGATCAGAGTGACGACCTTGTAAGAGCAGTAGACATTAGGGTGAGCATTCAGATTTGCAATCGAAATGCATTTTCTGATTTTCTAAATTATTAAATTTTTCACTTCACTTTTTTGGTTGCTCAAAGTTCAACAGGGAAACTCGGCCAACAACGTTTTTCCTCACAAGTGCACTGCTCGTTCATCTTTCTTCCGACTCATGAGAAATGATGCATAATCTCAATAGGATCTGCACTAATGTTATTTAGACTGTTACTTCACCCTCACTGTACATTTTCCAGTAGTGTCCCCCCCAAAATGTCCTTATCTCATCTGGGAGCCGTTCAGAATGGATAACCTGCTCTGACTGGATGGACTGCAGATAGCTGTGGTGTGACCCTGCCCAGGGCTTAATTCACTCAAATTAGAGGTGCATGATCAACACAGAGCTGGCCCACTGAGAAAGTCACCGGTCAAATGTAATAAATGAGCTCTCTGGAGGGAAAAAAAAGTATAAAATTGAAAAGTCGAGGTCAAAGTTAAATAATGTTTAAAGAGAAAAGCGTCCCAATCCAAGACCAGCCACTGTCCTCTGTGAGACGTTAAGCCCCACAAAGGACAATGCTATTAAACATTACACTTGAACGTTGCTTGAGCTCATCTCCAACAGTTACATTTTTGCCTCGTGATGTCTTTTACTCGTCTCGCCTCCAGAGAACAGATCTTTGGCCTCAGCTCCCCTCCGCAGCGACTCAGACGTCTTCTGTCCAACAGCAGCTTTGACAGAAGGAGTTTGTTTTGAAGGAACTGTTGAACTAAGACTCCCCAGCCTGCTCTGACACACACCGAGATAAATAGATGTGTGATGGGTTTTGTTCAGATAACAGAATTGACTCACTGGGACCCTGCAGGGTCGACAAACACACACTCACGCACAAACAGACAAGTGCAACCAGCAATTGCACACATTCAACATTAATATTTTCTATATCATTGATCTCATCCATGAATTTGCAATTAAAAGCTTCTGATTGTGAAATATGTGGAGGTTACATGCAAGTTTCAGTGCCCTCGAAAGTTTCTGAATGTACGTCAATATATCAAATAAGATCAACACGTGCAATCATCAGTCCACTCCACCTTTGACCTCTGTCTGTTCAGCTGACAGGTTATTTATATCATCATGTTGTTTTAGAGGCTTAGGTGAAGCAATGGTGCAGACCCCCCCCTCCCAGTGGAGAAAGACACTTGTTGGACTTTTTTTTTTACATATTTACTCATCTTAAACTTGAGCAAATTAAAGGGAGCGACATCGTGATGAGGAGAATCCTCAGGCGGCCGCTGCTCTTCACTCGCTGTGATGTCACAGTATGGATCACTGTATCTGATCACTGATTCAAGTATGTCTTATTTAAAGCCAAATAATAAATACCATTCATGACGCTAACTTGAAGGTGTCTTGTTTTGGGACTGTTCAGAGTTGCTCAGGAGTCCACTATGCTTCCATGTCGTATTGAGCCCTTTGCACCTGTCACCTTGTAGATCTTCAGTCGCCACTTAACTCAATGAAGATTTGCGCGGCTCCTCGTCAGCTCCTCTTGCCTGAACTCCCAGCTTGACAAATGTGTTTTGTGCCCTGACTCATGTTTGGACACTGAATTCCATCTCCACACAGCAGCGTCGACCGCCTTCAGAATTATCAAAAACCTTCCACTGCAGTTCTCACACAAGCCCGGTCTCCAAGTCCGACTTGCCAAACTGTATTTACTACTGGCAAGCAGAACACTAGGCCTGGATATCCTCAGTGGTGCAGCAGCTTCTTGATGTCCAGCCAATGGCGAGCAGAGCCGCGCTGAAACTGAGCACAGAGGAGCTGGGGGGATGGTGGACCGTCCTGCTCTGTCATGTTGACTTACAACTGTCTGGTGACGGCTCAGTAATTTACGTGACCACTATGAAACTGCAGGTGGTAGCTTTAGAAGAAAGGCTGTGTATAAATGCAGGATTTTTTCTTTTTTTTTCTTTTTTACTGAAAATTAAGAAAAGAAAATCAAGACGTCAGTTTAAAAAAGTGAGCTGCTTGTCCAGAAAAATTAAGTTTGGAAATGTATCTCATAGACACAGTGTGGAATTTGAGGATCTATGACTGTTGCACAGCCGTTCTCTAAATCAAAGACAGGAGAAGGGAGCATCAAATCTTTAAATAAT
The DNA here is from genome assembly GCA_016785235.1 of Pseudorhombus dupliciocellatus. NCBI lineage: Eukaryota > Metazoa > Chordata > Actinopteri > Pleuronectiformes > Paralichthyidae > Pseudorhombus > Pseudorhombus dupliciocellatus. The sequence continues at coordinate 395,706 of JAFBJW010000390.1, forward strand.
TATAGAAACAGGATAGTTTGAATATATATTTGGAGATCACAGATGAATATTTTGCTGTGTTTGTTTTCAGTTGCATCCTCAGTGCAGACTCACATCGTGAGCCCTGCATGTCCCCTTGGATCACACTGTATTTTCCTGCTGGAACCATGTGGACAGAGCTGGTTCCATCATCTTAAATGAATGCATCTTTTGTTTTTAAAAGCAACATAAATGAGCCTCGGTGTGTTTTTGTCTGAATAAAAGGATTCATCAGAAACTAACTAAAACTTCTTCTTATGCCCCGCGGTATTTTCTCTTACTTCTCTAATCAAGCAGATTCATAAAAATCCTCAAGATTCATGTAGATTTGCTGCTCAAGTTGAAATATTAAAGAAATGCTTCTGTATAATGTCAATACCATTTTAACTGTGGCAATTTAATGTCCGGCAGCAACCACAGCCAAATAACAACGCGTGGGGCTGGGGTTCTTTAACACAATGAAAACTTCGAAACCACAGTTCTCTCCTACTCATACGGACTTAAATTAAGCCTATGGCCTGAGGATGTAAAGGCTACAACATCTTAAGCCAACCTTTGACTGCACCTGGAGGCTCACAGGCTCAGGATCAGTGAGAGTTTATTGAAATAGAGAGTTTCAAATCCCCTCAAATAATACTGTTAGATATTTGGAGATTACAAGAGTTTGTTTTCATAAAGGAGAAAATAAATTCACCTCTGCTGTTAATCTGTGACGTCATCTTAAACAGACAATATTACTGTTTTCTGTGACACACACACACACAGGCCCAGTACAACACACATTGCCTGATGCTGACTTGTGTTTGTTAGCAGCGACCTGTAAACACAGTGAACTGGATCTGGTTCTGAGCACATTTCCTGTGAAGTCAGGTTTGGTTTTCAGGGTCAGACAAAAGGAAGCGGCAGATTAGCATGTTTTAAGGGTCATGCACCGTGAACGAGCCTCATTCGGAGACGACTTGGTCAAGTCTCACAGCCGCTCACTGAGCGTCACACGATCCTGCATGCAAGTCTGTTGGGACAGAAGAGCACTGAGAGCAGGGACTGTTAAATTACTCTGAATGTCTCTGGTCTCAGAAACCATGCTGCCAAGAGAAAGCAGATCATTCCAAAATCTATTTTGCTCAGATGCAACCTGTAAGACTTTTCACTGAAGTAGTATAATCTGTAATTGGTTCTAATTGCGGGATGTCTTTGTAAAACACCCGAATCGGCGAATGGACGATTTTTGAGTTTGTCCCATTGTTTCCTGTCAGTCACACAGAGAGAGAGAGAGACTAAACCAACCCACATACGGCACACAGCTTTTGTGTCTTCAGTTCACCTCCACAAGTTTAACTGACAAGTGCAATCAATCAAGGCGGGACCTTCCCGCTGAACCACGTCAGAACAAATGGACCTCGCCAGAACGCTAATTCCCCACCAGCCTCTGTATAAACACCAGGAGGGGGAGGCAGAGGAGCAGAGTGTACCAGAGGGTGAGGAAGGGTGAGGCCGGGCGATGAGGGATGGTCAGGAATTCACTGACCAGTCAAAAAGAGATGAGGAGGGTTTGTGGGAGATTATGGGAGAGATGACTGATCGCTGCATTTTTAGGAGAGTCAAAGAACATTTAAAATATAAAGGATTCTACTGAAAGGCCCGCGGCAGCTATGGTGGATCTTCTCCGTGAGAGGATTCACATGCAGAAAATTGACTCGTGTCCTGATACGGGACCTCACAGTTGTGTCTGGGAGAGACGTGAGCGGCGTGTTACACAGATGCATGAGGTGCTGGTTGTGGATGGGCTGGGAGAATGTGGACATACATTAACACTGACGTTAAATATTTTATACACTGGTTTCCTGAAGCTGACACATCACACAGGCTTTATGTTATATAAACAGCAGAAAGATCTCCCTCCTCAATTCTGGATTTCTGTGCGTCCCATTAATGCAGCGGCTGGCAGATGTGCCAGATGTGGGATGATTGTGAAACGTAGTGTACTGAGAGTTTTTTTTTTTTTGTTTCCATTTTCTGATTGGATTCCAAGGTTTTATGGATGTGTTGCACTTTGACAAATGTACAATTGCAAAGTGTGATGTAAATGCAATTGAAATTATAATGAAGGTCCATGTTTTATAAAAATGTGAGTAAAACTGTGTCATTCATGAATCAGTTTCTTTAACTGTCACAGTTTAAAATGGCTTATCTGTAAAAGTACAGGGATAATTTGAATTAAAGCTCAACTCACCAGTGGTTTGCAAAGTAAAGCCAGATGACCGTCATCAGTTTAAAACTAAAATTTCCCAGCTCCAGGGTTCAGTTCATTTTTGGTCAAAACAAAATGCCATGGTAAATGATAAAAAAAAAAAAAAAAAAAAAAAAAAAAAAAAAATGGTAAATGGTAAAAAAAAAAAAAAAAAAAAAAGTAAATAAAATAAATAAGTGGTTCTCCCACCACAGAAACGGATGAACTCCGCAGGTTTAAACTTTGATTTCTGGGTGAAACTCAGCTGGGAATGTGCCCAGGCTTGTTTCCACGATAGCTGCCACCGGCAAAGTTGGTTTATGCACACTGCCACGCTCAAATAAACCAAGCCATCCTAATGCCACCCACATGCCCCTCAAACCAAAACAGCTCCTGTCCGCTGAGAACCGGGATGGATGTGAAAATCAAACAGACGGTTAATAAGCAGATATTTCACTCTGTGTGTCACTGCTTATTTCCCATTCAGTCAATCTCTCTGCCTTTGTTTTGGATAAACACAGCTTCCCTCACTGAGTGCCACTGAGACTGAGGCACAGTCATGCACTGACCCCTAGTGGAGGACCTGTGACTCTGAGGAGGCGCCAGTCGAACGTTGCAGTTATGAGAGTGATAAGAAGTTAGAGCTGGAGTTTTCTGTGCTGTTCCTCACAATCAAATCATAAATAAAACCAGGGCACGGCGACAGGAAGCTGATCCTAAAAGAGAGAGAGACTCAACACTTTGTAAGATTTTAACTGAATGTGCACACTTGTGTTGTTTCCGAGGAACAAAACAGACGCGTTTGGAGTTGGTTGCCATCTGCTGCCATCTCTGAATGGACACTGCTCCTCTCATCTGAACTGGGAACCAACATAGTAAATCCCCCTGTATACTAGCTCCTCCCAAACACTTCTAGTGGGACACAAAGGTCACTCAGAATTAAACTCCCTCCAAGTTCACTCTATAGAGCCACTCATCTTGTCCAACAAAAAAACAAAACTTTTAATTAGATTCTCGACTAATTGCATAATATCTCCCATGGTGCCGCGGGGGGGCGGGGAGGGCGCAGAATGAATGCTTTGTTGCCGTTTGCTTTGGTTGTGGGGGCTCTGAAAATATCATCTTGTGGAGGTGGTTCAGTGCAGCTCTGTCCTCCAAAGACCAGGACACCAACGGGTTTAACAGCGGCGCAGACACAACCAGACAGGATTCATTCATTCGTATATCTTCTGCGCTTTAGTTGCTATATGTATTGGATTTTGGAGTTTTACATCTTTCAGTTGAGTGCTTTATATGCAGCTATAGGTCCTGGCTATGACCTTGACCTTGACCTTGTTATTCCACAGCTCTTGGACAAGCGTAAACTTGTTGAAGTGCTAAAGGGCAAAGGGCACATACATGTAATCTGATTACTGAAGGTAACAGATGTTTTTACACTTTCGAAGGTTCACCTGAAAACCACATATGAGTTCCTCTTTGTTTTCCTCGGTGGTCTCAGCTGAAAGCCTGCAGACTCTGTGGTTTTGGGTCACCACTTAGCGCTTATTACCAAGAGCATGAAAGGCCCGAACACCACCACCACCACCACCACCACCCATCCAAAAAAGCTGCACAGAATAATGAGCAGTAAACAAGGGGACAGGAGGGAGGGGGTGCTGTGCTACTCTGGGGACTGACAAAAGAGAGGGGGTGTCTCCTCAGCAACTGAGCCGAGCTGCTCCAGTCACATGGGCCCGAGTTTCTATTGAGAGCAGCGAGAGGAGGCTCGGGGCTCCGGGGCCTTCAGTACATGTTGTTTTTTGGGGGATTCCAATGGCAGCAGCATGAGCGGAGCCCGACAGGACCGAGCCATGACGGCGGACAGCCTCCTGAACGGGACCACCGCTTTGGGTCTGCGTGACGAGGACGTGGACGCAGCAGTGTTCGGTGTGTTGTGTTAGCTGAGGTTCTCTCAGTGTGAACAAGACCTTATCGGCGTCTTGCTGCTTTCTACTTTAGAGTGTATTTGCTGACTAGGTTTAGGCAGAAACTCATCGTGCATGTGGACTGGACTTACTATGTCCGAGTTGTTCACGGTGAAACATTGATGTTTTTCTCTTGTGCCTACAGAATTCAAAGTGTTTAATATTGTCATCATCGGTCTGGCCTTGTGTATCCTCACAATCACCGGCCTGTACTGCATCACCGCCTGCTACAACCGCACCAGGTGAACCTCGCTCTCCACACTTTGATGCTTTGAGACGTTCTCACTTGTAATAGAAGTTTCCATGAAGGTTCATCCACCGGCCGGATGTCACATTGAATCTGACAGGGAGGTCATGTGGTTTTGTGCACGGTGGATCGACGCTGGTGTCGGGCCTCATCGCTTTACCCTGAGATGTTTGGTTTTATTTCGTTTTTTCATTGTTTATGTGCATGTTAGAGACAACCTCAGCACGCCCACTCTCAGTGAATCTCCTGCTCTGACCTCACACGGGCTCAATCTGACTTAAGTGGAGTTCTAATTCGGGGGAGAAGCTCGGGAGGCTCTCACTCGGGTATTAGCGCTCTCTTGGATCCAGCTGCGGTTAATGACGGTAGATGTTGGGAGCAGCTGTAGTAGACAGTATAGACAGAGGTGACGTTCTATTCAATTCAGTTTTCCAATTAGTGCCGTGTCCTTCATCAGGCAGTCGAAGCGAGCCCACGTGTATGAGAGCGCAGTGACCCGAGGGGTGCCGGCCGACCCCGTGGCGGTCAAAGCAGTGAAGAGGTCGACCAGCTTTCTCAACCCTCTGACCTTCTTCAGGAAGCCGGAGGCGGCGAGGGACAACTCCAGGATCTATTACATCTACAGTAACCCGCTGCCTGTGGGCCTGAAGGAGGAGGAAGAGGAGGAAATCACAGTCCCACAGAGATCTGAGGAGAAATGTGCACTGACGCTGCCGCTGCTGATCCAAGAGTACACCAGCGATCCGAGCAGTGGCGTCGTCCTGGACCCTCCCATATTTTACATGCAACTTTAGAGGGTGGTGGAGATACGGTGGGGGGGGGGGGTCTTTGTACAAATATACAAACCTGAAGAGGCTCCTCTTTTGTTTGTATAAAGTAAAAGTTTTCCACGCAAAGCCAATAGAGGATAGTGAGACATTTTTGTGACAATAAAAATGGATGTATTAAATAGATAGTAAACTCAAAGTAAAGGATTCATTATGTTTATTTTAATTTTGTATATGATGTATAAGGGTTTGAATGGGGTAGTTTGTGTACATCTTCAAATGTTTGGTCTATTGTCTATTTTTGGTTTTGTATCCTTGTAACCTCACCGGACGCTTACGCTTGTTTCCAGACTGTCCTCTTTGACAGAGTAATAAAGACATGCCATCAATTATTTCGTTTCACTGATCTTTAATAAAACTGCGGATACAATGTGCATTACAAAAAGAAGCCGAGTGTGAGACACAGAGAAAGATGAGAAATACAAACGATTATCACTCCAGAATGATCCATCGCACGATCAGACGATTGGCTGGGTCTCTCTGATGAGCCACTCGAGCGCCTCCCTCCTGCCCTGCCTCTCCAGCTCTGCTCCAACCACCTCCCGGCAGCTCCTGTGGTACTCGTTGACCCAGTCCCGCTGCAGCACAGGGGAGCGCACATCAGACCATGAATGATAGAACCATAGCTGATGCATGATCAAACATCACTGGTTACGGGTTTGAATGTAGATAATATTAAGCTGTTGTCTTCAAAGTGTTTTACCAATAAAATGTGTTTTGGCTGGATGTTGTTTACCTCCTTCTGAGTGAGCAGATCTGTGTTCATCATCTTGACTTGGATAGGGACCAGAGTGAGTGGCTCAAACGTCAGACTCCCTCTGTTTCTGTAGTTGTACTGCACACAAACGAGGACATGTTTTGATACATCTTCATTATGCCGCGCATTATACTGCTGTTTGAGTAGAGGAATGATCAAATACTGCCGTATCAGAGAGTGATTTTTCAAGTCCTCTCTCATTTGGTTTTTATTTGAAAGACTTACTTTGGGCTTTGACGGAACAACTAGGACCACGTTCTCTACACGGATGCCGAATAATCCATCTTCATAGTACCCGGGTTCTAGAAAAGACAAAAAGTGATGAAGAGTTGAAATATAATGCAAGCTTTGTTTAAAATTGTGTCAATTGCCTCCACTGGGATAAAAATCATTTCAACATTCACTCAGATATTAGAGGGACAGCATTTTTATTTCCTTATTAATGTCTCTTATAGGAAAATACACACCTAGTAAGTTTCCCGATGTTCCTCACTGACAGTCACTGACACTACTGACACTTCTGGGAGGCATTATTCAATTACTGCCTGCACTTGTGTCACCAGTGATGTCAATAAAATGAGGTCAGAAATCGGTCGGTTGAGATAATGGGCTTAATGTTTGGCAACACTTGAATATAAGTTGTGAAATGATATAAATATTGGGTAATGGGTAATGCTACTTCAAAAACCTGCCGCACCGTCACTGACGATCATGCCGGCCTCCAGGGGTTCGTCAGCGAAGGTCTTGTAGCTGATGCCGCAGGGCCCCTCATGGACGTTGAGGAAGCAGCCAACGCCGTGGCCTGTCCCATGAAGGTAGTCCAGCCCCGACTCCCACAGCGCCGCACGGGCAAACGAATCCAGCAGGTGCCCTACGAGGGTCACATGTTAATACACTATGTATGTACCATGTATTGAGTAATTAATCTGTTTAAATAATATAGATAGAGCCCAGTCCCAGGGCATGAAGTCCTCTTTAACTTCTCCTCATCAACTGGAGGAGCTATGATTCACCTTCATCAGGTCTAATGTGACAGCAAACATGTTGGGGACTTTGTGACATGCTGTATCCCATGCTTCCAATGTTTTAAGTGACTGGCCTCATGTGACTGCTTGAGTTAAAAGGTCGTCTGCGAGTGTAATTATATTAGCTGGAGGTTTAGAAACAGCCCAGTGTTCTCTCATCTCTAAAGAATGTTTGTGGTGGAAACTCTCCACTCCTCCCAGAGTACCAGTAACAGAAGTAAAAAATAACACAAGACACAAAGAGTCTGTGTGAGTGGTAAACACAGGCTGGCACCTTTAGTTCCATTGGGGAAGATGGCAGCACTGACAGCGATGTGCCCCTTCAGTACGTAGGTGAAGCATTCCTACAGAGGAAAAGCGAGAGAGGGCAGAATGTTAAAAGCTGTGGATGTGGACTGATCTCACACAGAGCTGATTCCCTGGATACATTTTTACACAATGTGAGAAAAGAGAGAATTTTGAAACACACAAATGTACCTTCTCAAAAGCAGATGGTGTCCCGAAGTGCATGGTGCGTGTGACGTCTGTGGTTCCATCGCTGCCAGACACAATGTGGGCCCACATGTAATGGAATCACGCACAAAGACATGAGATATTATTATGTTGTCTGTGTAAACTGTAATGTAGCTGATGACACCAATAATACTATAAACAGGGCTGGAGAGTCTCAATGCGTGTGGTATTAATATTCTTATTTACACATATTGAGCTCCAGAGTCGATCAGGTAAACTTCATTCAAGGTGAGGGTTCTGTTGGTTTCAGGCAGCGGTCTGAAGGAAAAATTCAACAGTGAAAAGTGAAAAGATTATTTTCATTTTCAAAAGAACAATAATAAATGCAACAAATGTTTCTGTTGTCCACTGACCTGTAATGTATGATTGCTCCATTTGGACCAACACTGGAGATTGTGGGGAAACTGAGGCCGACGAAATCTTTCTGTTGACTGAATGCGACAGAATGAAAAAAGTAAAATGTTTAGTTTTTCACGTTTGTGTTTCATGTCCAGCAGAGGGAGCTAAAACTCCAGATGAAGATAAAGAACTAATGAGCCTGTTACCAAAATAAAACTTGGAAAAAATTGGTGCGAGGAAAAAAAACCTACCTGCGCAATTCTTCAGCCTTATCAGCAGCAGAGATTTCTGTCACGGTGCCTTTAGGAATCTTTAAAACAATAACAGCAGCTGTCAGCACTCTATGGGTCAAGTACAACCCAAACTTTAGAAATCTGTGACACAGATTTGACACATCTAGACTTTTAGAATACTAAATAACAAATACTATTACTTTTATTATGGGAAATCAAAAGTAAGTCTGATTAATTGTTCATGTGGAAAATCTACCGTTTAACCCTCTGGGATCATTCGGGACATTTTTGTCCAAATGAGCCTTTTTTCACTTTTCTTTTTGCAATATCTTTGGTTGTGTTAATGCATATGTCATGATTTTTTGTAAGAAGGATGTTTTCGAAGCATATTTTGATTTTCCACTTTCAAATTTTTGAATAGGGCTTTAATATGCCCTGTACAGATTTACTACCCTTTCGTGTCATTCGTGGACTGTTGTTGCATGAATAAAAACATCAACAACAGCACACTTTCGTTTTCATTTTACTACTGATTTCCAGCGTAAATCTTAAACTGAACAGACCTCCTTTTCCAACCAAGCAAAGAGTTCACAGAGAGCAACTGCATCTTTGATCTGTTGGGAAAGAAATTGCAGTGGGTTGAAATGGATTTCATGTCATAAACCAAATCAAAGATTAACAAATATAGATTAAAGATCGCAGGTTTATTGGTTCTTACGTGGGCAAGTTTCATGCCTTGAACCTCAGTGCTGTTCTTCACAGCCTTGGCGAGGCACAGAGGAGTGTAGGGAATCAGAGTCCTGTGCTCCTGAGACAGATGAAGAGGAGACGTCAGCAAATGCAAAAATAGTAGCAAGAAAAGGTTGAAGCTCATATAACGTCCCTGCTTTTAATGATGCACGTTGCAAATGATCTGTCATTTCACTCATTTGAACACAGGAGAAAACGTTAATGCTATCTTTTTCCTCCCACACAAAAATCTGGAGCACGGTCCGTCTCCAGGAAATAACCACACAACAAGTCATGTGGCAGCTCCGAGGCTCATGATAAGATCTCACATGTTCTTTAGAAAATTTTCAAAGCTTTAGATAAGAATCGCAAAAAAAAAACAAAAACACAATCAAGTCATGGTCAGAGAACGTGAATGCTGTTCTTCCTGCTGCTGCTTCATGAGTCTGCTCTCTCACCTTGGGGATGACCTGCGTGAGAGCACAGCTGGCCTTGTCGCAGATCCACACTTTGTCCTTGGGGCCGAGGGCCCCGCAGATGGCCTGCAGCTCGGAGTACACAGACTCGTACGGGAACACCTGGATGCTCAGCTCAGGCTTGCTGGGAGTGTCCAGCTGCAGGTGGTCTCTCAGAGCGCGGCCAGAGAGGCGGTTCACGTCCAAGAAAAGCCTGCAATGAGGACAGGGTCGGGCAGTGAGGAGGTTTTAGTGGTTTTCATCAATTAACAAAATCTCTCTGTGTATCAAAAGGTTTAGGATTATAGTAGTAAATAGTGAAATATATTATTTTATACTAGCAGTGATGTTGTGTTATGTTCCATTACCTCAGTGTGTTCATTCCCACAATGGCATACGCAAAGAAAACTGGGTTGTACTCAATGTCGGCCCCGCGGAGATTAAAAAGCCCTGAGAGACAGAAACATGATTTGGAATATTGACTAGAAGAAAACATTTGTCCAGAAATAATTTAAAATAAAATAAATAATTGAATGACCATTACGATTTGAAATAGCTGCATGACTTTCCCGAATTCTGAAAATCTATTCTAATGACCCCCCCCCCCGCATACACAATCTTATGGTGTTAAAATCAACGTTATTATTAGACGTCACTGCTCCTCAGTAGACGCCTCAGCAAATCTCCTTCATTTTAACGCCCATTGAAAGTCTCCGCTCTAGTCGCCACTTGATGACAATCAAAATCAGCATCACTCTAATTAACACAAGCTCTTCAGCCCAAACAATCAGAAAGAAGAGCTCATTAGGCAGAGTGAACGAGGCCCTCCAACAGACATGTAGAGGGACACCCGTGCATCCCGGGGTCCTTGGATCGTGATCGTGTATCTAAACGGGCTTATGTAACAGACGTGATGGAGGGTACAGCTGCTGCTAGCTTTGACCACACAGCTACAGCAACACAGTTAGTTTACTCTATTACTGTAGTAGTGAATATAAAATGTTAAAACGGCACATATTGAAAACGCCTTGTGTCCATTGTAGGTACAATACTACAGCTCCTGGTAAATGAGTTCCCCTAAATATTCCTCACCTAGTGCTACTACATATCCTATAGTGTGTTGGCCTAAGTCAAATGGCTACAACACTTCATTACGGTCTTAGTAATAGAAGAAAAAATAGTGAAAATTTAACTGTACATGCAATCTCGTCCAACGCAGTGGCAACAAACCAGCTGACTTTCCTCTCTGTCATCTTGGCTCGCAGAGTGGTGATCTTGTCTTGCCAGGACAAACCTGCCAAAGGAAACATCAACAAGACATTCAACTAAATCCTGCACATGTAGTGCGGGGGACTGAACCAGACGTATTAGGAGAGACACAGACCAGTGTACTCTAATCCCAGGGTGCGGAGCTGCGTGCTGGGTCTTTGTGGGCGGTCGATCCAGACCACATCGATCAGGTTGTCCTGCACGGCCACCAGAGAGTGGCCTGCACTGGTCAGCGCCTTGGACATATTCTTCCACTGGTCTGAAACACAACGAGGGAATGAGTTAAAATGCACAAACTATGGTTAAAACGACAAGAGAAGCGAGGTGAATCACAGAGTTAGTGCACATGGAGTTTCTAGGGTTTGAAATTAAGTTAGATGAGGTAGAAAGGTAAAGGAACTGGGCTGTATCCTCAGTCCCAGTGGGCAGGGTGAATACACATGGAAAAAATTAACACAGTTCCTGCAGTTCTACCAGGATCCACTGTCCTCAGGGAGACGGGACCTCAACCTACCAGCAGCGATGATCCACGGATCAACTCCCACTTTGGAATTGTCTGGCAGGACGCTGATCAACCAATCCTCCTGAGAGGGTGTCTCTTTCAGTCCTATTTGTCCCCAAACATAAAAAAAAGATTCACTACAAAAACCTTTTCTGGACAAAACATGGGACATTGGTTCTGAAATGTTATCATCGGTACTCTGAAAGCAGTTTGATGCAGAGTGCTCAGGATGTGTATTATGACTGAACTTTAATCAAACATAAGCACAGCTTCCTTAATGATAAGAGCAATGAGTTTGTACTTTTATCTTAGTCAACATGACTGAAGCAGAGTCATTTCCACCACGTGCATGTGTGCAGAGACAGCAAGTGGGACGTTACCCATCTTCATGACGGTCCAGTTGTTGTCCATCTGCTGACTGGCCTGAAGGAAATATCGCCCATCGGTCCACATGGCAGCATACTGCTCCGTGACGATGGCCGTACCTGCACATCATGGCGCAGAATTTCCCATAATGACAAACCCACTGGGCCTTATTTGTACAATGGATGAATGTCAAAGAATGAAATCAATTTGCATCAAGCGCTCCTTGCACCTGCGTCAGGGAAAAGGGGCAGTGTTCCCAAAGTGTTTGATTACAGCACTGGGTTATCTCAAGTTATGTAATTCCATATCACATTGTCTAAACCAGAAATTCGATCTCGGCTTCTCGCACAACTTTCATCTAAAACGACACTACACCCAGGAGCTCGTCGCCACTCACACACTTGCAACCTTTACCTGCAGAGCCATTGAATCCACAGATAAACTCCCGTCTGCAGTCACAGGGTGCGATGTATTCACTCTGTGAGGCACGGGGACAGAGAGAGACACGATCAGCTTCATTAACAATCAGCATGGAGTGGCCATCAACCAGTCAGCCATTTTAAATCGCGCCTTCTCTGCTCTTCTCACACCACAACTTGTGCATTGAAGAGGGGAAAAGGAGGAGCAGTGGGCTAAGGGCTACAATTAATTGTGAAGGTCAGACAAGACGAAAGGAGGCAGGAGGAGTGTATGGAGCTGGATTAAAAGGTTCAGTGTGAAAGATTTAGGTGAAGGGGTCGATTAGTAGAGTGTGATGTTTTCACCATTGAAACTGTGTGACTTTTTATTTTATTTGCAGTGGAATAGGCCCTTTATATTTAAATGGTTCAGGACAGAGGCCGTCATGTTTTGTTGAGGGTGATCTCACTTACCTGGTGAGCATCTCCAGAGGGAACGATGTAGGCCTGAATAGGCTCAGAGAAGTATTTGCAACTCCGCATTGCTTGGCGAAGCTGCCTGAGCAGCTCTCCGGTGATCTTCGGAGACATGGCCGTATCTGTACCGACAAAGATGATTTAAAATGACAGTTCGCTTCAAATAGGATGATGTCACTTGATGCCACAATGTATCTCACAGGCTGCAGGACAAGAACAGAGACATTCCCTCATTAATAAACTGCATATTACCTGACTTCTGGGAAGCCATGTTAACTTCAGGTGCCTGCAGCTGGACAGGGACTGACAGACTATTACCGTGGAGCTCACAGTCCACACCTGGATCTTTAACCTGTTGTTATATGCTGACGAAGCAACTGTCTGAGGAGCCAGGGTTAAACATTAAGGGTAGAAGCTGGTAGAATTATGGCGTAATCCCACAGCACTAACCAGAGGAGTCACCGTGACAGTCAGCCAGTGTACAGCGGTGTAACTCAGACCAATCCCACCACAGAGAGCCTCACCGAGGAGCTCTCCCATTGGCTCAACGGCCCACATGCGATAGTTGTTTACAAATTGGCTTCGGATGAATCTGGGACGTTCAGCACCGAACCAACGCGCTAGCTCGGCAGCTTACAGTGACAGTGAACGGCTGCCTCTGCGATGCGTTCACGGACCCGCAGGTGGACGGACGTGTTAATATTCCCACACTGTTGTCAACAGGCCGAGCCACTGGTCCACTGGCCGGTGGGTGTGGTGGCTCGGTGAAGTTGCTCGCTGCTTTTAACCGTCTTCTCAGCTCCGTGAGGACGCCCCTCGCTCAGTTTGGTGGCCGCACAACACGCTACATGCGCAGGCGTGAGAAGAGCAGCCGCTTCCCCCTCGACTGGACACCGTCAACATCCCCCCCCCCCCCCCCCCCCCCCCCCCTAAATGAAAGAATAATAATATACAGCAGATACATCACTGGATTAATCAGCCACCACATGGAGTTTATAACATGAAATAATAAATATATATATATAAAACAGATGCACAAATTAATCGTTGAGGTGAATCTGACTGATTTAAACGTTCATCGTATGCATATAGTAATATAATGCAGATAATTATCCATCATAGACCTTAATTTTTACTTTATGTTTGAGCGTTAACAAAGTACATAAATATAATTCTCCTCTTTTTGAATATGGTGGGTGAAAATAAGAACACACCAGTGTGCTACCGCAGGAATATGGATACAAGATTTAAAAAAATGTGTGTGTGTGTGTGTTTGTGTGTGTGAGAGAGAGAGACCAAATACCCAAGAAAAGTAATATTAATCGAATATGATTGTTTCTATGTATTTTTGTGTATTTCTTGATGTGTGTGTTTTTTGTTTTTGTTTTTGTTTTTTTTACATATAAAACTGCTAAGTTTGATATATTGCTTCTACATGATTTAGGCATTGATTGATGACATAAGGCATACAAGCATTACTTAATTTTTATTAATAACTTTCCATATATTTACACAAATTTTTGATTTATTGGCAGTGCAGACATACAGACAAACATCCGTAAACCTGAAAATGTAACACATTAACTCCCCTGAAGTCAAAATGAATAAAACCTGACACAATAGTTCATGGACAGCACATTAGCTAAAAATTCTTAATACAAATTAAATGTTAAATGACAAGATCTTTATTGGCTGACAGATCTTGTACAAAGAGAGACAATTATTGTTTATTGGATCATTGCACAGATGATCACACCCCTCTATACATATTCACAGATTTACAATATGAAGACCCACATATCCCAGAAAATGATGCATGACATGGCTCAATATCAGAACTATAAATAACCTGTTGAAGGCAGCAGGCAGGCAGCAGCAAGCATCAGGCCCAGAAGAAAACCTCCAGGCACCAGGGGCATAACAGTGTTTCCTGGGTGCATCCAAAGAACAGTTTGCACAGGTTATTCAAGCCAGGAGTTATTCATTAAATAAGGTCATGAATCACTCAATGTTAATTAATTATTCTGTGGGTGGCTATAATTTGTTGATATAAAATCACTTGACTAACACTAAAGGATTTATTAAGACTATTGATAATCAGAAAAAAAACATGGTGGTGGGTAAACAATTAACATTTTATTTTTAATAATAAATTATGTGATGTTATAATACTTTATGGATGTTAATACACCTCCATTCTGCATTACTTTTTCCATATCTGAAACTGGTGTATAAAATCTAACAGATAAGGTTTTCAGAATGGGAAATGTTAGCTTAATAGATCATCTTATTTCCATACATTCCACTAAAAGTGTGTGAGAGTTTTAACATTTCTTCCTCAGTATGGAGCTTACGTGTGGTGAAAGCTATAATTCCAAGGTGGAGCGTACTTACTGGTACATGACTCTGACTCTCTGTACCTGCCCATCTTCTCACTGGTTTTGACAGACTTCAGAAGTTCTCTGCTGACGTCCCCTTTAAGAGACAGAAACGTTCAATTAGACAAAGCACTCCAAAACACGCCTGCAGATTTCCAATTCTTGACAATAAAAGAAGGCAACTGTAGTTTTTCCCTTTTGTCATAAACTCAGATTATTATAATATATCAGAAACCCTACAGTGCATATCAAAAACACCAAATAATGTTTTCATTTCCATTTGTTGTCAAATACTCTGCTTCTTGGTACCTTTTCTTCATACATATCATTTTCTGTAATTTCTGGTTTAAAAGAAAAAAAGGCACAGCCCTTGAGATAATCACTGTTTTGGGTTTTCAGTTTCAGCAAAGTTCCATTTTCATCTCGCTCCTCTCACTGAAATGTCTCGTGTGTCTCTCTCTTGCATTAGAGTCAGACACATAAGTGTCTCAGTAATGGAGGCCTTCTCAGGGCTAGTAAAGTCTTCACCTTGTGGGAGCCCTCCGAGGGCATAAAGGCCCGTCCTGTGTTCGACTGTGTGAAACGGATACAGACACTTCTCTGTTCCCCCTCTGGGAGGGAGCAGGGACAGAAAACAAGACACACAGACTCTGAACTCCTGCATCAGGTTACTGAGCAATTTTTTGGGATTTCTAAAGATTTTTCAATGAGAATTATTGTTCATTGTGCCGATGAACACAGACAGTCTGGTTACACCATTGTTCAGATAGCTCCATAACAAGGGGCCATATCTGAGGCATTTATAGTTAATGTTGTACTTGGAGTTGCATGGATTCATAATATATGAACCAAAACCTTTGTGTACTTATTGGTGCTGTCCATAATGCAGGTTTTTATCCAAGGTGTACTGTTTTTCCCCCCTTTTCCTTATGTACATTTACTTTTAATCTCTATGCTCAAAAGTATATGCCACTGTAAATATGGTTTATTCACTAAATAATGTATTATCTGAGTATATAACATATAACAGTGTTAATATTGTGAGGACTGTGTGTTGTGAAATTATATACCAGAAGTCCTTTTTATGACATATGAGACGAACAGTTGTACTGATGTTGTTTTACCAGATACAATGAAGTTGACCTGCTGGCACCGTCTGCCTGCTGCAGGGAGGGGCGATCTGGGCAGGATGGTGACTCGAGCCATTTCCAACTGCAGGACATCTGCAACTCTCCTGCGGAAGTCATATCTGATACAAGGGAGATATTTTCAACACAATATACTGTAGCTCAAAAGTAAAACTAAACTATAATCCCATCTATCATCATAACCTATGGTGTGTACCCGTTCTTTATTGCTGCTGTAACATCGCAAATTTCCCTGTTGTGGGACAAATAAAGGGTTATCTTTTTTTTTTCTTCTTTTGTTTAGTCTGCGGATGGAGAGGTAATGAATACGTTGCATAATTATCATAATTGTGATGAAAATGAATTGATCAGAACTGAACTCACCTGCTGAAGTCAGACACTCTGGGAAAGATCTGCTCTGCTGCAGGGGATTCTGGGAGGATGTCTGTGCATGCGATGATGCTTCCCCCATTCTTCAGCACCAGGGATCTGTGGATCACTGAAAACAAAAGAAGAAAAAGCTTCTACTGCTGCTTTGTCCACACATTTGTCATCATGTCGCAAGAAACCGCTCTGTCAGTCTCTTACCTGTGTTGTCTCCATGGAGCTGGATGATGCTGTCGGTGAAGAGCTGCCCCTGCGTCAGCCTGACTGGGCCCTGCCTCGTGGAGATCTCCCCCACCACACAGCTCAGTGGGTTGTCCTTCGAGCACCTGGAGTCCTGAAGGGCACAAAAGAGAAATTGTAGCTTCTGGTTATGCATAATGATTAAACATTGTGAGAACTACATTTCTTTTCCTGCGCTGCCTGCAATGTGCTCATATTGTATGTGTCCAAGGATCAAGTGCTTCATTCAAGGTATTTGTTCTGGAAGTGTAGTGGACTCACCATTGATGTCATTCTGAAGGGATTGAACGTGTCCCCCACATCGCTGCACTGGCTGCGTGCTTGATTATTTGTGATAAACAAGGATGCCACAGTCGTCTGCAGGAAGGATTGAAGGTGTAAGCGTTTGTTTCTTAATGCATTAACAGCAGCTGACCTTTAATACAGATTTGTAATCTACTCTGAATCCTGTTCTCGTTGCTAAAGACTAGGAAATCAAATGCCTGCGAATTACAATCAACCTCCCGTATGTTATTTGTCCACCTTCCTGTCCTCAGATAACAAGGCACTGGTTACACAAAGTCAAGAAGTCAGGCAGGTATAATTTCTTTGGAACTAAAACGTAACACCCCTTTTTTGTGACTCAGGAAGCCATCCCTGCCACAATAGATGTTGCTCTTTTTGTTTCGTGAGCATTTCCTTCTTCTGAGACAACATGGCAGCAGTTTCAGTTGCCAAGTAAAAGTCACCTGGCACTGGATACCAGTTATCTCCCTGATCACATTCCATGCTTTTCTCTTTCAAATGGGCTCAGACCATTAATGCTACTTGAACGTAGAAATGTAGTTTTGAAGGTAATTGTTGAGAAATAATCTGAATGTGGACTTTAACGTTACAGTGTGTGTGTGTGCATGACCCTGTACCCACATTTGGTGTTGATGATTGAAGGCTGACGTCCAGAGTGATGTCATTGCTACTCCCATCGGGAAACATCTGCTGGCGCTGGATGAGAGAAGAGACAAATAATGCCAAATGTCAAATGAAAGATTTGGGGTTTTTTTCTTCCAGCATGCTAACACTCCTCCTCGCACTGTCTGCTTTATCTGAGGGAGCAAAACTATCTGAATAAGCTTGAGGCAACATGATTTTATATTATTTCACAAATAAAATGGCTTTTGTTTGGACATATCGTGAGTGCTTATCCATAGATGTGGTTCAGCGCTCAGCGTGGGGCTTCTGGAGAGCAGCTGACAGAGACAGCTGTTTCCCAGTGAGCCTCCGCGCTCAGTCAGCCTGGACAGTAGCAGACATGCGCTTGGCTAGACTAATGCTCTCTCGCATGCTAACCGCAGCTCTCTGGTGCAAGCTGCCATGAGCATTACACATTAGCCGCCTGTGCAGCACAAAGGAAATACTCTGTCATGTTTTTGTGGCAGCTTGGCCACCACTTAGTTCACAGGAGAGAAAACCTTGTATGTTTGCCTGTGAGATCTTGTAACTTAACTTCCTGTGAGGTACTAGGCTGGTTAATTTTTCACTTGAAGTTCATGATCTTTTAAAATTCACAACGTCATTTCAGGAGTGAACTGTCACCAATAACACAGAAAAATTAGTTTCAGAGGCCAATTACATTTATAAAATGGTATTTTTTATGCCCTAGGAATTGGGTTGACATACTTTGTTCATTTGTTCATTATTCAAAGGAAATTGCTGCCACAAACATGGCTTTGTCAACAGGATCCCTCATGCGGGAGGACATCTGGAACTCAGGGCTGGAGGAAAATCCTGCAACCAATCAGATATGACTACATTCAAACAGGAAAATACTGTACCAGGGAGAGCTTGTACCACTTAACCAGAAATCAGTGAAGCAGTAAAACTCAACTGAATCAACTAGGACTGCAGAAACCTCTGAACTTTTGCAAGTACAAAGATGAAAAGTGTGCAGATGAAAGACAGATGGCACAGTTAAGGGTGTACGAACATTGTGTCAGAGGGCAAAGAAGAGGTCAGGGTTAACAGGTCTGACTGTGAAGTTTGGAGAAAAAAACATAGGACATATGGCACAAAACTGCCTTGAGAACAGGTTGACCAATGGAGGAGCTGAGGCAAGGGAAGAGCTCATCGAATTCTGACACAGGAACGTTCGTTCGTGTGAGACCTCTGACACACCAGCATCATAAGCTCATGAATATGTTGATCAGTGAAGACTTTGAAGACTACCTCTTCACGAGAAAACCAACAGCTGCCGTAAGAGTTGATTTCTTCACCCTCACCCCCAACAAGCAAGGTTGAAGCAATGTGATGCTTGCCAATTAAAGAGAAGTGTTCCACAACATCAAACACATTGTGTTGACATACTAAACATTTCAAATGGCTGTGGCTGCTCCCTCACCCTCCCAAAAGAAAAGTAAGAACTGTCAAAGTCCAGAGGGATTGGCTCTGCAGAACATGGAGGGTGAAAAAAAAGCCCTCCATGGGATTGACCAACCTAGGAGAAGTGCTTTCCTCCATTTTACTGTAACTGTTTCGCTGTAATGAAATGAAACTGTGGTTATTTATCAATTAGCCAGCTATACGCTGACATCAAGGGCTTTGGAACCAAACTGCAAAATTTCCAAAAATGCTGGCCTCATTCAGGTTTTTGACAGTTTCCCATAGGACAACAATCAATGTGCAAATAATTAAACAAATGATGCAGCAGCTATCACATCTGTAGAATTTAACAAATACTTTATTAAAAGGAGATGTTGTTTTTCTATTCTCCCTTCTCTGTGGACCCTGATGAATCAGCTGCACAGCTGCAGTTGGAGCTCATTGAGCTGCAGTGTGATGATGAGTGCCACAATAAACCACAGCAGTGTCTTGTTGACCTTTACTGGAAGCTGGATGAAGGCAGGGTCCCAGAAATGAGGTAATCTGTTAATATAATACTGCAAAACGTTTGGACACCCCTGACTTAAAGATAATGACTCACATGAGAGAGAACTGTGCTGAGCAGATAACTTTTTTTGTAAAAGTACACATCGCAATTAGAGGAAAAAACTTCTTACCAGTCGTACTGTCCCTGTTACTCCATCATTAAATACAGCCCTGGCATTGGTCCAGTGTCCTTCTGTATCTCTCTCAGCCGAGATGTCAGCACACCTCATTCTGCAGATGGAGAATAGATTCAACAATGATACTTCACAATATTTTGTTGACTCACTCTAAATGAATAGGGAGATTATCTAACATGAGGAGGACTCAGTAGCTGTGATATGTTATACCTGTTATTGCCCTCAGTGGACTGGCCCGAGTCTGCTCCTGTGCCAGTCCCTTTTGCATTTTATGTAGTTTTTGTTTATGTTATATAATGCACAATGAATTAACATGAATGAAATATTGATGTTCTTGGGAAGATGTAGTCATTGGGTACTGCAAGTTACTGACATTTCTTACTATTTAATCTTGTAATACATCTTGCCATCATCCTAGGAGTGTTACTGTATGTGTCCCCATCTACATCTACTACACCTTCTTCTTTGTTTCACTTTATTATTTGTTATTTGTGTGTTTTTCTCCCTCCAAACACTAACAATTTCTCACCTTGATCCATTGGCATAGTGAACCACCAGTGACCTTCCCACTATGCTGTAGGGTCCACTTAATTGCATAGCAGGGTCTTCATATAGGGCCTTGGCCTGGCTGAGGTCATTCAGCATTCCAAACTTCCCACTGATGTCACCAACTTCATATTGGTCAACAGTTCCAGTTCCTGGTGTTGGAGAGCGTGATACATTCCAAGCTAGTGGATTGAAGTGGCCCATGATGTTTGCATTGGAACAGGGCTGTGCACTGCCAGGTTTGATGGGCAACATGTGAACATGGTAGCCCCCAGCTAAGAAGTTCAGGTTCATCAGGGATACATTGATAGTCATCGGGCCCTGTGGGACAGCTTGGGAGAACCACACTTGGCCACTGGACATCCCCGGACCAAACCAGTTATCCAAGCTTGCTTTGTGAACCCGTACCATTGTAACATTGGCACAAGCAATCCTTGGCCCTCCTCTGTCTGCTTGATGGATGACTACAGAACGACCAATAATGCCTGATCCAGGCAGCCAGGAGGTAACATCAGTGAAGAAGTTTTTTGCCCCAACTTCACCAACTCTGGTGCCGAGGTTGATGGGGCTGTGTTTGTTGGAAAAGTCTGCCACCTCACAGGAGAAGGGGCTGGATGGGGAACAGTGGATGCTGTAACTCTTGTCTCCTGTGTTGATGTCAAAGGGGTTCCAATGTCCTTCTGTTGTGCTGCAACGCCTTTCATCGTCATCCCTCTCTGAGCTAATTGGGCAGGTGTGAACGTGCCAATTGTGGTTCCTGGTTGGTGTCATTGTTGGATTTCCGTACAACAGATCCATGAACATCGAAACGTCAGACAGAGGGTTGTTCTTCAGCTGGGTGAACAAGATCTCTCCAATCACTGGGCCCTGAAATCTGGCTCTGGCAACTGCCACTTTGCCGGGATAGCTGATGGTGGCGCAAACATACCGAGCACCATCTGTTTGGTGAATTACAACAGAGCGACCAACAATACTGTTCCGTCCAAACAGAGGAAGGTTGAAGTCCGTGAACACCGCATCTATCTCATTTTTACCTGCTAGAGACATGTGCTTGGCGCTTAGGTCACCGATCTCGTACTTATCATGTGTTGACCCAGGGACTTTTGGATATGTTGGGTCATTAGTGTTTACCTTAAATGGGTTCCAGTGGCCACCCACATGATCATTTGAACACAGCATTGGTGAAGGGACAGGAAAAAGGTGGACATGGTATGGGCCAACTCTGCTTTGTAAGTTAGTCAGGTTCAACCTCAGCTCTGTCGCATCAAAACAGGAAGCCTGATGGAAGCTGAAGTATCCCTTGATTCCTTTCATAGTCACAACAGCAGTCACCTTTTTCTCTGGCACATCATAAATCTGAGCACACTTGTAACTAGTTCCCATGGGTAAGAGAAGAAAGCCGAGTCTGTTTTTTAAGCTGGCCTCGTTCAGCCGGGACTTCTCCAATTGCAAAGGCGTTCCGACCTTCACCACACCCAGTTTAGTCAGAGTCGAGCCATCTAAGCTTCCTAGGAGAACATCACAGTTTGCTGCAGTGCTCGCAGAACCAAAGAGAGTGATGTTGGTTTGTGAGGCACTGACCTGTCCAATTGTGACAAGGTCTGCAAGAAGCCTGGGGTTGGTCTCACCTTTGTTTAGGCGGATGTACACATTACCAGCAATAGGTCCAGTGAACCTTGCCTGACGAGTCAAGAATGTTTGCCCGCGACTAACAACGGTGCACACTTTAGTGCCGTCACATGTGTGCAAAGTCAACGAGTGGTCATCCAGGTTTGGACTTTGTTCAAAGAGGTGTGACATATTAATGGTGGAGCTTGAGGCAGGATCAGCTGTGAAGGTGAAAATGCTGGAGCCGATATTTGCTTCTGAGCAAGGCTGGGCAAAATGTCCGTACATGACAGGGAACTCACTGAGCGACAAGTTAATCGAGCCACAGGATCCAGCTCCAGACACAGTGACAGTAGCTGTCTGGGTGGTGGAGTTAAACTGCACCAGCCCTGTGACTCCTCGCATGTTCAGAGGAGCCCGAAACTGAACACAAGACATGGAATCTGGAAAGAACGACAAGGAGGAGGAGATGATAATCATAAGTTCTTACAATAAAACACAGCATATGCACAATTCCTCTGATAGAAATTCACACCATCAAGCTTGAACACACCTTCACAAACATAAAAATGTACACACACACCGAGAGTCTCACAAGCACTCACACACATTATATGTTGGCAGTCTTTTTCATTCCTGTTAAATTGAGTGTTAGTAATTGATTGTACAGCTGATGACACATTATTAAATTAAATAAACTGGTGTGACTTGTCCTACAGATATTGAGTACATCGGTTTGTTTTTGTTAACTCTGTTTTCCGGATAAGAAAATCCAACATTACTTTGTAACTAAAAAGTGACAGTACTGGGAGCTGGATAGTATGATGATTACCCCAATATAAACACGGCATATGTCCACAATATGAAATTATTTTGAATAGCACAGCTAGTTTTGGTTAAGGAAAGCTTCTTATAAAAGCTATAAAAGCTTCTATAAAAAATATAGACAGAAGTATCCTAGTAGTTTCAAATATATTTCAAATGTCAAATGTGTAATACTGAATGCGACCAATTTAACTTGTGTAGTGTGTTTGTACTGGGTTCTTCAAGTTCCCAAATTACTGTATGAATTGAAGTTTGGATGCTCCTTTCAATATGTGAACAGTTCTTTACCATCAAAATAAACAAAACACATTTTGAGCAAAGAATACTTCAATAGTTGGAGACATTAACGTGGACTCTCGGTCTGCACTATTACTCTTTGTCACACTGCATAAATGTCTGACTGCATCGACAGTCAATGTAAATCATATCAATGGACCTGAGAACAATCTCTCTGGGTAGTATTTTTCCTATGACACGCACACACATTGTATGTACGTTGGCAGTCTTGTGTGTATGCGTCAGTGTGCGACTTGTCAAAGTGACACATACACACAAAGCTGCCAATGTGACTTGTCATACGGACATTGAGTGCATCGGTCTGTCTTTTTTTTAAACTCCAACACTGCTTTGCAACTAAAAAGTGAGAAGTGGGATCTGGACAGTTTGATGATCAGCCCCCTGGGTGCTCAGTGAGCAAATGTGTAAATGTAAATAGTGTGGCATGTTATGTACAGTACCGACCAATTAAATTTGATGTCAGTAGTTTAGTTTGCATGTCCGTCCTGCCTGCATGCTATCTATTAAATCATTGTTCACCAGTAAACCTGCCCCATTCATTGCCTGGTTCTCATTCTCAGCATATTGCTAGCTGATCCCTGAGTGAGAGCGATCCAACACTGTGCTGCCAACCAAGGCTCACCTCTCCCAACTAGGGTGGGTTCATGAGCACTGAACCAGCACCTTTAATGTTTTTTGTTTCTAATAACTCCTCATTAGAATCTTTTAGTCTACCGACTTAAGTTTTCTTCATTCAAGTTCCTGTTCAGACCCCAACAGAATAGTCTGGCCACTGTGGACCCACAGCCTCAGACAACCAGCTGGACAACCAGACGCACTGGCCATCCCTCAGCAGCCATATCTTTCACAAATCAGTGTTATGATGGGGAGCTACTACTCTTTGTCTGCAGCGCTTTAGTTTCTGAGATCAGATGTTAATGTACGCATCACATAAACCTAAGAATGCAAACATAATTGGCTTGGTCCTGGGCGTGGCTAAAATGGGGGACAGGCTGTGTCAAACATGCCATCTTCAACCTTTGATAAGCTTTATTTTGGAATGAATACATGTTGGACCACCCTGTTAATTGGAATGAGAGGTAGACACTGGAAGGTATTTTCTCACGATCGAGCCAAACAAGTGGATCTGAGGGAGACGGCAGAAGTGAAAGGCAAGATCTGTCAGCATCTTGAAGTCTCCCAAATAATACATTCACTCTCTCACGCACTCATTTGTCTATCAACATGCTCAACTCAACTGGTTCGAGTTTTGTCCTAGTTCCAGGTCATTCTGTGCGCTAAATTCCCTGTACAAGATGTAGATGCTAAGATTGCATTTAATTCGGGGAATTACATAGTATAAATGTACCACCAAATGGCTTATTATTGTCCATTAACATGTTAGATCAGGAAGCTGAGCATATTGTAGAGCCCTTTCAGATAGCGTTAAGGCTTTTCACAGCATTGCGATGTTCTCAGGGGAAGATGTAAAAACCAGGTTTCATCGCTAATCCTGATGCAATAAAATCATCTTCAGAATTTTCTCAGAACAAGTTAAATGCTTGTCACTCTACTGAGTCAGTGAGAGTCCACTGGCTTTCCCTTCTGACAGAAAAAAGGAAAGGGCACCAACAAATGCAACACATGCTCTAAACAGAGCCAAAGGAAACTGTGAGAACAACCTGAACACACTGTCTGTCCTCTGTGGCATCGCTGCATAAATATTGATACATGAATCATCCTTGAGCTCCGCGCAAAGTAAAGTTTTACAGTATACTTACAGAGTAAGGAAAACACCAGGGCCAGGACCAGAGGGCACATGTTGCAGATGTGTCCACTGCAGGCATGCAAATGCTGACTTAAGACAAAGGAGTGGAAAAAACACAGCGGAGATGTAGATGACTTTGTGCTGTCATAACAAGTTCCATGGAGTTAAAATGATGGTTTGTGTGAGGCTGTTCCTGTGTGCTCCAGCAACGTAGTAATGTGGGACTGGTTTTCAAAAGAAGGCAGCCTACCCCGTGCCTTGGTTTTTTTTCAGCCTGCACTCTGTCTGGGTCTGCCTGTGATTGGTTAACAGGGTACGTCTGACTCATGTGCAAGAGCAGGAGGGA
Organism: Pseudorhombus dupliciocellatus; assembly: GCA_016785235.1. Taxonomy (NCBI): domain Eukaryota; kingdom Metazoa; phylum Chordata; class Actinopteri; order Pleuronectiformes; family Paralichthyidae; genus Pseudorhombus; species Pseudorhombus dupliciocellatus. Next base: position 420,594 of record JAFBJW010000390.1, read on the forward strand.
GGCAGTGGGGGGGACATTTGGTGGCAGCAGATGCGTGGATGTGGTCTGTCTGCATCTGGTGTGGTTCTGGTGTTTAAACATTCTGCTGGGCGCAGTCACAGGAAGATGCAGAGGGAAGCATTTAGTGGCTGTGCACACGGCACACATGAAACATATTCGGAAGAAATGTACAAGAGGTCAAGGTCCTTGTGAGAGGCATAAAAATAGTAACCTATTCCAAGAATAGCAGCCTGATGACCCATCATTGTGAGCTATTTGTTGTGGGCAGTGCAGCTATTCACACATATTGAAGGACCAGTGAAGTGGGTCACTTGACTCCTTTAGATTTGATTGCAGCAGGAGCTGGAATCATGACGTGACTGCATCTGTGTCCATGCTAGTGCTTACACGTTTGCCGTTTACTCAGATGCACACATAGGAACACACATACACACATCCAGAATTTAGGTAGTGATCTCCTTGGGAAAATAGAAACAGAGTAGAAAAGATATATAGAAGATTGTTTTGTCGTCTCTGGGCCAGATACTGAACCTTAGATTGCCCCTGACAGCGTGAAAGTGTGGCCAAGCGCCGTATGAATGAGTGAATGTGACTCGTATTGTAAAGTGATTTGCAAATGTCATATATATCACACGTATCGTAACGTATACTTGAACACAAAACAAAGGTTTGTACTTGTAGGTTTCATTTCACACTGAGAATATTTACTTTCATATTTGTAATATCCATATATTTCAAATTATTCATCTCAAACAACCAGGATTTACTCTATCAAGTGATCTCTTTTACTAAAATCTATTATATTGCTTTGGTACTGTCTTACGTTCATTTCATTCACAAAATGTTATGATGCCTATGTAAAACACCTTGTGTATAAATTATGGATAAAGTGAGGACATCATTTGCCATTCTGAATAATTACTGGTCATTTTTTAGCTTGTTGTATTCTGAGTAACTCCTGTCATCTGCAGTCTGCCCTGTGAGCCACAGAGGGAGCTCCTGCTCCTCACAGATTTATTGAAGGCCCCAGGAACGAGCCAGGGGCTCTAGTAAAGTGATCACCCCTTATAGCGTCTCATTCATATGCAGCAGACTCTGTTGATCAACCCTCCTGGCAGCTTAGGAGTCTGCTTCCCTTTAAAGTTCTGGCAGGTCGAGGATTCTTTCATTTTGGCGAGGGGCAGTACTTTCCTGGTGATCAGGCCCCGAACAAAACTTACCCACTGACTTTATTTTCTTGCACAATTTCCGCAGCTAAGCAAAATGTGTTATGCTGACAAAAGGGAACTTCAAAGTGTGTGGCAAACAGAAGTACGCCCTGTTATTCAGTCTTAATAATAAATGCTTTTTATACACACTGTATTTTTTGGCACACAATTTATCAAGCCTCAAATTTGTTTCAGTAAAACTTGATGCACTTATCTTAACACAGGTGCAGTTTAGGCTGAAGAATGAAGAGGTTGCTATAATTAAATTAAAGTTGCCTGCATCATTATAAAGGTCCATTGCACCTTTTCTCCCAGATGGAGGCAGAGCAGCTCACATGCACAAGTCATATTTGAGATTTCTGTACAAAGAATCACACTAGTCTGTCTTTCAGAATTAGGACAAACATAAATACACATCACGTGGAGCCTGCCTGAAGACGTGAGGTTTTTGCAAAATGGTGAACCCCAGGTTTCACTGTGCGGGATCTCCTTTCCTGCCACATTATGAGCCCGTTCCCCTTCAGTAGATCTACACAGCATGTGCGATGCTGAGCCGGCCGGCAGGGGGCGGGGGAGCATCATCCACAGCGTGTGTGCATCCGCGGAAGTGTCCCGACGCACCGGAAGCTTTGAGTTCAGAGGAACTGGAAAGGTCCGGGGACACCTGTGAGTCTGCAGGTCCGCCAGCTCGTCGCGCGCATCCTCCTCCTCCAGGTACCTGTCATCGTTTGTATAGTCTAACAGCCTGTGAGTGTTTTATATACACGTGTCGTCTGTGTGTCGCTTTGACTTTATCGCGGGAGGCGGGGAGCTGCGCTGTTTCACGCGGTGGATGGAAGGAGACGTGCTGTGGCCATGTGACCAGAAACTCATTCAGTCAGATCCGCCAGGATGTTGTAGTCTGAGGAAGCCACGTGCGTCTTGCACCCGTGGGTATCGACATGTATACAACAAACAATATCACAAACACTGTTTTTCTCATTGGATCATTTATGGCTTAAAACTACTACCTCTATTCATGTAGCTTTAATTGTTTGTGTGTGTGTGTGTGTGTGTGTGTGTGTGTGTGTGTGTGTGTGTGTGTGTGTGAGTGTGTGTGTGTGTGTGTGTGTAAGTGTAACCTAACTCATTTTCAATGTGTTATTGTGCCCTACAAAGGCTAACATAATAATGTGTGAGCCCTTTTGTATTAAAATTTGGTCTCTGTTGAGAGAAAAAAAACAGAAAATTTTTAACAGTTCAACAGTTAAGTGTGTTTTGGTATGCGTCCATGTGCAAACTTACTTCTCCTGACGATCGTTAGCTGAGGCAGACGACACGTGGATATCATCATAAAACAGTGAAGCAAGCAGCAGTGATTATAATCACTGGGTTATAAGAACTTCACTCTGCAGTAGAGCTTGTCCTAAATCAAGGAGGGAAAAATTGGAGCGAAGCTTTCTTTCCATTCTTTTTGCTGCACAACCCCTTCCAGCGCAGATACCTGGTTTAGTGATGTTAGCTGGTTTATTGTGCATCAGGTTCACATGCAACCGTGGGTGTAAATAGCTCTCTTCTGAGTAAAAGTTTAACTGTGAAATGGCCCACGGATGTGTTGTTCTTCTTAATTCCTGCCAGCCTCTGAAATATTCCCTTTGTTTCCTTGAGGTTCTGCAGCTCAGAACTCTGGTAGAGAGAGTAGATGAGCTTCAATGCACATCACAGGCTGTTAAAAGCTTGCTTTGCACATTACTTTGCATTTTTCAGTTTAATTCCACAACACCACTGAGCCTCTACTCACCCGCTGGCTTTGAAAGGGACGGACTCTGCCACTCCGCTCTTTACCTGCGTTAAAGTGAAAGCAGAGGCCAAAAATTCCTGCATTGAGACGTCCACCTGCTTCAAATTTCATGCCTCCTACAACTCCCAACACAATTCTAATGCGGCGGAAACCAACTTTATAGTGATCACGTTTGTCCTCAGGCAAATTCATCATTCATCTGTTGAGTACTAAATATAAATTGTACACCTTACACATGATAGTCCTGGAACCTGAGGGATAGTCCCTCTTTTTCTGTGTCTCTCCCATCCAAGCTTAATGTATACTCCCTGACGATATTGTGTTTGTCATAGGCTTATATTTTTGACCTTTACTTGGCTGACAGAATAACATTTAGATAGGGCTGAGCAGATGCTAATATGCTTGCTCTACTCAGACTGTCTCTCAGAGCCGTCCTCTCTCTCTATTTTCTCTCCCTTGACAAATGGTTTCATAATAACAACCCAAGACACAGGAAGTGCATTGTCCTTTATGGTCAGGGAACAGATTGACGGTCTCATAACAGAGGGGCACTGACCCGTTTAGTGGACTGCTAATGGGACGTGTCCAAAGTAAGTCGTGATTGCCCGAGAATGTTTCAGGGAACTTAAGAGCATAATATTTTAGGAACTTGTGTTGCAATCGAATAAAAAGGCAGCTCACAACTTGTAATTTCTGGTCTCGAAACACAGAAGTTAAGTAAGATGTTTCTTACAGTAACTTTTTATAGCATATATGCAGAACGCCTATAAAAAAAAAAAAAAAAAACTGTGTGTGTGCGCGTTGGTTAGCCTGAAGCCATTCGACACACAGCCCAGTGAAGTTGAACCTGTCCAGAGGACAGAGATGACTTCATCATTACCTCACCCTGCTCTGCTAGAGGACTTATCAAAAACATGTGGCTCCACTCTCCCTGCACACTGCAGATTGATTGAGCCTCAGATTCCAGTGTTTTCTCTTTGTTAGAGGGGGACGTGTGTGTTTGCGCACGACCAGGCTTCATTTTATTAAGTTGGATTTTCTCTCTCTCTCTCTCTCTCTCTCTCTCTCTCTCTCTCTCTCTCTCTCTCTCTCTCTCTCTCTCTTTCTCTTTGGCCTCATCTGTTATTTATTTAGTTTGCTTCACTGTGCAGCTCCGGGTTCAGTCAGACAGGAAGACCTGCTGAGTTGAACAGGATTGTAACTCATCAGCCTGTGTGTACATGTCAGTTACACCCAATGACATTAAATTAAAAACATGACAGACTAGTCTAGTCTAGACTAGACTAGTTTGACATCTCTTCATTTAACTCGGAACAAGAAACCAAATAAGCATCTCTCTCGAATTGTCTACTAAATGTGTCTTGAGGAAATTCCAAAGAAAAATGATTAAAGTTGGATTTTGTTTCAGTGAATGAAACAGATAAACTCCTGCTCCTCTTTCCTGGTTCATTTTGTGAGGAATTCAGACATGGCCTAGCTTAGTCAGAGTTTTGATCGATGCTAATGGTAGTTAGTCACATTCATGGAGTTTATGTACAGATGGACACCATGACACCTTCCTAAAAGTGAAGCCAACATTGCTCTTGCTCACCCCCTGGTGGCTGGTTGCAGAATAGGTCATAAACTCTTATCTCATCCAGTTACTGGTTCATGCTTGAACTAAACAGAAAGTTCACATCAAATAACTTCTTCCAAAAAATGGTTCAGGTCATTTGAGGTAGTGTTCATTTTTTCCTATTTGATTTGAATCAGTTATTTTGTACTGTATAAAACTAATAGACGAGCTGGTTGGTATCCAGGATATTTTGGCTTCATCTCTGGAGAGTGGGAGGACTTTATTTGCAGTCTATGGTCACGATTTGTTTTATGAGAATCAGTTAATTTTCTTTATACTGAGGATTTTACTCCTTCTGGCAGTGTGGGAGTCTTTCAGGGATTGTACATCATTCCAGCCCATACGCTCTTTGTGAAGTTCCTGAACTGCAACCAGTTTGTAAGCAAGAGTGGTAATGGGACGAACTAAGAAACTCTTACTGTAACTGCCATTTTTTTTTCCCACTGTATTATGAAACATGTTTTATTTTCCAACAGAGAATTCCTTCAAATTGAAATACACCACACAACAATATGGCTATAAGTTAGCTACAGAAGCTTTCCCTGACTCACCATTATGTTAGAAGTTAGCATTGTTCTAATGGCATTTTACAGGACAACAGTGCAGATTAAAACTGACCAGGTTTCAACTCAACACTAAGCTGTTATTATTTGACATGGTTCCTCCTATTGACATGTTTGTGCTTGTTTGTTTGGTTCAACCCACTTGGAGCTGTGCGGCTTATCTCCAGCCGCATTGTTTTCTTTTTATCTTGCTCAGACTGAAGGAGTCAGATGAAACTGAAGTGTGTATTGTGCGTCCGCAGGCATGCTGCTGTTTGATGCGATGCATGTGTGGGCCGAGTGTTTGGATTCCACAGTTGTTTGGTTGTGAGAGCCAGACGCCCCAGCGGGGCGGGGTTAGAATAACTGTATAATACATTTGTGGGTGGATGTATTACGGAAAGCATCCGGCCGCACACAGAGCACAGCTGACAGTCACCGTCCACATGTGCATCCATACGCCATCACTTTCCATGTGCACGTGTGTCGATATGTGCGTGTCTCTTTGAGCTCACAACATGTTTGTGTTTACACAGGCCTCTCTTTGTCTGTGCATGAGGGGGCAGTCCCTTGCAGAGCGGCGGCCCCGTCCAGCAGTGGGTCTTCCCCATGCAGCGAGGAGCCGCTTGCATAGATATTAAGAGTGGTGTAACCATGGCAACGGGGTCAGCCTCTGACCATGGGAGGAGGAGAGGTGCCAAGTTTTGGGCCAAATGAGCTTTTGAGGCAGACAAGCGGATCTTTGGATCCCTGTGGTCGTCACCTTATTAAAGTGTCGCTCCGAGAGTTCAACTTTTGAGATGGTGAAGATTCAGAGCAGAGAGGGGAGCGGCGAAATGTTAGGCCTTTAATCTTGTGCAGGGTTCATGAACGATGAAATGGAATTGGTCTCGAGTTTATGAACCTCATATGGAAATTCTGTCAAGTGAGGAACAAATCGTCGTTTAGCATGAGATAGTTCTGATCATAACTGCAGCAGATACATGAAGCTTCAAGTCCCTGTTCAGTCATCAAAGTTAATTGTGGATCTTACCGTTGACTGACTGATGAAATGCTGCCATTGTGAGCCCTGAATGGCACTGATTTGGAATGCTGTTCAGCCCGGGCTGCTCGCCAGTCAGGAGAGCGAGTGTGCAGCCACTGTTTGTGAATGAAGGAGGAGGAGGAGGGGGGGGGCTTCCCAACACTCTGCCCTGAGGGTCTGCATTAATATGGAGATTATATTAGAAATCTTCCAGGTCACCTCATCTGTTCAATTAACAGACTGTCATTTCAAATATTCACTGGCAAAGCAGTCGGTGTGAGTGTGTGAGTTCTATTCCTTTAACAGTGTGTTCATGCATGCTTCGGTTATAGCTGTGTGTGTGTGTGTGTGTGTGCACGTGTGTACGTGTGAGTGGCCATGTGAGCAGATTCTATGAATTCCTTTATTATAAGCGTTGATCCCCTCGCTGTTTGGGGATCTGTAAGAGATGCGCTGCCACTATTTCCGAACGCGCTGGAACGTGAGAGTGTGTGCGCTGGCAGGAGGGCTTGTGTGTGCGTGCTCATGTTGTGGGGGACCTCACATCATGAGGATTTGTCTGTCTTAGATGCTCAAATAGCCAGTGCCCAGAATACGATTTTCATATTAAAGGTTTTTTTTTTTTTTTTTTTAATAACCCAGCAATATCGATAATTTAACTTCTCAAAGTAAAAGCTTCGGCAAACCAAAGCCTGCATTCTTCAGTGTTTGATGCAGTGTTATACGGTGCAATGTTATTATTCTTATTGACAATCTTGCAACAGTACTGATGATGTTGATGATAGTAATTGTGATACAATATGTTCCAACTTGGAGCGAAGTTAGTTTCAGGAACTCTAACCCTAAGTCTCTGGGACATTAATGAAAGGCAACGTCCTCTGAATTTGTGTGTGTGTGCACGCATGAGTGCTCTCGTGGGCACCGCAGCTGAATACCGTCTGTACTCTCCTTACCATTGCGCCATGTTGCTCTTCTGTTTTATTGCCCTGCTATAAAAGCCCTATTTAAAACATAACTCTTCTGCACACACAAACACATTAAACCTCCCAGTTGGGCTCTGAATCCCGCTGTGACATTCAGCCCTGACGCTGAGCTTTGTTCACTCTGAGTGACTTTCACTGAGGACACCCTTTGTTTCGTAACTGTTTAGAAAGATATGCATCACTCTGTGTAATCATCGTGCCGCTGTGCGTTTTCTAAAAGGAGACGCGCACGCTGGAGCTTTAGACGCAACACGTTGGTGGCCGCACTGGGCTAGTGAAAAGCATTCTGGGTGATGACAATTAAATGTGGTAGAAGCAACTTGTTGCACTGATTACTTTCTCCTTAGGTCAGCCACCAGCAGGGCTGTTTGCTACATGCTTGACTGTGTGTAGGAGGACACAGAATGAAAAGAGAACTGAAGCGTAAGACACACAATCTTTGAAGGTTTGATCTCCGTAATATTTATTATCACAATATTTGTGTATGCAGAACTGTTAACTCACTTTTCATATAACTCTGGGTAGTGGTAGAATGTATTCACGTTTATTTCAATAGAATTCCATCTAATGACTATTTTCAATTGTACGCAGATTTCTTGATTCACCGATAAGTCGTTAGGTTTATACCAGAAAATGAAATTAGTAGAGGCCGCAAGCAGAAGCAAGATGATGTCATTACACGTGTCATTTAGTTCGAGAAAGAGTTCAAAAGTATATAGACTCATATTTGCTTTTTAAAAAATTACTTTGAAAGCCACGGATTCATTTTTTTTTCATGGACTTGCTGTTATTCTGTTTTCATGCACACTCAGTTTTACTTTGACAGTGATCAATTGTAAATTACAGTTGATTCCAGGAGATGAACATGTGTGCATATATGAACTATCGTTGGCCTCGTCTTTCTCCAGGAAACACACTTTATTGCCTCACTGACCAAACACCTACTTTTACCACATCATCTGCCTCTGTTTTAACAGGCACACCCATGCCTCGGTTCCTGTTTGTGCACACGCACACACAGAGCCCGACCCTTTGGCATTGTCACATCACCCACTAACAAATCCCAGTTGGCAGCCCCGAGGCTCGCTGACTGTGTCCTGGTGTTAATGTGGGTACGTACTGTGTTGTGCTGCTCTGTTGTCTCGTCTCTAACTGGGTCAGCTTGTGCAGTAAACATCAACTCTCCTCCTCGTTTCGCCTCAAATGAAATGCAGAGTCAGCGCCGCCGCATGTTGTTGATGATCATTTGTTGTGCTGAGTTATGGAATTGGAACTGATCTTTACTGAAACATACAGTGCGGAAAGATATGACAAGATGTTATATAAAGCTGAATGTGTGTGTTTTAAAGCAGTGCAGCTGTTTACAGGGGAGACAATTGGAGTAGAATAGACTGCGGTGCTTTTTATTCTTCCCAGAGATCACTTTTCGGTTTGTCGTGTTTTACGCCTTTGTGTGGTTTTGGCGTGGTGACTGCTCATAGTAACAGGATGTATTTAAAGCTGCAGCACATGGGCAAATGGTGGGAGGAGAGGGAGCTATGTGTGTGGTGACATTCGATCCACCGGGCCGCCATCAAGCCAATCCACAACTTGTGTATGTCTTTCGTTCTGCTGGATCTGAAATAGTCTTGTTTTTTTATGCCGCGATTGAGTTGCAAATATGACCGCTCATCTATGCATCCAGGATTACCCGTCTGCACACGATGCGTGCAGGAAGGCACCAAAGTAAACGTGCGTGATGAGAGGTATATCTACTCTGTGCTGTTGTAGATCCATCGAGCTCGCTCACGTTACGATGAGGTAACGAAAGGCAAATATTTGAGTGTGTGTGGATGCAGGGTTTTAAGCTTCTGGACAGTTTATTTGAAGGTTGCAGCCTAGTGGTTCAAAGATGTGCTCTGACGTGATATTTTAATTTATAATAATTAATAATGAATATGGGAGCGTGAATAGGGAATTTCATAACTCATGTTCCAATGCTGAACTCCTGACATGGAAATTCAATGACTTGTCCTTTAAGCAAATAAATAGATTCTCTTGACAAACCCACTCCCCACCTTATCAGCCCCCTCGCTTGACAAATGGACGCCTACACTCACTGAGTTTCCACTGAGGATGTATCTGGCTGGAGCCAGGGAGAGATACCCTGTCAGGTGTGTGTGTGTGTATGTAGTGTTGAGCCACACGTCTTGGACTCGAGTCGCAGGATGGGAAGTATGGGACAGCCGCGTTTCCTTTAACTCAGCAGAGGAAATCGCAGGACAGGAGCCATCTTTTGTTCTGTCCCTCCAGGTCGGTCACTGAGTGGGAAGTTAGACAAACACAGCATGTAGCACAAGGTCATGTGATATGGCAACTTAGCATGTTTCTGTGGCCTTTATGGGCCAGTGACACAATGTGGTACAAATGTTTACGACCTGAACAAGTGATGTCAGTCATCTTGTTGGTTAAGGGCGCGCTATAGCGTGTCCTAAAGATGATGTCTTTGGTTTGCTCTTTGACCTCTGGGACTTGACAACAAGAGGAGAACATTTCAGCAGTTTGTGATCTTGAACGTTTGTGATCACTTTATAACTTTATTACTTTGTGTGTGTGTGTAGTATGGCGATATCAGCTGGGACTGGCTCTAGACCCTGTGACCCTCACAGATCAAGCAGAGCAGCTAATGATTGGCTAGATGGATGTTATCCAGACCCACCTACACTCATAAAAAAATGTTTAGCACAGACCGAGGTCAAACTTGTGACTCTCCCAGTGATCCCAGTGTCATCTTTCTCCTCCCCAGTGTCAATGCTGCTCTGCAAGCTGTTGTTTTTCCACTTAATCAATCAGATAGGATTATCACACCAGGCCTGTGTGTGGGATGGGGGGGGGTGGGTTTGTCCCTACCAAAATCTAGAAGAAATGAGATTAAGAGGCTACTACTGGTCATGATGAGGCTGTATCATTTTTTTTTAATATATATATATATATATGTAGATAAGGGTTAGGTCTGTCAATTTTCCCAAATCAAGTTTGACATGTTTGACAGTTTGACACTGTTATTGTTATAAACTCAAATGCCACAGCTCAACTCAGGATGAGATAATAATGATTGAATATTAAACAAATGAAACATATTATCCTATTGAAGATGATTTCATTAGAGAGCATTTTGCATCAAGTCTTCTCCAGATCAGTTTTCTGTCAACAGAATTGAATTACATCAAACTGAATTGAATGCACAATGTTCTGTTCTGTGACATCTGTGAGTCGCACGCTCCTGGGTCCATGTGTGGTCACTTGGAGAAATGGGTTAATTTTCACACCTGACCAAAATTGCCACAAAATGTCATGTGCGGATGTTTCCAGCTGGGTGAGCACTGTCCCTGCCGTCTGTGTTGTCTGCCATCTGCTCTGGCTGATGTAAAGCAGATTCTAATACATGCCAGCGACTAATTTATACTGGGTCTTGGGTTTACAATTTGACCTCTCATGTCGACTCGGCCTTCCTATCTCTGCCTTCCTTTGTGTCTCAGCCATCTCAAATCACTGACTTATCCTAACTCGGTTCCCAAGTCACAAATCAGCTCAGCAGCACTGAAAGGATCAACTGTCATCCCCTTTATAACTCTGGAGTTTCTGAGTTAAGTGAATCTCCGAGCACCCCCCCAGACAGAGAATGGACGGACGGGACACTGCAGCTCTGACGTTGTCTCACTTAACCTGTTTGACAAAATCACAGGAATGAAATGTTGACATTGTTGTGTAATGGTGGCAACTCTTATTCTGTCCCTGGGCTTTTATACATCGAGCCAAAAGGCAAACACCTTGAGGTGCCCCCTCGTCCCCTGGCAAGGCTAAAATGATTATTCAGGAACGCCAACTGTTGAAATGTTTTGGAAGTTTACATAATGAGGCTGAAGGGGGACTTGTTTTGTATGTGTGTGTGTGGAGAAGTCACATCCACTCAGTCAATTAACTGAGGCCGCCACAGCGGTCAGCAGAAAAGGTCGTTATGTAACTGTACCGGTTTTCGTTGTCTCTCTGCATCTTCACCAAAGTAAAAGTGATCACTCGACAATTCCAGTGTCCAACTTGAGGTGCAGTTTGTTTTCGTTTTTTTTGAAGCGATGATGTCCTTTGGTAAAAGCAATTGACCCCCTCGATATGTGGCCAGTTGGGACATTGACAAAAATAGCTGGACAGGTCTGAGCTCTCAAGGAATGCAGACTTTCTGTCCACATGCCTCTCACGGTGCTCACTGTCATCGCACACCAGAGAAGAAAAATTCATTTCTCTATCTCCTCGAAGAAAACATCCCGGGCAGATTCAGCAGGTGGTTTTAATTTCCTTTTTATCCAGTCAACCTGGACAGAAATGTGTTTCCAGAATGGCTGCACCATCTGGGGCTTTTCACATTTCAGGTGTTCTACAACCTCTCGCACAACTCCCCGAAGGCTGAACGCTTCCATTTGTACGCAGCGTTAAGTAACTTTGACCGAACAAACTCAGGCACCTGCGAGCTCTTCACTTTTTCTACCAATTACAAACCAACCAAGGAGGCATAACTGAACACTTGTGTTCATTGTTGCAGCAGTCATTCCGGCACTATGTTGTTCCAGAGATAAATATGGAATATTTTGACGTGCTATTCTGGGCCTATTTCAGAATTCCCAGTAGCCAATTATCATTACAATGGAATGCAGGCGTAGCACCCTCAGCAATAACACATCTCACATGCTATCAATAGCCCTCATGTTCCGCTACAGTGCGCCGTCCTCCCTTGTGTTGACACAGTTGGCGTTTGTGCACATGACCTGGGTGGCTGTCAAGGGCAGATCACCTGCTGCTCTGTGTAGCCACCAGCGCAGTCCAGAGGCACCGCTCGATCCCAGCCGTAAAAACTTCAGACCGCCGTGACCGAGAACACACGTGTTCACCAGTGCAAACTCACACGCACATACTCGGGAGTAATTGAACCACATCGAGAGATGGCAGAGGCTGCTTTATTATGGAGGCCGCAGGAACATCAGATTTCCCCCCGTGTAACTGAACTGTAGAGACATTAACGCTTCCTTTGTGAGGAAGCTGGTCCCAGGTCTGCTGTGTGTGTCTCAGTAATGGGCTGCATGTGCACAAACCTGCCCTGACCCTTACCCTATAAATGAAACAGACCACGTAGGTCATCTTACGACGGCCCACAGTTGTTATTACATCTTATTGTGACGCAACCTCAAGGGACTGTAGCGACTATGATGGGAGGAAAGGCCTATTCCGGTGATGTGGAATACCATGTGACCTATTTGCTAATGGACAGGGTGACTGGATCGCTGTTCATTTCCTCTTTTGTTTCCTTTGTCCTTGACCACTACACAACCCTCACTTCCTCCGACCGCCAGGAAGCAATTGAAACTTATCTGTGATTTCTTTTCTAAACTGCAAATATGTATATTACTGCTCAGTCCGCTTATTAATTCATACTTAATAATTACTGTCAGGATTTTTGCAGGTTTGGACTTCCCTCACTTCCCTACACGCAGTCCTGCTCAGCTGCTGCAGGCCTCAGAAGGACTTGGATGCAGAAAGTAATAACGCGTTTGTGTCTGTTTTTGTCCTAGTCGTCGAGACATCATTAACTCAAACACTCCCTCGGGAGGTAAGACGTCCACACACACCATTTGAGCTTGTGCTCAAGCCTTTGAAACACCTGCTGATTGCATCAGTAGCATACTTCTGTCTGGAGTATTATTTATGCCAAAACACTCACAGTCGACGGGAAAGAAAATCGCGTGTTGACTGAAGTGGAAAGTTTGGGGCTGCCAACCAATCGCCTCCACCTCCATGCTTCTTGTTTTTTTTTTTTTTGGACTCAAAATGTATGTGGTCAGTGCTGAGCTTATAACCAGCCTCTGTCTAGGCTCTTTACTGTATTACGTATCTAACTCTCTACACCTTCCAACCCAGTTAGACCTTCGTGTTTTCAGCCTGTGGTTTGAGTCAGTCGTGCCATCCCTGTAGCGGCAGAGCACATGAAACGCTGTTTGCCGTGCGGCCACAGCTGCCACACATCATTTCCACATTCTGATAAATGGATCTCTTCGTCATTCTAGCACATTAACTTGAGAGCCCATAGAAACTCAACTGAGAAAGTGTAATTTGTTGCAGCAGGTTCTGCTTTAGCAGTCATACCTTTTGTCAGTTGTCCAGTTCCCAGTGTGTGGTTCTGATTTCTTCTCTCTTTCCCTCTCTTTATTACGTCACTGCGTCACCAGCTATTCCTGTTGTAAATGTATCATTTCAGTTCAGGGCCGTGTCGGTATGTTTGCTTTTAGCTGTCAAGGATTTTCTTTTTCTTTTTAAATCAAACTAAATTGTAAATGAAGTTAATTTTCATACAGACAACGTGGCAAAGATAAATTCTTGTATTGAGAGTGACCATACAGTATTTGTTATGTTTAATGACCTAAATAAAGAAATGTAGATTACTATGGCGACATATTGAAAAGTTCCAAAAGGTACAGATATCTAATTCTGAAACACCATTTAGAGCTTTTTATTTTCTCCTTTCAGTGCATTGTAAAGTTTGTTTTTAGTACTCATCAGTCGCAAACTCAGATGCAGTATTTTGCTTCAGATCTGTAGAAACGTGAATTGTGTTGTAAGGGGCAGGAGCGCACGCTGTGGAAAGTCGTCTCTGTCAATCCATCCTGTATTTTTTTTCCCCATCTCTGTTCCTCTTTATCAGCCTCCCCTCACACGTCTTATCTTACCCTCTCCCTTGCTCTCTGTCAGACACTTTCAGTGCATCTCTCTCGTCCTCCCAGTCCCAGTTTGGCAAATCTCCCAGGTCCACGGCTCGTGAGGTCATGGAGGGGAAACATTGCAGCTGTGCTCGCTGACGTGTCAGATGTGTCAAATACCTCTCGGAGTCCTGCTGCAGTCTGAGCCATCTCGTATCTGGGTTCTTCATCCTTGCGCGGGACCATCTGAACGTTAACCAGGTGTAGCTGCTGGCTCATACTGTGCTCTCTGTCTTGACCAGCCCTATTTATGAATTAGTCTTAAAAGGGTAGTTTTTGAATCTGCCCTGATGTAATGTAGGAAATATCAAATTGTCTCCAGGGTGCATTTGGGCTTTTTTTCTGAGCTTGTTTTAAAAAACTGTCAGGATTCCCACTCAGGCTGTCGGCTTTGTTTGGATGTGTTTGCCATTTCGAGTGCAAGACATCTGGATAAGCTCCTTATGCTCCATTTATAAATTACACCATAACAGAAACAGGATTAACAGCTGCTGATGTTAATCCCTTAATGAGTTTCGTTCTTTCTGGCGTTTAGTTTTGTGCCGATAACAAGAGTTCAGCACTTATACACACTCAACGCACACGGATTAGTCACATCAGGCATTTTGATCTGAGTTCACATTTAATATTTATGTTGAAACCTGAGCTGTTTTCAGATGTGAACCTTCCATTTCATGGAAGCAGCTTGACACCTAAGCCTTAAGTGTCTTATCTTTCATCTTGAGATATTTGTGTTCTTTCAGATTAACATCCGTCATGTGTTTGAAACTTTACTCTCACATTGACTGACTGAGTCTTCTGCTGTGAGCCTGGCACAGCAAGTTTCACAAAATTATCAAAAAATTATCAAATTATCAAATTATCAAAACATTGATGCAGATATTTACGTACTCGTATCTCTAGAGGTGCACTTCACACGCATTCATTTCATATATACTGCTTATATGATGTTATGGTTTAATAAAGTCATTTTCCTTCCTCTTTCTGTCCAGCAAGCAACAAACGATTCCTGTAAACGGCTCTCATGTAATTCTGGTCAGGGAGACTTGTCGAAAGGGAAAAGCACTTGGCGTCTCGCGAAGCGGACTGGGTGTCCATGAAACCAGATAACAAGGGCCGGAGCAGAGGTAGGGAAAGAGATTGGAGCAGGCGTTCCTGAGGGTTTCGACTGTGTCTGCACGGGGAGAGCTGAGAGAAAAGTTGAGAAGTAGCCAGATGTACAAAAGGAGAGAACAGAGGTATAAAGCACATATGACTGCAAAACCATTTACTGGAGTTAGAAAGCTGAGGTCAAAACTTTCCATCGGTCATTTCTGTTTTTCTTTCTTCTCCTGCGTTCTCAGCTCACTGTTATTTTCCATTGCTGTTCATTGTCTATTCTCCTCCTGCAGTTTGGTTCTTGTTCATGAGTGTTTATCTGAATGTGGTCTTATCGTTCCTGGAGGTGTCATTTGAAATGGAGCGCCATCCAAAACTTGAGAGGATGGCTGTGCACTGTTTTTGTACAATAACAGCCATTCGTCTCCGAGTTTGTCTTTGTCAAACACAAGAGTTGAAGTGAACAGTGGCTCCAGTTTGGAGACGACTCTGCCAGTCAACGGAGGTTTAGAATTAGCAAAGGTTTTACTACGGAGACGAGCGGCTGGTGGCCACTGCAGCTATAGGATCATAAGTCCTGCAGGCACCCGCCCAAAGAGATGGATGATATAAAGGGTGGAAACAAAAGGCATGCAGTTCTCAGACTTCTGGGGAGAGTCTTCCTCACACATCCACCGTAGATCGTGTGACGTTCCTGAGCCCTGTAGAATGAAATGAGTTGAGCTTATAACAAGTGTTTTGCTGTTAGCCCTGTTGGCGGTGTCACTTCCATTGATCTAAGTGTTCACATGTTGACAGAACAAAACTGGGGTGTGTTTTTATTTAGATGTCTGGTTCAGTCAGTATAAAACAAGATGGTGTGGTTAGACAGAGGATTATGGAAAAGTTCCCTCCCTCTCTCACTCTCTCTTTCTCTCTCTCCCTCTATGCAAACCTTGAAATACAGACACTCACGTGCACACACATGAATTAAAACGGGTCTTTCCAACATCTGTCTTCTACTTATGTGTAGTCATAAAACTGTTTTTATTATAATCAGGGTGGGTGTGTCCCTGATTAATAACAGCCTTCTCATCTGTGGCTCATCAACGGCTAAAGGTGGTGTGTGTGTGTGTGAGATTACACTTGGAGTGTATTTGGTTGTTTTTTTTTTTTTACAGCGTGTCTGCTATGAGTTGTTGCTCTCTGTGTACACTTGTGCCACGATGGAAGACAGCGCTCTGGTCTTGTCGGTGTGGTCGTATATCTTCAGGGTTACGGCCGCCTGTCTGCGCGCTGCACGTTTGTGGCGGAGTTTGTCTTCGGCTCTGGTTCTGAGCCACAACGATGTCTCTTTTAATCATCCAGTGCGTCCCAGCCGACTGCAGAGTGGCTGCTGTCTGCGACCACAGGCTGACCACAGGTGGACCGCGTACGTGTGAAGAGACGGCGCTCATGCAGGCGATGGCTTTGATTATCTTAACTGCCTTTACTTTTTTTGTTGAATTAGTTAGATTCTGTGAAGTGCACGTGTTCATAAGCGTATAGACACAGCTCACACACTTTTCACTTTCAGCACTGGTGGCCTGTGGGGCTTTGTAGTGCTGGGAGGCTACAAAGGACAGCTTTGTGTTCCGGGAGGCTGGGAAAGTGGAACCGCAACACACACACACACACATGCTCTGTTGCTCTCACACACACGGACATACACACTTGGGCAGTGTCAAAGCCAGTGCACAGTTGTTCCCGGCTCAATAGGCTGATTCATTGGAGCCTCCTCATGACACCAGAAGAGAAAATGCAGTTGCATTTGAGGGAGGATGAGGAGGAGCGTCACAGCTCAGTGCTCTGCACCTCAAGTCTGACATGACCCGACACTGGGCGCGTCAGTCTCAATGGAAAACACCCCACGTCATACAAGGGCTTCTTGGGCTGGTACATCGCATCCTTAAGACAGAGGGGCGTAATCAAAGTTGGATATTTACAGTTTAACCACATTTTATCATGAGAAATAACTCCTAATTAGGAAAGATATCACTCTCACTACCTTTAATACAGAAAAAACACATTTTAATGTGAATTGAACATATAAATACACACCTGTCTCTTTTCATATCAGTAAACATGAACACCAAATCCCTTATATATTGCCAGATATTATAATTTCACTAGTGTCACCACAGTCCTCATAAAAATCCACAAAACCAACATAAATCTTGATTTTGCTCTCTGCTTGGTCCAGAAAATTTTTTTGACAGCCTCCATTTTGCATAATTCTTAGAAATGAAGCCACACAGTGATATCAGAATATTTATAGTCTTTCGTCAGTTATACTCTTTCTGTCCCGATGCATAAAAACAGCCCTTTGTTTCCACATCCCAAATTAATTGGAATTTCTCTGCAGGAGAGATTTCTGTTTTTTTTTTTTTTTTTTTTGAAGCAGTTTTCTGTTTTTATGTAGCGTCACCATCCCTGGGTCTGGCAGTCAGCGGTGGAACTGTGCAGTGGGTGTTGTAAGTAACGATGTCTGGCAGTGCCCGGGGTCTTTAGACAGGCTCCGGGCCTTCTGTGGACGAGGTGCTCTCACACCCCTCCCGCCCCTCTTGGATATTTGTAAGATTTACTCCGTGTTTTAACTGCTCCTCCTGGACCGCGCTGGGAGATTAGGTTGGATGTTCGTATTTTTTATGAGCTGTTGACAGTGGATGACTTTTTGTTCTCGCTGAACCCGATGCAATTATCACAGAAACTGTTGACCTGCGTCTGGATGATTTATACGCGTTCAGCGGGTCTAAAGTCACTTTCAAACAACGCTCCCTTGTCACCGTTCTGGAAGTTTAGATAATTAAATTGAAGGTAACCGTGGAGACATGCCCTCAGTCCCTGTCACAGTGTGCATCTTGACCATAATGAGCACCTCCTGACCTTGCTCCAGACACGGACTCATTAGCTGAAACACTATGTTTATCTCTTGTCACATGGAGTTACACTCAACAAGGGGAATCAAAGACTAACCCCCCCCCATACGCAGGCTCTGAGTCTCGAAACCCCCTTGACTCTCGGCGGCGTGGAGGGGTGTCGCCCCAGGACACAAGTCGACCAAAATCAGGGGACAAACGAGGGAAGAATCAGGCCATTTGTCAGGTTCGCTTATGACATTTACTCAACATAGCTCACATGCTCCTGGGTGGGGGCCTTGAAAAAATCTGTTGTGATTTTACGTTTATAACGTTTGAAACTGATCAGGTGTGACACACGCAAAAAGAATTTTGCAAAAATGATCCGTGATGGTCATGAAACTCTATCGGCTAAACACTGCTATTTAGAGCTAATTGTTAATTAGGTCGTAAACTAGTTTGTGATGACTTGAGTCGCTCGGCAACGTCCGGGCTCACTCTGGAACACGTCTCTCGGATTAGTCCAACGTGCACAGATGCACAGACTTCTCTGGCTCCCAACCCATCCCTCCACCATTATCATTTTATCAACTATATGAAGACACATTGCGATACAAGCCTTTCCTGCCCCTGCTCCCCTTTCACTGCAGGCTGCTGCAGGTGAATCCCAGCTCTTCCTCTGGGGTTTACGGGGGATTTGAGCTTGCGTCAGCAGCAGCGTTGCTTTTCTATCCTCTGGTCTTTGCAGGGAGCAGAATGGGTTTATTTGCTCTGCTGAGGGTTGAAGTCAGGGCAGAGAACTTTTGTTTTCGTACCCACTCAATCTTCCTCTAGGCACAGTGTGTTCTCCTTTCATTATAACATATGCAGACAGCTATTGTTGTTTTATTGTTGATGCTGCAGTTGTGAGGGTTTGTTTTTTGTTTCTTGACTGCTTCTTGTCTGTGTTTGGTTGCTTTTGATTAAGGGAAGCTGCATATTTGTGACTTGTAACAGTGGCAAGCATTTATTGTGGCTTGAGAGGAGACAAAATGGATACTGTGTCAGCATGAAGTTGGCCCAAATAGTCAGGATCAAAAACACTCTGCGGAGTCAATGCTTAATAAATCGCTGCTCTTGCATCTCTGAATTCAGTGTTGACGGGGGAAATCATGTATCTGCTTTGGTACCGTCAGCTGTTTTGTAGAATTAGTGTTAAGATGCCAACTGCCTCTTACTCCTATCACTGACTGAGATCTCATTATAAATGTCACTATGGCGCAGTGGATATCTCCCCTTTGGTTTGCTGGTATTTCAGTTGCTTTTGGTCAGAATTCACAGAAGAGAGACAAAAGTCTGTTTCTGTTTTGCGGTGTGTATCCACACTGGTCCAATGTTTGTGCCTGCTGTTCACACGACCATGGGTGCTTTGAGAATCTAAAATGAAGATGCTTTATTTTGAAAATCTGTGAGTTTAGTAGTATGGCAATGTCAGGTCGAGAGATTTTGGTGTCACTGATCAGCAGTGGAATCTCCAGAAGTTACAAAGGCGCCAGGTAACCAGAGAAACTCTTTAAGCGGCAATGGAAAATTAGCATTTCGCCATTTTATGGGTTTACCAGCGTTTACCTACATCCTGTGTTTATCTACTTCCTTCATTGTTGGGCCACCCGTATATTTCACCACTGTTGTTATAGTAAGTAGTTGTTTATAGTAACCAAGCAACTGCCTGCAGAGTAGATAGTCACATGCCCAGAGTATATGAATGGCCACATGATATGGGTTTTCAACTGTGTTTTTGATGCCTTTTTGAGTGTGGATATGCGCAGAAGACGTTATGTTTTTACCGTCTTATGATCCTGGACTCAGATCTACAGCTGCGGTTATTCAGCCTCAGCCTGTGTCGGTGTCCATCAGATCAAACACGCAAACAGTGGCTGAGTCTGCAGTTTTTAGACGAGCAACATGTCTGGATCTATTAGTGGAAGGAGACCGAAGCACAAGCACTTGATGATGTGATGATTCATGTGTGCACCCAGAATTAACAGCCACTGCAGATTTAAATCTCTACGCTGACTTTAGGACTCACTCTGACCACACGTACCATGTAATTACCCACCACCATGAGTGCTTTTTAACATGCACTATACATTACTATAACCATTTACAAAGTGCACTT
Source organism: Pseudorhombus dupliciocellatus (assembly GCA_016785235.1). Classification (NCBI taxonomy): domain Eukaryota; kingdom Metazoa; phylum Chordata; class Actinopteri; order Pleuronectiformes; family Paralichthyidae; genus Pseudorhombus; species Pseudorhombus dupliciocellatus. The sequence continues at coordinate 440,660 of JAFBJW010000390.1, forward strand.
CTCCATCTTTCTCTCCTTAAAGGTGCCATTGTAAGAACGCTACAGCCAGCAATCTCACTCATAAATAATGTAGCCGTGCGTCCCTTTTTAACCCATGGTGAGTGCCGGGCCCCTGCGCATTTCACTCAGATATGTGCTAATGTTAGACCAGGCATCCAGCTCCAGCCTTACCGCAGGAGGCCAGAGGCCGAGGTTTATTCTGGGACAAGTATGAACTGTCGCCGAGAGCTGGAGGAAAGAGGTCCTGGTTGCTACGTGATTAGTGGAGGCATGTGTGCAGCGTTTGCATCTGAAGTGGCATCGCGACAGTGAGCTCCCGGAGGGAAGAAGACTCAGGTCTGGGATTCCTCCGAGACTCAGCTGACAGCTACGGTGACTGCAGGCATTCTGCAGCGTTTACCGGGTCGCTGAAGGAATGTCTTGCGCCTCTCGCGGCCGAACATAACCAAATGTGTCCAAAGGTGTTCCGAAGTTAAGTTCGTGTCCTGGAAGCAGCTTCAGAAATTCACAGCTGCTGAGACAGTAGTTTGGCTGAACTGCGCCCCCCCCCCCAATCCCCCCCTCTGAGCTTGAATAATTGATTCTGAATTGATCTGGGCTCAGCTGGCTCACTCTGTTTTGGGCCGCGCCATGTTTTTTCGCCTCCTGTAAGTATTGTCAGCCTTGTTTTTCTGCAGGGCAGCAATGAGTCCCAGCTTTAATCCTGCACATGGAAACTCTTTCAGCAAAGTGGCAATTAAAATTTCATTTTTTTTTTTTTTCTGTTGCCCTCACAGACACAATGCCCCCTTTTAATTTCTCTAAACATGACTGAGAAAACTGAAGCCTCTGGCAGATGTCTCAATCTTCTTACAAGCTGCTAAAAACTTCATACTGAAATAATGTCCATTAAATGCTTTTAATGGGACACGGAATATATATATAAACGTACATGTGAGACAGACTCTCTCTGCCTGGCCCTCTGGTTAAGTGTCTTTTGAAGTCCGGGAGAAGCAGTTGTGTGGAAACAAACAGCAGGGGAGGAGATCCGGCTAGATTGACTGAAAGCTTCTCCGGTTGTGACTGTGAAGACGTGGAGAGAGTTTGTTGATGAGAGCAGACGCCGCCGCCCGTGTGTTGCCAACAGAATCAGGTGATCTCATGAATACATCACTTCCTGCCTCTGCCCGCTGCCCTCAGCTGCTGCACCTCTCACTTGAATAATGCAGAGGATTCGATGTTGAAAGCATCTCTGCAGAAAAGCTCCTGCTGGGTTGTGCATGTGTGAAAGGTAAACTCTGGGTAAACTCTGCTTGGACAGCCTGGTTAGGGACCGAGCCATTCACATGCTAATTTAATGTCATTCCTCTGGCCTCCTTTTATATGAACCCAGTTAACAAATTGACCTCATCACGACAATGTGGCGGCACTGAAAGATCTCCAGCCTCTTGAAATGTGTTGACCCTAAAATGCTTGTGACTTTTTATCAATGACGTGATATTTTAGCTGATCAAATGCAGTTTTTGCTTTGATCTGGATACTTCTGCATGTTGGAGAGGTGAATTTGGGCTTGCTGGCTTTTTTTTGAACCAACACATGAAGTAAAGAGCTACAACAATTGATACTTTGCTTCTATAAATTCATCGCATTTTTTGCCGATGGGTTCGCGCTGAAAGCATCTTAAATCACACAGAACTCCCTCCAACGCTCGAGTGGATGAAAACGTCTCATGAGGAGACGGTCGAGCTGCTATCAGGGAGAGAGCTGGATGCCTTTAGGAAGTAAAGTGGGGACGGAGGGACCCTGGAGCCGACGGCCCTCTTGTCAGAGCCGGTTAAATCAAACGCCGGCATTTTTAATGGCTTGCCGAAGACTCTGTGAAATTTAAGCAACAGCGATTGTAAGTGTAGGCGAGGAGGGATTTAAAAAAAATGGTCTCACAAGAAATAAGGGGGTGGATGAATGGGTTTATGGAGAGATTGGGTGGAGGAAATTAAAGTACAAGATGGAGGGAGCAATTCCAGAAAGTTTCAAATGAGAAGACTTTAACTTTTTCTTCCACAGTGATTCGTTACGTCGATGTGAAGGCTGAGCCAATCAATAAGCTGTTAGTCAAGCTCTTTGAACCATAAGATCACTGGGGGGCTAAAGACTCTGTCCTCTCACCCCTGTGTGTATTTAAATCAGGTCCACCCCTCCCCCATACCCTCTGCACCACCTCATTCGGCACCCAGTGAATTCACAGAACCCTCTTTCTCTCCCTCTCTCTCTCTGCAGACCGGTTGTCGTGTCCACTGCTGCAGATAAGTTGTGCTCTCTGCTGCTCACTCTGCGCCAGATAAAGCTCAGCGGCTCCTCCTGCCTCGGTGAGTGAAATAGAGAGGCGGAGGGAAAAAAAAAAAAAACAAGGAGGGAGACACTGGAGGAGGAGGAGGAGCGTGGAGGAAGGAGGGCAGCAACAGTTTCACGCGGCTACAATGCGAGAGGCGTGCTAGAGCGAGGGAGACGGACGGAGAGGCAGAGGAAGTCGCTGCAGTGCAGGTGGATCCAGCCGTGTGGTGAAGAGGTCGACTCGGAGGCAGTAGTCCCACTGTGAGCGTCGGGTCAGCAGGTTTGTGCTGCAGTTACTTTTATAATGATGGCTGATTGTTGCAGGCTGTGTATGTGTGTGTGTGTGTGTGTGCGTGTGAGAGAGAGAGCGAGAGAGAGAGAGGGAGACTGATATAATAGATGCAGTGTTCTCCACAATCCAGGCTGTTATCTCACTACTTTCATTGCCTCTGTGCAGCACTACATTTCCCCTCAAGCTGACAGAAGCAAAACAACCCAAATCTGTGATGACCTCACACATGCCTTCAAGGCCGGGGCATAGATGTGGTGTTTTCTTTTTGTTTTGTTTGTGCTGCATTGGCAAAATGTTAAAGCCAAATCAAAAACTTTCACGCTGCCGATAGGGAGTGGAAGACTTTCTTCTGCTAGTTGCTTCGTGCTAAATGAAATACCAGAGGCCCTTCTCCCTCCTTTCAGATCAAGGGTTCTTTTACCAGGGAGAAGAATAGAGCTGGGAGCCGTGAATGGGCCCGGGATGGCTCTGTGTGCAGAGCAGAGGTGCCGCCCTCTCAAGTGTCAGCATGCTCAGTTGGGTAGGGGGTGGGCGGGTTGCGGCACGGGGGGTGTGGGGGTGGCTGGGTTTATTAGATGTGTCTGGGACGCATTGAAGTGTGACGTGCTACCTGGGCTTAATCCTCCGCATGATTTCAAATGAGCGTTAAGAGTTCAGATTTGAGTCTCTCCTCCATTCGGTGCCTCCTGGCCCACTGTTTACCGCCCCGAGGGAAAGAAGGACACGTCAGGTACTGTGGTAGATCTGGCTTTTCATAGGTGTCTGTTTACACATGACTGATCAAAGATAAGGATACTTTAAGAGTTGCATGCAGTTTTCTGGGTGTTCCTTTTAAAGGCCTTCTTTATTGCAGTACTGATACTTTTTTATAGTTCTGATTCTGCTGCTCTCAGTTACTGGAGTTCAAATGTCTCTGTGTCCTAAACACAAGATCAGTAGAACAGATCTAGAATGTTTTTATTTTCATCATAAAATATAAATGTATTTACAAGGGGAGCCCGTAAGAATAGAATATACAGTTGAGAGTGAGCATGACAGCAAAGAGTGAAAATAAATATGTTGCACTAGGAGGAAGGGAATGAGCCTCACATCAGCCCAACTGGACAGTGCAGACTGGCTGGAAAACTTGACTTCAAGGTGGATATGAGGCGTCATTGTAACACACTGAATAAAAGTCTTCGGGGGGGAAAAAGGCAGACGGTCCTGATGATGCTCAGGGATGTTTTGACACTTTAGTGCAAACTGACGGTGTTTGTCAGAGATGTACAGAGAGGGACATTCTCCCACTTCCCCACCCCGAGACAGAACAAAGCTCACATGACTACACTCAGTATTTGCAGCGAGCAATTAACGCAATGCAAACCTCATTTAAATAACGTTCCCCGCGACGCCGCTTGACAACTAAACATGTCTTTGTTACCTGTAATAAATCACGTGTGCACTTCTGCCAAAGACTTGAGGATTTTCAAAATTTAAAACAATGACCACTGAAATAAAAGTTAATTGAATTGAATACCCTGCTGTTACATTAGCAACAGGGTAACTTGTAATTGTAACCAATTACATTTCCAAAGTCATCTTCCCAACAATAAGTCAGAAATAGCTCTTATAATCTAACAATAGTGGGTTTGCTGTCCCTTCCTTCCCTGTCATCTGACTTTCACTCCTGAGGAGTTCAGCTACATATCTTTCTAGCCACAGGCGAATAAATCCAGACATGCTGTCACGTTTGTTTTCTCTGTGCTGATATGATGGATTCGCTGCAGTGACACCTGTGTCCATGATGCTGTCCCCCCTGAAGACAGTGACCCCCTTAAATCTGTCCTCCTGTTCTGTGGCAGTACGTCTTCTGTTGTCTTGACTGCCATACACTTTAGCTTGTCTTCTCATTGTATTTCCACTGGTGGAGGAGGATATTGGGTCTTGTCACCAGTGAATTACTCACTAATTCTGATGAGTTCAATTAGAATTGTGCTACTTTTACTTTTGTCTTGTGTTGCTCTTGCTTTTGCAGATGTGAAACCAAAGAGCATTCTGTGTTGTAACTCTGTCAGTCACGGAGCATGCTGCTTCCATGGCCCTGGTTGACATGGTGACGGCCTCGGTCCTCTAACAAATCCTGAAATGGCCTGTCAAATATTTGTCCAGAGATCTTTTGCAGAGAAGCAATAAAAGGGAGAATTTTGCAGCGAGGCTCGTTTGGTCTTCATCTTTTGACCATTCTCTGAGGTTTTCGCATTGTTTCGGGAATGACTCAGTGTGCCGGGCTCCGTGGAGAAAATTGCTGCTTCAGGCCGAATGATTTGCAGCCCTGCTGGCCTTGACTTCCTCCCCCAAGGAGATGTTTGCATCTGTCTCAATTCAACACTGCGTGCCTGCTCTCGGGGGTCAAGGTTTGACATACATTGTTGTGGCGTAGGAAGATACATTTCTCGGCGTTCCGTGTGACTTATCGCTCTTCGAACTTACACGTGTAATTCAATAGCATTTTAGAAGTAGCCAGAGGAAGTAAGTTTTCCCCACATGCAGAGTCTGAGGAGGTGAACACAGAGTGCTTCCATGTGAAGAACGGTCCCTCTTTCTCAATCAACCCCTGTGACCTAAGCACCTCTTCAACTCTTCTCCTTATGTTTCCACTTTAGGAGGGATGATGGACTGTGCAGCAGCCTTCAAACAGAGATCCCGCTTCACTGCAGTGAGGGAAACCTTTTATTTTGGTTCTACTGATCTGGACAAACAGGCTCAACACTGGCAGTGACTTTCGGACATCTCCTGGCTAAATGCTTCAAATTCTTTGCAAATTAAATGATAAGTTGCAACAAAGAAAGATGCAACATTCCCGTGTGTGAGTGTGTGTGTGCTTGTGTGTTACAAAATATAGTTATAAAATAGACAAGAAATGGGCGTTGCTCCCCATGCTAACTTGTGCCGTAAACCAGGGGTTATGTAATGGTACTCTGGGTTTGTGTGCGTTAAATAGCTTGGCTAGCCTGCCTGCGATTATGTCATTCTGCATGGTCTCCAGCTGTCTGAGTCAGCTGTGTTTAATTCTGCATTAAACCAAGTCATCCCCAGGTACAGGCTATGTGTTTGTTTACTTGGTGTGTGTGTGTGTGTGTGTGTGTGTGTGTGTGTGTGTGTGTGAGCGCTGTATATATTTGTAGCTTTTAAATTTGCGCCAAATTATCTGTGTAAATTGGCGCCCTGCTTAAAGTCTGCAGTCACATGCTGGCCCACAGAGTGAGGGACTGTTTTTTTAAATTCCTCTTCCATGATGGTGATTTGGGCCTGACGTAGCGCTGTGGTCCAACTCTTAAGTCAAACCAAATGTATTTGGGCTGGGTCCCACTGAGGGGCTTGAATGTGAGTTTTGACAAAAGGACAGCACGCATTACAGATTTAACGCAGGTGCGCACACGGGGGCCTCCAAACTCTCCAAGATCAGGTTTCTTTGTAGCGGCTCGTCTTTGAACCCGCAGTGCGAACGTGGATGCCGTTTTCCAGTCGTGATAATTTTGGTAATTAAGCAACGAGGGCTTGAACGTTTTGATATTATCGTGGACGGGGCAAAACGTATCTGTGGTTTTCGTTCATCATTCTTGTTGACTCATTGTTGTCTTCTGTTGCTTCTCTGAAAAGAGACATTCTGGGACGCTGAATTGATGTTTGATTGAGTCAGGACCTCTCATGAATCAGCACTGAGTGTTGAATTGATTTCAGAGGATGTTGAGACAGGATCTGTGCTAGAAACAGAAACTGTCCATTAATATCCATTGACGATATCTGTCTAAATGGCAGATATCATCAATGGATGCCAGTTGTATTGTCTGGTGGCTCTGCTCGTGACCCACAATGGTCAGAACCTTTAATCCCAGGCTCCCAGTTGCTCTCAACCACAGTGGAATGAGACTTGTTGGGCGAAACCAGTGGAGGCCTTAACCTCTCCCTGCACTTTTATAGATGGCTCTGGCCAGGTCAGGGTTCATGGGAAAGCTTTGCTGAGCTTCACCAAGTGACTGGATCTGCTTACATATTTCTCATGACCTGTCCCTAAATTGAATCCCACAGTCATCTGTTGGAGAAGTGTGCACCTGTTGGACCTGCTGTGTTGAAATAGCACTTCTGTAAATGTTCATGAATCTGAGTGAACTGTGTTTCAGTGGCCAGACGGCGCGTCGCTGCCTCTGTAGAAAGAATTTCCCCTTGGGGATGAATAAAAGTTCTTTCTATTCTATTCTATTCTATTCTAGAGGATTGGATTGTTGTGAACGCCCTGCAGAAAGCCTCCTACGGGCAAACCCTGTGGCTGATTTTCAGGATTTTCTGGAAACAGCCTGTGAGTTGTGAAAGTTGTGAGTTTCCACCGAATAAAATGTTTGGCAGCATTCACCCAAACCACCAGACAACTCGGGCCCCGGGGAGACGGTGCAACGGGACGCTTCGCCACAGCAGCTATGACCAAACTGCTTTCCATTACGCTGGAGTTCCTTTGTAGCTCATGTCACCTTCTCCATCTGTGAATATCACTGACACACATTCACTGCAATTGGCCATACGGCCTGAAGTTGGATTTCACCTTTGAACTGAGATGTAAAACATTTAATAGATATCATTATTAATGGAAATTACAACCAAAAATATCATTCCAATATCATTTTTGCCTGATCCTGACGCGTTCTCCTGCTTGTTGTAATTTGGCTGTTGTGTTCATTATCACCACCTTCTGGAGGTAGCTGCATTGAAATCTCAGCGTGTACATTCTAATATAGTCAAGTGACCTGTTCTATTTTTAATACAATCTTATCAAGTCTCCTATTTGTAGCTTCCTTCCATGTTTATGTCAGTGAGAATGCCAGACTGTTGCTGAGTCACGGACAGTTTTGTGTAATCTTGCACTAGATCAGCTGTATTAAGCGGGAAATTTAGCATTTAAAATTTTTATAAAAACTGGATCTACTGATATCGGTATCCACTCGGCAGGTGGTTCACATTGAAGCCATTTTCACGCTTTCTTAGAAGTTCTAAGTGAAGTAAGGTGTTTTATGAGATTTTTTCTGCTCTGGTAAAGGCACCATTGACTTTCACAGTTGCTGTAAAATGCCATATTAAGCGCTAATTCTCAGGCCTTGTACTCTGAGTTTTGGGGGGGAAAAAGTGAGAAGTTCAAAAAAAAAGAAGAGGTTCTGAAGAATCACACTTGTTCCAGATGTCACAGTTGTCTGCAGGGATTTGAAACTGATCTGATGTGTGCAGGTTCAGCGACCATTAAAGGGCGGATGGTTTCTCTGACCTTTTCAGTTCCTGAATAGCTGACAATCATTCAAAACCAGCTAGAAACACACAGGTGCAGGCTTACAGTACATCCATGGGAAATTCTGCAAGACCTCTGCACAGAACCTTGTTATTCGAAGTTGAAAACCAATGATTTCATCATCCAGTGGTGAAGATTTTCTGTCCTGGTAAATATTGACTCTGGTGGCAAAGAGGCCGAACACACAGCCGTCCAAATTCCCCTTAAATCTTTCATTCCTGTCCGTCCTCCCTCCCCCTTCCTTCGCTAAAACCTGGAAGCAATTTATGAAGTCAGGATGGGGTTTCTCCCGTCCAGAAGTGGATATGTGAGTCGACCTCAGTGAGCAGGGACTTCAGTTTGACATCCCACACCTCCCATCAAGGGGATTGCATCAGAGCGGAGCTGAAGATCTCAGAGCTGGAACAGCTGTGGTCTGATGTTTGGATTTACACAAACATAGTTACTAAAGCAGAGGCCCAGCCACAGTCTTTTTAATAGAGTGTCCTGTGGGACCGTAACAACAAGAAGATCAACGTGGTGTAAGCGTTAAGTCACTGAAGATGTTGCAACAAGAAGTATTGGGGGCGGGGCTGGTAAACATAGTGTTCACTAACTTTAATTTTTTTATTGTGTTGTATTTTATGGATAAAAATGACACCAAGTCATAGGAAAGCAGAAGCTGATTCCCAGTATGTTTGTTAAGATGATTACCTTCATGGCTTTATATGTGGTTGTTTGTCTTTTTGCTGATTGAGTACACACATGGAGACATTTTCAAATAGTCTGTGCTACTACGTGTTTTTAAACACCAGCAACAGTTCAAGTCTCTGTTAATCATCAATTCACTATCGAGGGACTCAAAACTTGGGTCTTATTGTTCAAAGAGGAACTTTTTTTCCCTCAGTTCCCTCTCACTGCCAGCCCTGTTGTTCTTAAACTGGTATCTCAGCTATAAAAGAAGCTTCCTCTTCTTCCTGCCTGGATCAGAGCCAGGAGATGATCAGTTTGTTCAGTCGTCGTTGTCGTCGTCCCTTATCTCAGGCTGTGTTATCAGGTTTGCTGGAAACAGCGCGGGTGGTGGCGGGGGGAAGAGCTGTAAAGACGGCTCGTACCTGAGGCCCACAAGTAAGAGACAGAAAGGGGGCGGCAGCCCGTGGTTCCACAGTCCAGAATGAACTCACCATTCTGGGCCTGAAGTTTGAGAACACATCCAAGATGCCTTACGCATGACAGAGGACGAGGTCCAAAGGGGGAGCGAAAACAGAATCTGTCAGTGTGCGAGTTTTTATCGTTTTGGCAAGACAGGGTGCAGTCGATCATTTTCCCGGGCCGAGGGTCACAGCCCTGTCGATGAAAGCGCAGATTGAGAGATTGGGACAGGGAAAATAACGGGAGAAATAGATGATTAAATTGGGCGTGTGTAAGTGAGAATAGATATTATTCATCTGTTGTTTTCCCCTTGTATTGTCATATCCTCTGCAGCTGGTCCCACATAACCGAGGAGCTCAGAAATGTAAACACAGCTCCTGCCAGCGGGTTCCCCACCTCTGACATGTGTAATATAGCAGATGTCTTGTTGTAATGTGGTGCTAATGACAGTGAAGGAAAGGCCCAGACGGATATAACCGCATGGATGTTATGCAAGAAAAAGACGTGGTGTATATTTAGTAATTCCAGTAATGTCAACAGTTGGTAACTGAGGAATTAACTGAAATTAATTGAAAATGGAGCGTTTACTGAGCTAGTTCCGGAAATCGTTGGTTGGTCCTCTGTTCCTCACACGTTTAAAGACGGTTTCAATATGTAGCCTGACTGACTCAGCCCACAGATTTATTGCCCTGCCTCAGCCTCTCCTCTCTGACCTGACCGCCAAAGGGTCATGACCCTATTAAAATGCTCTCCCAACAAGAGTTTCCTCACCTGACAGGCGGCCGGCCTCTCCCACACCTCGGCCAGTGCAGATCGGCACACACAACCAAATCACGTGTCTTATACGCACACCGTCCTGCACCAGAAAAGATTCCCTCGTGCTTTATGCTTTCCATGTGGTTGTGATATCCACCACATGTCGTCCTCTCCTCTACAGTTATCAGATCCCTTCTTGAAAAAAAAGAGGTTTGCCAATGGAAACCTTACAATAAAGTAGCCTATGTAAAGGCATCCGTATATTGAATGGCATCTGAAACCTCCTTTCTGTGGTGCAATGTTTGTAACTTTACCAAAACCAACAATCCAACATGCTCGCCTGCATTGTTCTACAGCCCTTAGTACTGTCACTGAAAATAGTTTAATTAAAATCACAAACCACAGCGACAGAGCCATAGAACTACTATGTTAAGCATATTTTTTATATAGATGTGTGGTTTGCTGTCAAATAGCAAACTAGTGTCGTGACAAACTAATGTTGTGACACAGCTCCTCCTCTGTCAGGTGCGCATTGCTGCCATCATAGCAAGTATTTGTATATTGTATTTGTATTAAACGGTAAGATGTCTGATTATAAACTTGTCTTTATGGCGTCTTATATAGCTCCAACAGCCCATTTGAATCCTGCTCCACGCTTCAAAGGATGTTACTTGGCCCAGTCTCATGACGTTCGTCATCCGTGCTGCTACTCTGACTTGTCTGGAGTCCGCTGCCTGGGGTTTGGCAGGTTAAGAAGCCCAAGTCATGGAAGTCATTAAAATTCCTTGAGAACATGTGGACACTTGTTTATTTTTCCACCCAAGCTGGGGAGGGTGGAGAGCTGCCAGGACACTGCACTGTCCTCTGCATGGACATTGTGTGAGCGAGGAGGAGGAGGACCTGATGGAGGAAGGAGATGAAAGACAGATGGGGGAGGGGGTTAAAGAGAGTGAGGCAGAGGACAGACGGATTGAGGGACCCGGGAGGGGGAAGTGCTTGAAAGACGGAAATGCAGGGATGAATGAAGAGTACGAGCGAGAGGAGGGAGAGAGGCTAGACAACCTCAACTGGATGCCAACAAAGAGTTGCAAACTTAACGTTGAGGTTTCAGTGAGCCGTACAACAGGAGGATTAGAGACGGATGGGTTCACACACAGGCAGGAGGCGAGAGAGGAATGAGAGATGGAGGGACGCAAGGAAGAACTGAGAGCTGGAGCTAGATGAGAATATCTTCAACTTGTCCGACTGAATAATCCAAATTATGGCTTTAAAGCGAAAAAGAGTCATTACACTGCAGAGATTGCTACCATTTGAAATACAACTGTTCATTTTTGACTGTAAATATTTTTGTTTCATGATGACATTTTATACATTCTTTTTAAAATCATGTTGTTTTTTTCATAAAGTGGACCCAGGCGGCATCGTGGCAAGTTATTTCCTCCATGTGCAACACGCAGTCATGCTGCACATCGCTCACCAACGGCTCATAAATCCTCCTCCTTGCCTTCATTGTAAATGTGGAAAGATCCCTTCATGCTTCTGTCTGAACACCAGACCCCTGGACGTCTCGCTGCGATGGTGGGCGTTTTTTATTTGATTGTTTAAACAGAAGGTACGACTTTGAAAGAAATCTGGGTGTGGGACGTTAACGCAAGGAGAACCGATACTTTCATTTACTGTTTTTCTGTGTGACTGTGTGTCTGCGTGATGCTTTGCCAAGACAAACTCCACAGCCAGGGGAAGGCGCATCACAATGTTCCATCGGCTATCTCCCAGAGTTCAGTCACCGCCCCAGTTTTTGAGTCTCCAGTTTCTTGTCTAGTGACAAAAACCCAACTACCGACTGTTATTGTGGATGTTTGATGACCTCGGCCAGTGCTGTGAGGTAATGGATGAGGAGGCTGCAAGGACACCTCAGAGGGAGGGGATGGAGGGATGAAGATGGTGCTGTCAGCTTTGGAGGATGGAGAGCCAGAGGGAGAAAAAGGGAGTTGTGGAATTTCATGCTGCATAGCTGTGGTATCACCCTGCACAGCTGAAAAATGTATCAAAGTGATCGTCCCTGTTACTGATACTCCCCTCGTTGTGGACCAGGAGACAGAGATTGCAACAGCAGGCTCTCACTGAGGTCATTCCCCGTCTCCATTTCTCTTATTCCCCATTTTTCTTTCTTTCTCTCTGCTTTTGATCATTCGTAATTGAAAGCGACACTGCAATGTGGACTCTGGGGGCGACCCCTGGTATTTACCTGCCTCATTAACAAATCTGTGACTAATTGAGAGGTAACATTTGACCCTACATTTACCTACCGGCTCAGTGTACCCTACCCACAGGTAGTGGCCTTTGACATAGATTCAAGTGTCCAGTTACATGTCTCTGATGCCAGTTAAAGCTATCACAGTGCACAGCTAACACGACATCAGACATGACGTCTGTGCCTTTGATCGGCTGGCTTCCGTGATACCAATGCCTCGATGGTGTTGAACATAACGGCAGGATGTTGCAAATTGAAGCTATTACACTGAAACACAAGTCCAAGAGGTTGGCATCTGGTTTCATGAGCATATTTAGAAATAGGAAAACATGCCCACTGCAAAGTTCATCCAGAGTTCATAAAGACAAACTGGAAATATGACCCGCATGTGCTGAGTAGTAAATACAATTTAATCATCCCTCCGTCAAAGAGTTTTGTAATGTAATCTCTGGGAGATAAGGCATTCCATTCAAGACTTCCATCTTTCGTCTTTTTTTTCCACTCTTAAAATCAAAAGCTCATTCATATTATTCATATCAACTATCAGCGCTCAGTGGATTAGTTCTGTCAACACTATAACCCCAGGTAACAGTAACAATTTATTCATTCTCCACCACCACTTGGGTTTGTCTCTTGATAAATCTCAGTTTCCTGGGAAAATCTCAGATAACTGAGCTGAGCAAATTCGAGTGGACGACGAGGCGCAGTAACAAGTTGTAAGTTCCTAGCAACCATTAGCATGGAGGAGTTTTTCTTGAATTAACGTCTGAGTAATCTTTATCCCAGCCGGAAAAGATCAGACTTCTGAGGCAGAAAGCTGAAAAGATAATCCCTGGTGCTTTATGATCCTCCATCAGAAGTGTAATCCTTTCTTTGCCCGCGTTGCTCTTATTCTACCTTTTTATAGGCCTTTGAGATAACTGTCACGAGAGGCTTTGTCAGACTCTGGTTTAAGATGACAGCGACATGTGTGATGGTCAACTAGGGGATCTAAAGATTATCTTGTCAACATGCCAAGTAGATAAAAGAGGAGGAATGTGCTTGAGACGAGTCAGGTGAACACCATGAGTTACCACTGATGCGCTTTGTGCAAGTTCAGAGCTGGGACATCTCCTGCAGCGTGAAAATGAAAATAAACTCAGTACTTTTCTGTGGAAATAAATAATTGATGCACGCTACTTTAATTCAAGTTTTTACTGTCGAGAGTTGAAAAGATGACATGCTGCAAATGTCCATCACTCCTTACAACTCCTTAGACCAAAGGGTGGGAGTTTATAGTTCTTATACCACCCCTGAAGTTTACTTCAAGAGCTCAGCCAAGCTACAAACATTCAAGAACATCCACAAGCAAAATAGTATCACTGTGTATGAAAGGAAAGAGGAATTTGGAGTTTCCTCTTGAATGGAACAGAAGTCTTAAGCTCATTTCATTCAGTGCGCGGCTGCTGGCGGCTGTCACCTGGTTCAGCCATGCCTCAAAGTTTTCCTTCCTGATTGCATCACTAGTTCTCCTTGGTGACGGTGAGTCATACGACGCACCGCGTGTCAGGAACAATGCGTAGCCACAATAATACGCTGCTTCTCTTTGGATATCCTTTAAGCTTTTCCTGACCGGGAAGGATGGTAGTTAGCATTTGTGCTGGTGTGTGAGCGTAGATGTGAAGGATGTGGCAGGAAACAGCTGGACCTGCTGGCACATATACACGTTCTCACCGATCCATCATCCACATCTGGACAGCTGGTCATGAATAGGAATTTATTTACAGAATTCTAAAGAAAGAAGTCATCCCAATGAGTCCAAAGTCTTCTCCTCCTCCATGGTGGTCTGATTCTTTAGAGTTTGTGTAGACCATTGAAGCATTCAATCATGATTGGAGCGCAGAAGAGATGGCGATAATTGGCCTTGTTCCGGTTCATCTGGTTTCCATGTCAATGAAAGTAAAACCAAAATAATGCACGAGTCTGGAACTTCTTTGATCTTAGCAAAGAATTTCAGAAGGTTGATGAAACCCCAAACAATTAATCAGCCAATGGTCAGAGCAATCAGGACACAGACAACACACACGCAATCTGGGACGCTACATTTGAGCCGAAAGTTCTGACCTCTGGCGATATGCCTCTCTCCAACTGCTGGACCCCACATCCTGACAGGAAGCTTGTCCTTCCTTCACACACATTTGTACAGTGAGAAAATAACAGCGAAATGGTTCCTAAATTGCCACAAGTATTTCTGACCACGTGTTGAGGTCCCGCTATCCAATAATTACTCAGGACTGTGTCCATGCTCTAACCGGTAATATTGATGCATATCGCCGTGTGAAGATTTGGAGTGCCATGACCCTCCTCAAGCCTTAGATTCACTTAAATATAATCACATTTGTTGGACTCTTTCTGTCAGAGATGGTCAGTGAGTGTACAGCTGATACGGAAATGCCGCAGGATGGCAGACCTTCGGGATGTCATCATCACCGTTTGTTGCCACTTTCCTTGATGAATGGAATCAATGGATTTGTGTCGCAACCCTAAAGCCTTGAGCTCAGCAGTCCCGGAAACGCGCGCACACTCTCTCACACACTGTGGCGTCTCTCTTTCCACTCTGTTCTGACAGCGGGCCATTGAACGGTCAGATGTGATACACGGGGTCAAAGCACAGCTCAGTGACAGTGACTTTCTGAGAAGAACTCGGCTTGTTTCCTTTCCTGTTGTGGTAGAGACACGCTGAGATGTCCTTTCAAATAAAGCGAGCTCTCATGGAAGCACCCCAGGACGAGTTCCAGTCTTGGGCGACCACCCATTTGATCCACAGCTTGCTGAAGTCCGGAAAGTCTTTCCCAGTGATCGCATTTCAGAAAATCGACTTTGATACAAGTTGCCCGTGTGTTCCTTTTGGTTTCTGGATCTTAAAGGTGATTTAAAAGGCCTTTTTGGGGGAGTGGGGCACTGGTCGTGGTGTGTTCAGGCTCTAAACTGAGTGGCTAAACAACAAAAGAGGCCCATGAGATGCTGGTGGGATGAGGTTATTTCACAATTCCTCTGCCTTCTTGTGAAATTGAATCTTTCCAAGTGACTGAACAAGTAAATCTAGGCAGCGGAGCTTTTATATTTGAGACAGATTTAAAAAATACATGAAGGTTTTTTTTTATGCTTTTGATCTTTATTTTAAATGTCTCAGCCATGATCAAGGAACAGAGCATGCATAAAATGAAGCATATGGTGCTGCAGAAACATACATAAGGTCCTTTACTGTTCTGTTTTTGTCTCAGTGTCTTGGTTTCACCGCTTTTTTCTCTCTCCCGGGGTGGGGTCACCACATGCACGGACTGTTTGTTTGGGGTTGCCATGGTAACGGGTGAGTGTGTGACTGCTAATGTGCTCATGCTCCTCTGTGTGTGTTTGCGCTGGTGTGATAGCGCCACAGTTCTGCTTCATGCACGATGACCTCATCCACACGCAGACCCCGGCATATCGAGACCGTCTGCTTCCTCGGATTGTGTAATGGATAGTCCCCAAACACACGCCAGCCCTCGAGCCGACGCCCCTTCAGTGTTTTTTGGTCTCTGCTGGACCTTACACCCGTCAGCGACAATAGTACGACTTCATTTCACAACAAGAACAATGTGTGACTGCTTCATCATTTCATCTCTTACGGTGTAGAGATGTAGAATTAGATGGAATTAGATGGGTGCGTCATGCGTCGAATAGTTCATGAACTGACAAGGAGCCTTTGAACCTGACAGCTCTTCACATATCACGTGTGGCATATTTTGGTGTTTCGTGTTCCTGACGTTTCTTTAATCTGGGATAGTGTGAAAACGTGGAGCACAGCTCAGCTATTGTGTGTATTTATTACAGCGCAGTCAAGTCGGCGCTAAGAGATCTTCTTCTGTGAGATGAAGAATGTCACTCCCATGGGGGGGAGGGGGGGGGTTCTGCTTCATTTCACAGAGATTTCTAGAAGATGTACTCTCCCCCAAAGCATTAACATACAGTACAGTTAATAAAGGCTCGGTTATTCCTCTGCCATGTGACTGTGGTCTTCAATAGTTACTGTGAAAAGGCCTCGTCCAGAGATACTGCCTCAGTGCATGCCTGAGACGATGGATCGCTGCTGCTGCCGTCGTCTTGTTTGTGTTCGAAGCACAGAAGGAAATCAGTAACATGGATTCACATGACCACTGCTCTTTTTATATGCAGCTTTCACCATCAACAGAATCTAAATATTTCAGCAAATCTGAAAATATAAAACATGAATTACAACTGACTTGGTTATGTAATGAAACCAGTCTGTTGTGAAAGGTTATCGCATCAAGTCCAGGGTTTTAACCCCAGCAGAGTAGCACAGAGATCTCCTTGTGCTGGATGGGTCATTTGTGCCCCTATCTCAGTTCATGCAAAGTGTGTGTACACACAGGCTTAGATTGTCATGGAGTTTTATGGTGCAACACCCTCGCCTTAAAATGCAGGTGTCTGTTTCTGGTTGTTTATCATGTGGTATTATAGACAAAGTTACTTTTATCATTCTTCATAAATCTTTACTTTTATTTATTCCTCAACAAATTGTAATGTTTCATTCCCATATGGCATATCAGCCGTCCCTGGAATAGGGACAAGGACTTTCAGAAGACTATTTAGAAAATAGCTTGTCTATTAAATCCAGGACAGCAGTGAGTCTGTATGAGCTACTACTATAAATATTCGAAGTGTGTAAAATTGTAAAAAAAGAACTTCTGTACAAACAACCAAAGAGAAACTGCAGTTTTGGTTCACGAAGACTAAATAGTGATTATTTTTGCATATCTGATAAATTAGTCATACACTTAAAAAAATGCACATCTTTCCCCCCAAAGCTTTCACTTCACCTTAGACTGTGACCGTTTGGAGCCACTGCAAACGCTTCCGACATGCTTGGACAACAAGTTTCAAGTAGTTCTCATCAAGCATAATCCGACGCAAATGCTTTGCAAGGGAGAAGATGTGCAAGTCCAAAGTTGAACAGCATGAAAAATGTTATTTGGAGAGTTTGCATGGGGATACTGCTTATGTGGATCCAGTTCATCAGAGGTCGGCAGTGCACAACAGGGGCCCTGAGGCTTTGAGCGCTGAGTTTTGCAGTGATATGTATCTCAAACCGGTATCATGAGCACCACTGCGGAGGGATTTTTATCAACATCAGGGCTTAGTAACTGCAGCAAGAATCCACATGCTTTTCTTGGTCTCTCTCAATCAGGCATTGATTTCAATAAGAGCTTTGACAAGTATTTCAGCCCGAAGCTAATTCAGCGCAAGTCTCTAAAGCGAGACCATGTCTTGTGCAGCCGTGGAGCAGCTCGCGGAGCTCTGCTGTTGAACTGCTGCCCGACTGAAAAGCGCCCAGTGTCTGTGACGAGAGGACATACGGTAGCAGTTTGCAGCTGCGACACTTGGAAATGGATTGTTTTTGTTTGCGTGGCTGAAGCAGCGGCAGCCTGTTAAGCTCTGTCTGTGGCTCTGTCATTGCCTGCTATAATTACAGGGTGATTAGTGTGCGTGCATGCGTGCGTGCACATCTTGAGACAGAGCTTTAATTGCTGTGTTCTACATAAGTTTATTGTGTGTTCCTTCACAGTCAGAGATACTACACCGAGCAGCCCCAATGAATATACTCTAATTAGAATAATATTTTGCAAACTGTCAGAATTTGAAAGGTTTGTTCAACGCTAACAGGCTGAGAGGTAGTGTATGTTCATACAACAGTGGTCAATGTTCTTATCTGACTCTTGTTATATGTTTTTTTCCCCAAGATGTTCAGTCTTATTAGTGGGCCTCAAACAACAGTGTATAACAGTCATTATGGAGACCTAAGGTTGTGGTCAGGGCAGTAATTCATTGTCATGCATGGATTGTTAATTATCATCTTGCTCTTGTGAACTGTTTTTGTATTTTTTGAGTGATTACAAGCTCATTAGGAGAAAAATTATTACCTACTTTGCATAAAAATTGCTGGGACTGGGACATTTTCTGAACATCTTAGGTGTCAAGGACCGGTGAGTTTGACATTTGACTTCTCACATACACTCCGCCCAGATAATTCCAGGTAACTGTCAGGACACGTGTCAGCTCATGTCTAAAGGCAGCTCCAGACCCCCACCATTGCTCACATCTCCATTGTTCGAAGGTCACTGAGTTCCTTCATGCACAGTAACTTTCAGTGCAACAGATAAAAGTGGGCAACCTCTTGCCTTCACGGCTTTGATTCGGAGGAATTGGCCTAGATTTGAAGCTTGAAAGCGTTTTTTTTGTTTGGTGAAGGTTTGTGTGCGTCGCAGCTCTCTGGCTTCCACGGCCTTGTTTCAGTGAGAGTAGTCATGCACTGCGTGGAACCTGAGATGGGCCGGGCTCTCATTAAACTGCAGAAATATAACATCTGCTTCCAGCTCCTATGGTGAGATTGAACGAGTGCCAAATGTGCCACGCTCATTTACAGTTTTGGCTCCAATACGTCTGGTCATTCTGGGCTGAGCCATCACAGGAAATTTATTTTGACATGTTGATGTGTTAAACTTGGTCCCAATGGCTCCTTCAGAACCCGACCACAGAGTCAACCAAGGACCGAAGTAAAGGTAGTAGACCTACCTCTGGTCTCTGTTATGCACTCTCCTCTCCATTTTTCATACTATTTACATTTGTATAAACTAAAATAAAGTCATAAGTATTGACATTAAATCTGAAAATAAAAGGATATAAACCCACTTTAAGACCCAGAGGGGCATGAAGCGATAGTAAACCTTTTTGTTCTGTTGTGTTTACTCAAGGTGTGTGTGGTATTCTATTGTGAGCAGGGATTGGAAGCGGACCATGCCAGTGAGTATGAGGTTATCTGGTGTGCTGTGATTGCTGTGGGAGTGACGGCAGTCAGAAAGAGTCCAGGGCCTCCACAACGGCACAGATAAACGCATTGTTCAGCGCCTGAATGGCCTTGTACTCGCAAGTATTGCCAACATCATGACTCAAATCGATGTGCTTCAAAATTAGAATTGCGGCATGTCATTATTAGCTGTGTTGTCGCAGTCTAAATTATGCACACTTGGAGAGGAGAGAACCGTTCCTGTTTATGTTCTAAATTTCCTGCAGGAAAACGCTGTGTCTCCCTGGCAATTTGTCACAAAAGTGGTTGTCAGCCGTTGTTCAACTTGACCTGGAATAACACACTTGACCCAGGTAACCAGTGGGTGGGGACTTCCCATTGTCCTCACCATGCCTCGTTACATCTGCTCCATGGGGAGGAAATGAAGTATTAACAACGACTCTTTGAAAATAAACAAATGAGCGCGCACATCAAGGACGCAGTTCCTTGCTCGATTTTTTTGTTTTCTCTCTACCTGAGGCTTGAGGCCGACTTCCCCTGGTCACACTCAAGTACCTCCCTATAATTGTGTGTGTGTTTGCTTAGTAAGACAGCTGCTCAGACAGTGACAGCATTCTTCCCGGTGAGCGCTCCAGGAAGTGAATCTGAACGCGGTAAACATTAGCCGCTCTCAAACACGGATTAGTGGCTACTTAGGATCACTCCCATGCAAGCGAAAAACTAGACAGGCTGTTAGGAGCCGGACGAACTGCGGAGCGACGGCTCCATGCTCAGCGGCCGTGCGCACGTCTGTGTGTGTTTGCATCTGGGATATTTCTTTCAGCCCTGCGGGGTCAAAAAATGATGAAGATGGCCCCGTTCCAGCTCAACTACTACGACAGTCATAAAGGCTGATAACAAGAACTCAGCAAGAACCTGTGAACCTCACTGTTTGCTCTTCCTCTGTTTCTCCGTTACTCATTAACATAGACCTTGTCAAGAAATGTAGTGAATCCTGTTATTGAACCCGGGAACAAGGAGCGGCCTCCAATTTACAGCATGGAGGCATCCAAGTGCGATCAATGGGTCAGTTGACGCTTGGCTCTAAATGTCTCCTGCAGCCTGCGACTCAATGTTCAGGATGTATAAACTGAGGAGCTTTTTCACACGGGGTACTGTCCTCCGGGGATCAACTTGGACTCTGCGTCATGAGGGGAAATGATCTTTGAAGTAAGACCAGTCAAAACCTAGTGCAACAAAAATACGTCTTGGATGTCAAAGGTTGTGCCTCGCAGCCATTAACCGGACAAGTTTTATTTTCTTTAGAATTACCACATCTGTCCACTTCCCGCTGTGGGGTCCCCACGTTTGTCTGTGAGGTTTTTCTTTTTTTTTTTTTCTGGGGGAGAAAAGCTCTGAATTCCCATTAGTGAGCTCAAGTGTTTGTACATTCCTGAACCGTTAGCATCAGGGAACGTGCCCCCTCGCTCTTCTCCCATTACCGCGCAGTGTTTGGTGGGAAACGCTGGCAGTAAATGGATACCGGCGAGTGTTCAGCCCAGCTGATGCTCAGGTCCTCCTCTCTGCCTTGTTTTGCCTCTGTCCGCGGCTTATCGCCGGGGTCAAGGAGGGGCGGACTTCCACAAAAATATGGGATTACTTAAGAGAACCGTGGTGTGCAAAGGACTAATCTATAGACTCCATAACAGTCGCACGGAGACAGTAGAGTATCAAGCACACCCCTGCCCGTCTGGGTTTACTCTAACTTTGTCTGCAGTATGTCACATAAGTCAACTGAAAGCAATAATAGTCATCCCCCCCTGATTACCTGTTGTTAAGAGACAGGCCTGCTGTTATCGAGCGGTCAGATGCAGCTGCCTGGACACTGTCCTGAGACTTAATGTCCTGGTTCAATGGGTTCCCTGTTCTTCAGCCTCCTCTGTGCCTAGCCAGCTAGAACAGTTTTCAAACAAATTACTAAAAATATTATTGAAATTTTAGGTTAGATGGCGCTTAACCACGCTCAGGACCTTTAAGGCATTCTGCTGCAGACGATGCTCAGTCTTAAACCGCCCCCTGCGGCGACTTCATCCAGGTGATTCTGCTCTATACGGATTGCTTATAATGAAATGTTATGGAGTGCAAGCATATCCTATTATTATGAATTTGCGCGGGGCTCAGTTTGTGGGTGAAGACATTAAGTCATGTGGCGACAGCAGGATGATAGTTCTTGTTTTTTAGGAACAAACCAGCTGCAGCCCCTGGAGCCATCACTGCCTTTATTTCCTCCTCGTGCATCTGATACCATTTAGAAGAATCATCCTGTTCTACATCGCCAGCAGCTCCCAGATCACGTCTGCAGAATGTATATCACAGTGGGTCACGGTGGGTCCCAAATCGCTCACTGACCACTATACAGCGAGCTCAACATTTTCTGTACCTCTCTCTAGTGCAGTCGTTGTTATAAAGGTGTCATGAAAAGTGTTTTACAACCGGGGGTCACTAACTGGTGGCAGAGACCTTAAAAGTGCATCACAGCCAGTGTTGGGAATTGGAAATGTAATTGGTTACAATGTTGAAAAGAACACACACACCTGAACATGCTGTGTCTGGGCATTGATCTCTGGCTGAATCATTCTCTCACCACCAATTCATCCATTGTGTAGAATCAACACATTTTATTTTCACCACTTGCCTGAACATCAGTCTGAACAATCACAAAACCCGCACCCTCCCCTCCTCTACGCAGCAGGACGGGATTCAGTCTGATTTCTCCAACCATGGGCAGGGCTGACGTTTAATTTCGAAGGTTCGGCATCAGTGCGGATCATTTGATGGCTTTGGCGTCTGTCTTTGAGGCGTTGTTGCAGGTTCTCTTGCAAGAGCCTTCTATGAAAGCTCCTCATTATGTTATTATCAGGTGCTGACAGTCAACACCAGCAGCTTTGTTACCTGGGAGCTCACAGCCAAAATCCTTTGGCATGAAAGTTACATCTGTAGATATGAGTTAAAGATTGTGACACAGATTTCATGGACGGTTCAATGTTAATAAAGTAAAAGAGAGATGGGCTGGGGGCTGGAATCAGTTGGGCTGGCTGTCAATTCGCAATTGTAGTTTACAGTTTTAACTTAAACTCAGTTTTCCTTGAGGCAAGACACGTGAAGCAGCAGCAGCTGTTCTGGCCCCGACCTCTGACCTGGGATGTGACCCAGGATTGTTAAATTGTGACGTTTCTATTTGAAAGTCGTTCAGACAGCGTCCGCTTGGCTTTTTATGGCATGTGGTGTTTCTGTTGAACGCAGCGACAGGTTGCTTTGGTTCAAAGTGGCTGGACTGACTGTGTGGGCAGGCTGTGGGGCTCGTAAATGAGACGGACTCATAAACGCTGACCTTCAGTACAGGCGCCCTCAGGGGGTGGCGAGGGGTGTGTGAATGAGAGGCACAAAGAGAAGAAAAAGAGAGAGGCTTGTGGAATGTGGAACAGAAAGAAGAAAGTGAATGGATCAGAGGAAAAAAAAAAGAGATGAGGAAAAAAGACGAGTAGACCAGACGGGGAGAGAGAGAGAGAGAGAGAGAGACAGAGGGAGAGACAGAGAGCAGGGAGGAGGAGGGGTGATTAGTGTGTGTGAGCCAGAGCTCTGATTGGTCCAGCCCCGTGTGTGCGTGCGTGCACACTTACGTGCGTGTGCGTTTGCATGAATCATTCTGTGTGTGCCTGTGTGTGTGCCCAGCCAGTGGGCGGGGGATTAAGCCTGCGTCACGTGGTCCCTTTAGCTTCTTTACCACACAAACACACACCCTCCTTCTCTGAAGGCGCACACACACACACACATATATCCCCTCACATATAGGCTCACAGCTGTTGACTCCTCTCTCTCTCATGAACACCGGTACAGACGTGGAGAGCAGCCGGCAGGAATTGGAGGGAATCCGTCCTCTGCTGGAATAAGCCAGAGGGACAAGTGGACCGACTGATTCTCCGCGGTCGCTGCCTGCCTCTCGCTCTCAGTCCCGCTCTTTCTCTTTGATTCCCTTGTCGTCTCTTTGGGACTCACTGTAGGAATTCTGAGGTCAGACGGCGAGCGGCTAGAGGAAAACAGAGACATGTGCTTTGCCTCGGCCGCCTACTGCCACTGCCCGTGCTCTCCCATTCACTGACCGAGGAGGAAACGCAAGGTTGGTTTTGCTCCGGCTTGATTCCCTCGTTGTCTTGTGTCGTTACCTGATGTGATATGTGGAATGCTCTATGGGAATGTGACCCCTCTGGGGCTCAGAGCTTCTAGCATTTTAATCCCATTCATTTCTGTTGATGGCTGCCTTCAGATTCCCATGCATAAACCTTGTAGTTTTAGGGGAATTCCAAGTCAGTGCAGCTGCCTGGGCACTCACACGGTCGAGTACACACTCCTGCACTATAAACACGCTTGGCAGTAACAGTGCAGTGAGTGTGAGCACCAGAGAAGATTAGCTCTGGCTGTTAACTCTGATGTGTCCAATGCTGGGCGCTGGGGGCACGTGGCCTCGGCGTCACTGCAGCGAAAGGAATTAAAGATCGTTGTCTTTTCTGCAGACATTCGTTTGGACAAGGCGTCTACTGAAAACAGTTACCCAGATAAGGTTATTGCGTGCGCTCCAACCTGCTGCTGCGCGCTGACAAGGCAAGGGTTACACAACAAACAAACACAGCAAACTACAATCAGTCAAACAGGAAAAAAAAACCCACAGCAGGGAGAGCCGGCTCGTCTTCTTCATCATGCAGTTAAGCTGCTGAGCATTTGGTTCCAGTTCCACTGCTAGATCTGTCAAGCAGTCATGTTTAGACACGTACACACACCTGCTCCTCAGTGTGTGTGTGTGTGAGCTGCTCTCACATGGTTAACTCTGCAGGTCACAGTGTGCAGGACTGCGTGCGTGTGCCATTTACAGTGTGTGTGGTTATAATTAGCCCTTATACAGATTCTTTCCTGGTATTGTTGCCGTCAGCTTGAAACACAACCCAAAAGGCTGTTTGCCTATTTTTAGTGGTAGTAGGTTGTGGCGAGTCAAGCACGCGTGCTTACCCCAGGCCAGAGGAAGGCCTGGGGGTTAACTGTGTGTCTGTTGCCCCACCACATGCAATTAATGAGCAGTGACAATCGAGAGAAACCAGAAAGACCGTACCACACCAAGAGATGCAAATGAACAGTGATTGGTTTCCAGATTGGCCGCCTGTCATCAGATGGCTCTGATCCAGCTCTAAATGTCAGAGGATGACTGATGCACTGTGGGTGATCGCTGGGAGAAAATGCCCAGAACGGTGATGAAGGAGGGAAACTATCAAAGGGAAATGTGAGAATGCAGCAGTGTTGCTCTATTTTTTATTCATTTATTTCAAACTAAAATATTTCACGTTCCATGTGAACTGTTTTTTAGCTCTGTATTTTGAAGACATTACATTTGGCTTTAGAAAACGAACCCATAAGTTATTTTTATAAATAATTTTATAAATAATTATCTATCATTTCAATTACCCGAGAAAGCATTTGGTGAATGAATGTGATATCATATGTTTGTTGTAATGTGAGACGGTAAATGTTGTGTCTGTGTCACTCATTTCTGGAGATTGAGTCTAGATGAGAGGTTTAGTGTTGGTTCAGTTACCCCAGGTAACCAGAAACATGTTAGCGCTCTTTGGTTTACTGCGGTGATTGGTTTTAACAGCGCTATTTAAATAACTGTTTATAGGCGCGAACGTTTTCATGGACTTTCAAGGAAATTGCCTCCCCACATACAAAGTCTGTTCATGTAAACAGAGCTGCTGAACAGGGGTGGGAGGGAGGGAGGGAGGGAGGGTCAGTGAAGGTCACGGGGTGAGAGGTTATGGTCACCTTGCCTCGGGCTGCGGTCACAGTCTAGCGCCCCTCGCTAAAACGCCGCCCGCGTCGTCTCTCTGCCGCAGAACATCAGCGGTGAAATCAATGACAGCTCAGTGCTGTAATGCTTTAAAGGGCAATTGTTCATCCGGTTAGCTGCTAAACTCAGAGGTCCTCAGAAAAACCTCTGTGGTGGTTGTGGATTTTAAATTAACTTACTTCAACAAGTGATTAAAGCAAACAAATAAAAACCATTACGCATGACATTTCAATTGTAAATGTCATCCCCCCCCAATCATCCTCTCAAACCACCAAACTGTCGACCCCACTGGATGAGTCCAGGGCAGGAGGTTTCTGGACGGGGACAATGATCTATTGACAGAGACGGAGGGTTCCGGGGGGTGCGTGTCTTGTGACAGAGCAGTGATTGGGCATTGAAGTGAGGCTGGGTTTGGAGCATGGGGTGGGGGGTAACTGTATTTTGGCCAGGCTACAGCTGGCCAACCAGGATTCCACTCATACAGAACATTTCATGCATGAGTCAGTCACACATTCTTAGATGTAATATTGATGTTATGCTAAAGGTTGTGTCCACTTTAAAGATTCCGGCACCGGAGCATGAAGTGGTTGCAGCCACATGTCTGCCTTGCTTTTGAATAATGCAACGCTGCCCTCAGTTTTACTGTACATCTCGACGGAAGCGGAGTAGTGCAGAGCCGCAGGAGGACAGCCTCAATATCAGGTTACATAACTCTGCTGCCCAGCTGCCTTCAATTAAAGAGGATTTTTCATGGGGCTTTTATTCATTTCCACATTATAAATCACAGCTTCAGTCGAGGGATCAGGTCGAGAACCAGACGTTTCCTGTTTCCAGATAACACTATCAAGAACATGCTGGTAGTCTGAAGGAATACTTGAGCTTTGGTTTTTACTATGTCCGTGTCTAGTAACATCTTGAGAATACAGTTCCCTGTGGAAATGTGGAAAAGTTGGTGATTGATGAATACACTGAACTACTGCTAAACTCTGATCGAGGCGTTAAACACTTAACGAAGCAGCAGTGGTCGAATAGAAGAATAATATCTTCTATTACTCGTCACATGAGGAGCTTTTTCAGAAAACATTGCATCGTGTTTATGATGTAATTCCTCAAAAATAGAAGCGTTGAATCTTGTTGCTGGCTTCTTCGTCAGATTCAGCACAGTAGCCAGTACTGTACATATCAACTACCCCGGGAACAAGTGAAGAGAATCACCCCAAAACCTCCTCATGCCTGGGTTCATCCACTTAGAAGGATTTCTTTAAACTGGCTGTTTGTTTGGTCTGAGGATGTCTCCTCTATTCACTTGTCTGTGCTAATCTCAGCCATCTTTCTGAGTGCCATTTGACCTGAATGAGTAGCTTAGCGGCATGTGTCAAACCAAATCACCTCCCCGGCCCCCGTTTCCCACCACAGCGATTAAACAGCCATGAAGGAGAGGAGGGTTCCCCCATACATTTTTGAGCTGTCTGCTGTCATATGACTACTGGAAGCAGCAGGGATCCCTTTTTCTTAAATGATCTCTTGTGCTCTCTCTCTCTCTCTCTCTCATTCCTCTAAGAGACACCATCTGGTAGAGATCCTTTAAGTCCCGCCTCTCCCTAATACATCACCAGCTTATGGTCCACTTCTACAACTTTAGCCTCACCGAAGTTCCGTTTGTTCTCTTTCCTTGCCCTCCTGTCAATCACTCTGTTTGTTTGCCTGCTAGTTTTCAGGATATCAGAGTTAGCCCGTCGGTCAAAGAACAAGTCTGCGAACATTTCTTTCTTTCGAACAACTCTCAACAGTCCCCTGCTGCGCGAATCCTGACAAAACTTAATGGAAATAAACAAATTCAGATGAAAACCTAACCCTGGCACAGGCGTTTGTGGTCTTCATCCACTAAAAATAAAAATAGTCTTTCCCAATTTGTGTTGTTGCATACTCCATTGTCAGATTCCTCTCTTAAATTTCTTTTTACGTCACGTTTCCCTTTTTGCGGAGTCTTTTGAAAACATAATAAACTCTTAAGTGTTTCCTTCATTTATTTATTGGCCGTGTCCCTTGGCAGGACAACAAGGCGTCCAGCGGGTCGGTCACGATCGTTGGTTTTACTGCAACAACCTGCATCCTGAGAAATGCTTGTGTCCCTGCCAGCTGACCCGAGTATGAACAGTGGGAGTAACCCGGCTCACCAGTCAAGGTCTGCACGTCCCAAGCCCGTCCTCCTGTTATTCTCCTCCGCTCTGCTGGGCGGTGTGTCACAGTGACCTGGCTGTGTGCCGCTGTGGGTGTATACAGTGTACAGCCATGACAGGACAGAAACCTGCTTTTAGAAATATGCTATATCTCTTTTGCATCTTTGTCGCTGTTCTGTGCTGTTGTCGACACTCGCTGAACACCACCTCCTTCCTCTTTCAAAGGAAATCACTCATGCTCTAACACGGACACCTCCCTGCTTTCCTTCTCCTCAGGTAGAGTCCCAGCCACTGAGCGAGCGAGCGAGCGAGGCGAAGCAGGCATGAGTGCGGACGGCCATCAGGAGGTGGTGACCACCCCTCCTCCTCCTGGCAAAGCCACCAAGGAGCGCTACTTCGACCGAGTCAACGTCAATGACCCGGAATACATCAAGGCCAGGAACATGTCGCCCGACCTGCGGCAGGACTTCAACGTGCTGGAGCAGAAGAAGCGCGTCACGCAGATCCTACAGAGCCCCGTAAGTGACAGAAGAAAAAAGAGAATATGCACAGGCCAGATTACACTCATTTCTACTTATATACAGTGGTGTACACCAAGCTCTTCTGTTGTCCAGCTGTTTATAGTCCATGACCCCGGCAGGTCGGTGGGACTGGTCCCAGAAGCTTCTTCCTCTGGGGCGTTGTCTTTGATGTCACAAGATGACCGAGAACTGAGGTGCTCCCTCACCTCGTTGTCTTGTCAAATTAGGTTGTTGCTTCCATCGCTGCTGATCAGAGCAGGAGTCCAAAACTGGTGCTTCCTGATTAGACGTTTGACCAGGAAGTGAACACTTGGATTGGAGCCATTCCCCGTCAAGACAGATGTAAGAGAGTGTAGCTGGGTTTCCCACAGTTCTGACCAGCATCAGCTGATTGAACCGATCAGGTAAAAAGTACCTGTTACTTCTGCAAAAGAAGTTCAGAAGTAACACCATCAAGATTACACAAGGCGCGATGGAGAACTTTTCACCCTACCGACTCAGAATTTGTGAAATCACTTCCGTTTTCTTCATCTGACGGTTATTATTCCCCAATCGAGCGGTTTCTAAAAGAGCCGCAGCAGTGTATCCAACCCACGTGCTTGTGTTGATGTTGTGACACTGGCCACAGAATCTGTGTAAGTCAGCAGCCCACTAACACCCTAATATAACCACCAGCTGCCGCGCCCTGGCTCAGGCTTGCTGCTGTGAGTGCCCTCCAGGCCGGCGGTTCCCATGCTCGGTCAGGTTTTGCTGAAGTAAACAGTCTCTGCGAGCCTGGGGCAAATTTCAGCCAACGCTGTAGTTGGATTTTCTTTGCCCCGGGGTCTGAATTCTTGGGAGTTACTGTTGCTTCACTGGCCAAGCTTGCAGTTTTGAAGGTACAGTTACGAGCCCGCTGGCGCAACGCATACTAACTGTTCAGGCACTCGAGGTATTGCACCAAACAAAGGGATATTGTGTCCTCGCTGTAGGTTTGTTGTCGGCTGCAGCCTCTGCCAGGATGTAGTGCCGAGGCTGTGATTATAAAGAAGCTCAGAGAGGGCCACACTGGAACATCAAACTATACACAACAACAACATCCGACTTCACAAAAAAACCACCTCATGGACTGTATATGTTTTTTTTCCTATACTTCTTTGCAACCCAACCGCTAACGACATTTTATCCTCATGCTAGTAATCAAAGACCAAGACAAAGTCACGGCGTACGTACTGTCAGTGCAGCCCTGTCCTGTTTCTTGCTTGTCTTAGAGTGAGCAGTCATATTTATTGGGGTTGCAATGACTCTCGAGCTGAAACTGAAGTTGCGGTCCAAACAACCACAATTCAGTCTCTCAATCCACGCAGACGGAACCGCGAAACAGTGAGTACCCCCTTGAAAAAGCTGTATGAACAGAACCATGTCCCAAACTCTGGGGTCCTAACTGAACTGTGGCTTTGGGGAATCGTTACAGCGCTAATATTTTATGGTAGTTGGATGACGGACACAGTCAGGTGCTGCTGCAGGGTGGAATTCCATGAATGAACTGTTCCTCACAAGTACAGTAACACAAGTCTGAAATCTGTGTGTGTGTGTGTGATTGATACTTGTTAGTGGCGGAGCTGGCGGTTTCTTTTTTTAGCTTTCAATGTGGTCCACATTCTGCACATGCCCAGTGTGGTTTCCTTGGCACACAACGTCTTTTGCACCAGATGTCTGGAGGGGCAGGAGCGTGGCGCTGCCGCTGATGCAGGTTTCTACTCGATCCTCTCTGGGGGACGTGTGCATCTGTGTGTTTGTGTGTGATTAAGTACCGCAAGTGCAGCTCAGGGTGAGCAAACGAAGGAGCTCTGCTCTCCGTAGACTGCAGCGCGCGGCCGGGGCCTCCATCGGAGCGTCTGGTCCCGACCATCGCTGGCATGTTCTGTGGTGTGTCTGCCCCAGCTGGCTGCAGTTTGTCCTTATCAGCTGCAGCGCACGTTGAAAAGAAGCAGAGGCCGTCTGTGGGGGAGAGAGAGAGAGAGCGCAGTCTGACTGTTCAGCCTCACTGACGTCCCCCCCGCGGCTCTGCAAAGTGTTTCAGTGTCTTTCAGCCCCCCCCCCCCCCCCCCCCCCCCCACCTTCACCAGCATCCATGAATTATTTCTGGGAAATCAGTGAAAATGTTCAAAGTGGTTAAAATATTCCTGGATTCTCACATTTCTCCAGATCCACGCCAACATATAAATGGGTACTTGGCCCATTTCCCATCCTCCCACCAACTTTCATGGAAATCGGTTCAGCAGCTTTTTGTGTGTAATCCTGCTGACAAACAAACAAGGCAGCCAATTAGTGGAGATAAACCCACTAAAAACCTGCTGTACATGAGCTGCACGGCCACTAATTAAAGTCAAACTGGCAAACAAACGAGAGAATAAATATTGGAATCACTGAAACCCATGTATGGGCGAGCTGTGTCTGCTGGCGGCAGCTGCTTGCTCGTATTAGCTGCCCCACTATTTTTATTGATGAATTTGACATCTTGTCACATGCATCATCCACCACCACATCACGCTGTGAGCCTCTCTGGCTGTATGTTATGCAGCTTAATGTGGTTTTGAGCGCGGGCCAGGCAGCTCTCTGTCGGCCGTAACAGGTGTTTCCCGGCGTGCCGCAGATTGTTTGCAGCCCTCGCATGGGGACGGTCGGCCTCCGAGCACCGCTTTGCTCATATTCAACTGCAACAACAACAATAACACGCGTCACCAGCTGAGCAGGACACGTGCACTTGATCCAACCCGTCTCTCTCTCTTTCCTCTCATCTCTATTTCTTCTCCATCTCGCTGTCTGTCTCTCGACCAAGTTCAACGGCATACAAGAAAACAACAACAACATGCGTGTCACCAGCTGGATGTCCACACATGTGCCCCTCTCTCTCTCTCTCTCTCACCCGCCCGTCCGTTTGTTTTGATTCCAGTGTTATGGGACTAGCGGCCGCTCCAGATTACATGGTTCCAGCGCTCAGATGGCAGGTTGTACTTAAAGTCGGACCAATATAGAGCAGGCGGGACTGAATCGACTGAGCTGACTTCATCCACTCGTCTCATTCATGCAGCTGTGTTTGCCTTTAAAAGTCAAAGGTTGGTGAAGGCTTTAATTCTCCTCATGCTGCGAGGCTGCACGGACCAAGTCTCAGCTCACAAATAACATAAAAAATACAGGTTCAGCACAGTCGCTTTATACAGCACAAGGTGACATTTTCATGTAAGAATTAATACTAGAGTTTTTTTTTTTAAATCAAACTGCTGCTGATATATTCATTTTGATTTCTAAAATTCTGGAGGATGATGAAGGAAGGAGGAGGATGACCATTACCATAACCAGTATTTTGTATTGACGTGCGAGGACTGATGTTTGCCGTGAAGGGAGCTTCTTTTCTTCTGCTCTTCTCAAGAATGAGCCTGGATTCAGCTTTTGGCAGAAAAGCCAAGTCTCATGATGTCATGGTTTCTAAATCGTGATATTAATTTGTTCCTGTTAAATTCTCTCTCTTTGGCTCCTTTCAGCCATGCGGTGAACTCCCGACAGTTTCATTAAATCTGCTGGAGGGGCTGTTTTGTGAGAATGCGAATGTCAGGGGCAGTTGTTCCGAACTTTTCCGACCACTAAAATGTCCCCGTGCAGCCCACATGAGAAGACAGCAGGAAAATCCACAGTGAGCAAATGGGCACGATGAAGACGTTTCTAACGCAAATACACAAACTGGAAGAATATAAACATCTCAGCGTGACAAAGAGCAGCCGTACATGGAGGTGAAGTCAGTGTGTCTCTATTTGCTCCAGAAAGGTCAAAAGGTAAAAGAACTCTCAGAGGCTCGAGATTCAGTCAGGGGAAATTTAATGTGTGTCGCACTTCCACATGTCTATTTTTTGCATCTCCTGCACTTCTCTTCTTCTTCTCCAGCACGTGACACAGTTTGTTCACCATCCACTGAAATTATTCAGCCTCATTTGCACTTTAGACCTCAGGGTCCCAGAGAGAGAGCACACACTCTCCCCTTTAGTGGATACTTTATGGTGCTTCTGCTCTCGAGTCGGGTAAATGTCAGGACGGCTCTCTGCCACGTTTCCCCTTTCTTCTTTTTAAAAGCCCTTTTGGTTCATCTGATCGAACATCAGTGTTTGAACCCACTCCAGAGACTCTTTAATACCAACCCTGTTTCCTCTCAGAGCTATATCCCTGTTTAAATTTGGCATTTCATGACATCTCTTGGGTGCTGAACCACCAGCGGTGCATTCAGGGTTCGAGGTCAACACACTGAAATGTACAACCTCAAAAGGAAAGGCCAGGAGTCAGAGGAATCCCCTCTGTGTTGAGGCCATAAGCTTTAAACGAGTATTTTGGTATTTGCTGATGTAACGTGCCAGATGAGTATCGACCATGACGTGACCAAACCTCAGGAGATACAGATTCACTTCCTTATGACTCTAAAAGTGTAAATGCTATTTTCCATCACAGCAAACGAGCGAGGCAGGGAGTTTACGTGGGGTAGGGAGACAGTCAGGGCAGGGGACCAATTTAACTGACGCGTCCTCGCAGACAGTCGCCCTTGTCTCTTTGACGTGGGCTGCTTGAAAGAAAAGCATTGTGCTGACATCACCGTAAGGAGGCTGGAATTACAGGCCTTACCTGGTGTGTTCAGGGTGCGTTTTGGCTTTTAACATTTAACGACTGCTCTGTGTCCTTTCTGGCACAAAACCCTGCTGCAGGTCAGGACAACGAAACACAGGTGTCGTACACACAAAGGACGCCTTGGTAGACAGTCAGCTGCTAATGAGTCAGATGAGATCCTAGTGTGTGTGTGTGTGTATGTGTGTGTATGTGTGTGTGTGTGCAGTGATGAAACTGGAAGTGACATACAATTCTCTGCTCAGGCCAAAACAAACAAATGCAGAGTGTAGTCCTTGGTCCCACCTATAAAAAAAGCGCTGCCTTCCTTTCCCACAGGATGACACGCAGCAGCGCGAGGCCCATGTGAATGTGCAACAATAACTGCAGCAGAAACAAGGCCATCACAACAAAAGGAAACGTCTCTGGACATGCAATGATGACACAAGCTCCTGGAAGACTAGAAACTTCCTGTTATAGTAAGAGGGAGGAGGGAACTTTCTATTGTCCCACAGAGAGAGAGAGAGAGAAAGAGAGAGAATCAGGTGAACAAGCCATTTTTGCACCAACGCTTGTATCAGGTCACATCTGTCCTGATTTAATGCCCTGAAGTGTGACGTGTGCAGACCTCTCACACTGTGATCCCCACAACAACCAATAATGTACCAAGGACCTAGATTTGAGATTAAGAACGTCTGAAACCTTCCGTTCGCACCGTTCGCCTCAGAAAGACCTCTGTTAGAATTCTCATGGTGAAATCTTATTACTGTGCATAGCCACGTCTCTATTTTCTCCCCAGTTTTTGGCTCGGTGCTTCTCCACAGAGCAGCTGGACGAGCTCCAGTCCGCAGGTCCACTTAATACCCTTAAGACCGCCGCAGTTACATTTTAAAAGATTAGGTTTTGTCATTTCAGAGAAGCCGTGTAATATTTTTTAAACCACCACTAAGTGCATCGACCTGCTCTACCTGGCTGTCAGTGGTTAGACTCTGGCGGGACATTTGTGTAACTGAGCCGCAACTGTATCAATGTACAGTTGTTGTTTTTTTTGTGTGTCAGCAGACTTCCAGTCTGTGGTGAAGTGAGAGTGGGAGTTGAAATAAAAGAAAAGAAAGACACGCCACTGCAGCAGCTAAAAAAACAAACTTGACATGTGATGTTGTTGTCACTGCTGCAGATGTGCAGGATTTTGCCTAAATATGAATGATACGATCCACTTTAGGTCCCT
Organism: Pseudorhombus dupliciocellatus; assembly: GCA_016785235.1. Taxonomy (NCBI): domain Eukaryota; kingdom Metazoa; phylum Chordata; class Actinopteri; order Pleuronectiformes; family Paralichthyidae; genus Pseudorhombus; species Pseudorhombus dupliciocellatus. The sequence goes on from JAFBJW010000390.1 coordinate 473,985, forward strand.
GGATTAATCTGTTTCTATGATGGGAATCAAATCCCTGCTGTCATAATCTTCTTGGGAACGCACACACACACAAACTGTAGAGCAGATGCCTGCTGTTCTGTTTTGTGTGTGTGGTTGTGCTCATGTGCTTTTTAATAGGTTTCACTCCAAACCACGGCAGTCCAGTGTGATGGAAGTTTGCTGCCCGTGGAGTGCAGTCTCACGAGGATAACGTCTGATTGACCCAGTGTGTGGATAGAGGCGGCCATTGTCCGGAGAATCGCGGCGGCGAGTGTGAGGGCACATTGATGGCGTTTCTATGCCGCCTCTTGTAGTCTGGCCAGCCGGGAGGCGTGAACACGTCTCACACAGATGATCTACAGTGGTGTGCTGCATGTGACGTGATAATGGGTCCGACTCCACAGACGCTGCATACGTGTGCAAGTGCCCTGACGCAGGGGGCGGGGCTACGGGTTGCTTCAGTTTGAACAAAACACCCCCCACATGGGAATAAACCCAAAAGCCCCCTCCACTCCATTTGGGTGATGCTAATGGAGCGACCCATCGGAGGCTGGAGGGGGACACGAAGGGCAGAGACACGAGGCAGCTATGTGTCAGAGATGTTTTTGTGCAGACACGGCTCTGTTGGGCCTGTGTCGGCTGGTGCATAAGCACCGAGATGAAGCGAACGCATGAATATTTGATGTGGCCCTGGCGGAGGAGTCATCACAGGGAGGCGACGTCATGGCCTGTTTTCACTCTGGTCTGATTTTGTTGCTATGAGAAGACAGAAAGTTTGACCAGATGGAGAAAACGTCATTAGACTGTTGGAAACATTGAGTCAACGTTGCCAAAGACCAAAAGAATTCCGTCATGAATGTCATGAATACCAAAAAGAGAAAGCAGCTTTCAAGTCCTCAGTAGATGGTCACACACTATGGTCGGATATTGACTCAGCTAAGAAAAAACCTCCAGCTTTACTTTATGAGCATGCTGTAGATCCTCATCATGTGCTTTTATTAATGGAGCTCCTTCAATGATCTGCTTGTTCGTGAGTTCCGAGATGCAGCACAGACAGGCGGATGAGTTGCTCCTGTGGTGATGTCAAACATTTCTGGTCTGACGTCACAAGGGCACCATAAAGAGCGGTGTCACCTCGGTGTCAGGATTAAATCCTGTGTCATTTAACTGTGAACCGAGGACTCAGTGCTGATCACATCCCTTCCCATCATAAACAGAATCCAGACGTTAAAAGGTAACGTGTTCCTGTTTGGGTCTGCGTGTTGAAACTGTCTGCCGTGGTCATAGCTTTAATTGCATTAGCCAGCAGAGGTGAGTGTGCCCGCTGAGATTATCAGGAGCACACACACAGAGCTGTGAGTTGTGTACACGTCTGCAGCAGTTGCACAGCCTTTGGACATTTTTCCGTGAGCTGCTGTGGGACCATGAACGTCTTCTTTGAAGGAAAGTGAAAGCATCATATCCTTGACGTGACATAATGCACCCAGCTGTGTGGGCGTGTTGCATAAGAGCGCGTCAGCATTTACTGTCTTACTGTGTCTGTGGATTCAGATGATGACTGTAGTCTGGACATGGACAGGATTATCCACACTCTCTCCAGTCACTTCCAGTAGCCAATCACAGAGCCGGGCTGGGAGCTCGTCACACAGCCAGTCCTGACTCAGCTTCTTGTGCAGAGAGCCTATCGGGGTCCAGCTTCACGCGGAGCCCTGTCAGGAGCGCACGTAATCTGTGATTAGCATGTCCTCCTCATTCTTCCTCTCTTTATTCTCACTCGCCCCGTCTCCCTACATGTTCCCACGCCCTCTCACTCTGTCATCGCTGTGACTGTAGATCCTGGTGAGTGGGGGGCGCTGACGGCAATCAGAACAACCTAATCCCATTTGTTTAGAATCACTGACCCAATATAAACACTGATAACCACATAATGACGGATGAGGTTTTTTTTTTTTTTTAATCTCGGTATAAACTTTCTTCATAGTGGGACACATGCATTCATTCGGCCCTCATGACTCAGCTCGCTCTCTTTCCCTCCAACACCCTCACAGGGACATCTGAAGAGTCAGACTGGGTCAAAACAACATCGCGTGGTCTTCGTGAAAACAAACGACGGCGCATGATTATTTGCTAATGATCTTCAGCCACATTCAGGGTGCGCTTATATTCCAGGTGTGAACACACACTTGGTGCTGCTGTCCTCTGTCAGGACGGATGTTAACAGGGCCAGAGACATCCGACCACCCACACTCCCATTTACGCCTACAGGCGATTTAAGAGTCATTAACTCCCATGTGTTTGGTCTGTGGAATGAAGCTGGACACCGGTGATGAAAACCTATGCGCACACAGAGAACATGCAAAACTGGACCCTTCCTGATTTAGGGAACTGAGACTTGTATTTCTAATGTCTGCCACCTATCGTCGACTCTTGTTATTTTCTCTCAACTCCTTCTCTCCTCTCTTTTGTCCCAGGCCTTCAAGGAGGAGTTGGAGGGTCTGATCCTGGAGCAGCAGAAGAAGGGCAACAACCCAAGTGGCCTGCTCGCCCTCAGACAGATCGCAGACTTCTTCATGGCCAGCTCAGTGGCTGGCTACAACGCCTCCCCCCTCAGTGAGTGCGCGCAGCGCTGCATCCCGCCACCCGGGGCAACCGGGCACCGACATTTAGTAGGCCCAGGGGGCCGCTGTTTTGATCTGCGCTGGAAAACCAAAGCCTCGGCTGCACTGTTTGAACAGGGAAGATATGCAAACACGAGATTCGTGCGCTTAAAGGCACGAATACCCAACGAGAACCCAACCCCCAGACTCCGGAAGAGCCGTGCATTTTTCACCAAGTTTCATCCAGGAGTCCATATGTGAAGTCTGCTTCCAATCACAGGGCTGGAATGCACAACTAATGCTGAAGAAAATGTCAAAGTTAATATAATTTCTTCCACTGTAATACCACTATAATGAGGGAGTGGGAGGAGGCGTGGCAGTAAACACACTTTGAAAGGAAGGAGCGTTGTTAGGAACATGTCCGTGGGTAAATTACTAAAATGCTTGATACACAGCCAGATGTGTCGGATACAGGAAATCATTAAATAGAAATCCAGATGTTGCACTCCTGAGTCCGGGTGTAGTTTAAAATATTACCAGGGAATATGTGGTCCCTAGATCCCTGCAACTATAAAAGTGTCTCCACTGACGCAAAAGAGACAGACAATGTTGTTTTAACGTGCCAAAACTTTGTCGTCTCAGTTTGTTTCAACCCCGTCTTTCTTTCTTTCCCTCCAGGTCTGGGGATGGTCACTCCCATCAACGACATGTACGGGGTGGATTCCTCCACCATGGTGAAAGGCGAAAGGCTGGCGCGCTGCAAAGTGGCCAGCCTCTACAGACTGATAGACCTGTTCAACTGGTCACACTTCAACAACACCTACATCTCGGTTAGTCGACACAGGAGGAACCGCAGTGGATTAAAAGAGGGATGAAAGTGTGGACAGCTGTGATCTATAAAAACAGTATGAATAGATGAGTGTGTGATGTCATGTAATGAGATTGTGTGCTCTTTACTTTTGTAATTATACAGTTAGAATGTATAGTCAGGGACGTAAGTATTTGGACAGTGACACAGTTTTTGTAATTTTGCCTCTATACTTTACCTCAGTGGAGAGGAAAGTCGAGATGTGAATACAGTGTGGGTGAAGGAGTGTGGGGGCAGTGACTGTCAAGGAATCCACATACAGAGGCTGTGTGTTTGTGTATAAATTCAAATTAAGATATGAGGAACTGACCTCAGCTCAGTTTCTATTCCTCTTGAATCTGAAACTTCATAACAATCATAACTTTACCTCTCTCTCTCTCTCTCTCTCGCTCGCTCCCTCAGGCCCGAGTCAGTAAAGAGCAAGACCACATCCTTATCAGCCCCAGAGGTCTGTCATACGCCGAGGCATCTGCATCGAACCTGGTGAGAAAAATAAACACCTCAGGAGCATGACCAATAATAAATAAGATATATAACCAGAAACCGATTATTCACAAACTGATTTTCTTCATAGTCTGAGATTAATATAGTCCACTGTTTGTAAATATCACAATGTCTGCCAGCAGCACTCAGCTTATTTAAGTGTTAGCCTCCAGTGGCCTCAGCTAATGCTTTTCCACTTTGCTTAATCAATCGTTTACTTCCTCCAATTGACTTCCTTGAATTGTACAGGGGGCTGATTGTAGATACAGCGCAGTTCAGGGTTTTGATCTTCTATAAACACGAAAGACAATAAACCTCTCTGCTCTGTCCAGCTCTGTTTGTGCGTTTGCCTGGTTCAGTGTCTCTCGCCAGCCTCATATTGACGTTTTGTCAACGAGAGCGTTTCTCCCGTAGCCGGTCAGCAGATGTCGTGGGTGGGTCAGACGCTTTGTCTCCAGCTCTGGTTCAGAGAGTGCACGTGTCGTCACAGCGCTGGGCATGCCGTGCGGATAGATGTGTAACAACGTGTGTAATAATCTGTTGACAACCTCATTTCCCCCTGCCTTGCGTTTGAACTCCCTCTAATTCATTTTCTGTTTCCATCTGTTTGTCTGTTTTTCTCCTTATTTTGCTCTCGCTCTCGTTTCTGTCCCCAGTTTCCATCTCTGCTTATTCAAATTTCACGATGTAATACCTTTATGGGGATGTTTTTATTTAGTAATGTAGCAATAAATAAGGAATGAAAGAGAAATACTAAATAACCAGGATAAAATATAGCTAATCAGAAATAAAGAAAGCATGAAAGGACACTGAAGGAATCAATTCAACATGCCGTGCAGTAATATAATTCTTTGGATGTTCCCAGATGTGCTTTCTCTGACAGTTAAAAGCTTCTTTTTTTTTTTTTTTTTACTTTTATCTGCCAAACTTCAGCCACATAACTCCAATCTAATTCACCTTTTATGATTTGTGACATTGCACAAGTTTACATGAAAGCTACTTCACACTGAATCATGTCTTCTGTCTTTTCCCCTCATTTCTGTTCTGTTTGCTTTGCTTGACTTTATCTGCAACACCTGTGCACACACACACACACACACACACACACACACACACACACACACACACTGCTGCAGGTGCTGGCACACAGTGGATGTAGTAGCCTTCCTGCTGACAGACACATTTCACTGTTCGACCTTCCAGAGTTGTTGGCAGGGGCGAGATCCCTCAAGACCGCCGCAACGCCTCATAAAAGTGAATCAGACTGATTGCTGAGTTATACTTCTATGAAGAAAATAATGCGGCTTTAGTAAAAATACAAACGTTTATCTACGGTGCTATCTTCATGTACTGAACACTTATGTGTTTTAGTGTCTGACAAAAGACCTGTTGATATTATATTTATAACACCCCCACTGTTAACGATGAAGAAGAAGAAGAAGAAAAAAAATCCAGAATCCTCAACCAACCTCAATCCTCAAATGGGTCCAGCTGATCTGGAGTCACCCTGCTGGCTGAAGGACACACTGCAGTGAAGAACAATGTCCTTGGTGGAGTAAATTATACAGCGGATCGAGTATTTATAGTTTGTGTGTCTGGTCTGTGTCCGTTTGCTGTGGTTGTCTGTGTAAGTGGAATCACCACAAACACAGAAACCGCCGGCGAACAGAACCGAATGACAGAATCTAAGGTTGTTTGTATTTGGAAGGCCGGTCCGTCGCTGCTGATTCTCTCTTCACTCCAGCGACCTCTGCAGACAGCCCTTAGCTCAGGTGTTGGAAGACGCGTTTATTAAAAGGGCGTCGTCCAGGGTAAAGAGTGGTGGAGGTCCTGTCGGGGTCAGAGGATCTGAGCAGGGCTGAGGTGCAGTTGTCTTTGGTCAGCTTCCATCTGCCTCTCCCTCTCTCTGCCTCTGTTTCAGCTCCGAGGTGGCAGCGGGGTCATTTGAGTTCACGGGGAAATTCGGTTTGAATAAATGAATATTGCATGTTTGAGCTCAGTTTCCTTCAGTCTGACAGCAGACTTTGGGTTTACACACAGTCTTAGTAATGACAGAGCATGACTTTGATTTATCCTCGGAGCAATTCAGCGCCTTCATGTTCCAACTTTCATTTCCTTCCCCTCGCTAACAGTTTTTTTTTTGTACATTACTTTTCACCAACTCGCCAACATTGCGGGTTCTCTCAGACATGGTATTTTTAATATATATTTTCGAGGATGCTGTGGGGTGAGAGAGCCGCGTGTTGAAGGGCAACAGGGTGAACGAATGCTGTATTAGACATGTGATGTAACCCGATCAATGTTCGATCGTTGGCTGCCTGCTTTGACAAAGATGGCCGTATTTAATTACGCTCGGCTGGAGCCATCCACGTTCCTCTGGTTGGTTAAAGATCGACGCAGTCACTCATCCACACATCCGGATGGTTGTTGAAACCTCCTCCTCCTGGTTTATAAGAATGAGAATTAATTTGGAAAAAAATCAGAACCTGATGGGAGAAATAAGAACAGATGGATTAATAGATTAATCAACCATGCAACTTTCATTATTATTTCTGAGTTGAAATAAAGTTTCCAGTGTACATGGAATGCCTACTAATGACTAATATTAAAGAACATTCAGGAAAAAAAAACACTCTTAAGAACTTGATATTTCTTGGGAGGGAGGCTGGTGAGGGAACTGGCGGTGCACACACGCTGGTTCACTTTATTAGTTATTACTGGCACACACAACTTGCCTCAGAAGAAACGCCCTGTGAGTAAAAGAAGTGAAGCCTCACTTCATGTTCTCCAGGCTGTACAGACTGTGTGTATTTCATTAGCCTCAGACTACATGATGGATGCCTCTTCCTGTTGTGATGGCACAGACTTGCACTTTTATTATGAAAGAGAAACGCGAGCTCGTAGGTCCTGGTTCGTATCACAGAGCATGTGGCAACAGTGACGTACGCTTGGTTCGAGGTCTGCAGGCAAAAACTGATTTATTTATTTGTTTTTTGTTGGTTATTTGTTGTTTTTTTTTTCCTGCAGGGCCTGACATCTGCGCTGGGTTTGTTATTGCTCTTGCTCCGGGTTTTATGCCTCGGCCTCTTTGTCCGATTCTCTGTCTTCATTCTCCCTGGTTATCCGACTCTCTTCCCTCTGGGTCTCGACCTCTATCTTTGCCTCCCTCCGTCCTCTCTCCTGGTGGTGTAATCTAATAACAGGCTGGTAATGAAGTACTCACAGGAGAGGTCGACATGTTCATGTCTCTAACAGTATTAGGTTCATCTCGGCAGACAGAGAAGAGGAATGTTTGATAATGTGATTTAAGTCTTAACGTGCACTGGATTTAACTTGTCTTCATGTTTTGCGGTTGTGGCTCTTGTGTGTCAGTCTCTGGCTGAGATGAGATCGATAAGAGCCTGGTTCCATAGTGTCTCCAGCGTGCGCTCTTTCATTCGCGTTATGTTCCCTCTTCCTGCTCTGTGAATTGGGCTGCTGTCAGACTTTTATTTAGCCAAAGACTGTTCAGAGCTGGTCCTCAGAACTGACTCTGGCTCCTCTCGTCATTCTCCCAGGTGAAGGTCAACATCATCGGGGACGTGATCGAGCAGGGCTCCACCAACCTGAGGGTGGACCCTTCAGGGTTCAGCCCCCACGCCGCCATCTACTCAATGCGTCCGGACATCCGCTGCATCGTACATTTGCACACTCCTGTAACGGCTGCCGTAAGTTTTTTTTTTTTTTTTTAACCCTAACCCTACAAGCACATGAGAGTCCAACGTCTCCATCCTGGTTATATAAAGAGCCATTTATATATATATTTTTAATCATAGTTTCCCAGATCAAACAGTGCTTTTCTCTCAAGGAAATGTAAAAATTAGATTTGTGGAATCATATTACTGAACTAGAAGGATGAGATGAGAAGCATCCGGTCAATTGTCCATATCTGCAACTATTGTCACCATTTGGTAAATGTTAGCATTGTGCACACAACTGACCTCTCCGATCCACAGCCGCACCAAAGTGGGTTCTTCAGCGACCCATGATACCCATGGTGATGCATCCAGTAGCTTTGGGGTAACTTTGTTAAATATTAGACAAACAAACAAACTCAGATTAAAAAACGAATGAAACTGGAGAAGGTGCCAATATTTGAATTGATTGAGACGTGTGCTCTAAACTGGAGGAATCCATTGATGCCTGGCATGAAACGTTTCTTCACACAGACATATCTGAGGACCATTGAGGCTACAAACTTGGATGAATGAAACCTAGAAACCCCCTCTGAGGCTCCTCCTCATTTTTCTCTCACTTCTCTGATCTTGTAGGTGTCATCTATGAAGTGCGGATTCCTGCCCATCTCCCAGGACGCATTGGTCCTGGGTGACGTAGCGTACTTCGACTACCAGGGCAGCCTGGATGACCCGGAGGACCGCCGAGAGCTGCAGAAGGCCCTGGGGCCGACGACCAAGGTGGGCACTGATAAATTAGCAGCTTATTAAGTCATATCCTGTCTGATCTGGTGGTTTAATCCCTATCTGTGTGTGTGTGTGTTGCAGGTGTTGGTGCTGAGGAATCACGGCGTGGTCGCCCTGGGGGAAAATGTCGAAGAGGCATTTAATAAAGTCTACACTTTCCACTATGCTTGTGAAATCCAGGTACACACACACGCTGAAGCGAGCTGCGTGCTGCTTTTTTTGGGCGCCCGGCACATTCCTGCACAGTTTCCCCTGCACATGAATTAGAGCAGCAGGGTGGCAGCTTGCTCGGCCCAAATCTAATCTCCCCACCGCCGCTGTCACATTTCTCCACTGTTGTTTTTCCTCCAATAGTCGTAATCTCTTGTCATGTCGAAAATGTTGGCGAAACACAGTCTTGTAGCAGGCTATTAGGAGGCCGCAGAGGGGAGTAAGAAACTGATGTTGTTGTTGATCCAAAGCAACGAAGGATGCGGTTCTCTTTTTATTTTGCTTCACAAGATCCCTCAGATTCTTGTGTGTCTATGTGTTCGTTTGTAGATGTGTTGAGTTTTCTTGGGGCTGCCCCCCCTCCCTCCCTCCCTCCCCCCTCCCCTCCCATCACTCAGCTGTTACAGGCAAAACCAAATCTCCTGATTGACTGTCCACAGACGGTAAAGCAAAGGAAAACATTAATCCATCCTGCAAAACCCAGCTTAATTTCTATAAATAAATCCCCCCCGGCCACGAGTGTTGCATGCCACGCACCGTATATTCCTGATGCTGTGGCGGGTTCAGGTTGGGGGGGGGGTGGATTTCATTTTGTTTGAGCAAAATGACATCTTTCCTGCACGTGCAAGCTGGTTTGTCCCCTTTGTGTTGTTTAAAGAGGGACATGATTTGATACTGCGTAGGCTCGGTTATTTAAAAAAAAGACTTTTCCATGCCCGGGTTTAGGTGAACGCCATCTCGTGTGCCGGCGGCGTGGACAACCTGATCCTGCTGGACAAGGAGAAGTTCAAATCACGAACGGCCGACATTGCCACAGCAGGGGACATCAACATGGTGAGCGAGATCAGGTGGAAGGCCGGGGAGCTGGAGTTCGAGGCTCTGATGAGGATGCTGGATAACCTGGTGAGTTCACCGATGTCACAATGAGACGGACGTCTCTGCGTCTCCAGTCCTGTCGAGCATCCCTCTCTCCTCGCACACTCCATAAACACGACTTTTGCCACACACGTAAGCTCAGTTTCGCAAGACCCGGATACAGCGATGAGAAAGACGTGGGAGGTAAAAATAAATAAATAAATTAGCCCAAACAACCAGTGTAGGGCAGCAAGCTTCCAGCTGTGATTGTCTGAATATCAGCATTTTTTGTGCAGGAAAGGATTTGGCCACATTTGTTGACTGTTTCCGGAAGAAAAAAAAATGTGATGAATAAAAGTTTGAAAGGTCAGCTGTGGCCGTGCAGCGGAGGCAACGAGGAAGAGGGCCGAAGAGAAAAAGAACGGATCTTAGCTGTCAGCCTAATGTGGAAAAAAACATCTGAAAACCAGTGGGGCCGTGCGAGAGGATGGCGACAGACGGAAGAGAGAAAAGGGACAAAGAGGATGAAAGGGGGAGAAGAGGGGGGATGGAGGGAGAACTGCGAGAGAGAGGGTCAGACAGGAAATGACACTGTGACTGTTCTCTGCGCTGCCAGAAACCCTGCGGCCACAGCGCTGGTCCTGTCTTTATTTTCCATTCGCTAGCTGTGAAACTGGCAGCCCGGCCGGCGTTACAGGAAGGAAACGTCACAGAATAATAAGGGCTTATTTCTGTTGTGCCACAGCAGCGTGGAGAAGCTGGAGTAAGGCGAGGGGCTTGGGGGGGGGGGGGGCACGTAAACATACACCATGTACAAATAAATGCATTGGCTTCCCTTGAGGCCTTGCGGTTTTGTTCTCTTGTCTTTGCTCATTGTCAGCCCAAATCTGAAGGACTGATCTTGTTTCCTGCCGCAGGGCTACCGGACAGGTTACGCCTACAGGCAGCCCATCATCCGGGAGAAGCCGAGGCACAAGAGCGACGTGGAGATCCCCGCCACGGTCACCGCGTTCATGTTCGAGGAGGAAGGGGACTGCGCCGCCACGCGCCTGCCCTTCAAGTTCTTGCAGCAGCGGCAGCAGAGGGAGAAGACGCGCTGGCTCAACTCGCCCAACAGCTACACCAAGGTCAACGTGGAGGGCGGCGAGGACCGCTACAACAGCCGGACGACCACGGTGAGCTCAAGCAAGCCCCCGGAACGTAAAACGTGACGTGTCAAGGCAGAAACGGGGTCAGGCTGGTCGGACTCATCAAATGTGATCCTGCCATCAGCGCACGTTTCTGGCACAGCTCTCCTCCACTTCTGCCTCCTGCTTGTCGTCGTACATCCCCTCCCAATTGGGAAACAGCCACCCTCACGTTAGCAGCTGTCATGTGGAAAATGTCTTGCACTGTTGACCGTGGCCGCCCACTTGTGCAAAAGTTCCACCACCAAAGCAGGTTTTGAAAACATGACAGTTGTTCGTGTGTTTTTTATAGACTTCTTGTGTATTCAGGTGTTAACATGTGAATCAGTCCAAACATGACACTGCAAAGATAAGTCATGACTCAACTCTGATTAATTCCCAGAGTTTTGACTCAGCTCCCCAGTGTTTCAAACTTGATGCTAGATCGCCACCTACTGGCTAAACAGAGACCTAACAGTGAATGGGAAGCTTTTTATGGTTACTCTCTAACAACGGTGGCAAGCTCACATGAGGTATATTTACAAGCTGAATATCAAACTCAAAGCTAGTGTATTGAAAAACAATTCATCTTTACTGCGTCTTTCATTTAAGAATCGCTCTAAGATTTATATATGATAGGAATATGTGGATGACACAGAGTAGATATGTATTGTGTCCAGTCACCAGACAGTTGTAATTAAAATGTGTATATACATTTGGTTATATGCAAAAGTGTATGTATACTTCTATGTGTCTATGATTGCAGTTTGCACGTTCTGACCTGTTTTGGCCTTTTACAGTGGATGAAGGCGGAGGAGACAGGAACCCCGATCAGGATCGAGGACCCCAATCAGTTTGTCCCTCTCAACACAGACCCCAGTGAGGTTCTGCAGAAGAGGAACAAAGTGAGTCCAGCTCTTTCCTCTTGCCTGGGAGGAAACTTTTGAACACGTGCGCTTGTAGTGATCAGCTGCCGTTTAAAATCAGCATCATCCAAATGATGCACAGTGATTGTGGGGCCTCCTGCCTCCTGGTGACATCCTGCTGTGTGTTTATCCCGCTGCAGATCAGGGAGCAGAACCGGTTCGATGTCATGACCTCAGGTCCCCGCTCTCAACACCTAGCAGGAATCCCTATCGACACACCGCGACAGGTGAGGATGAGGATGATAACCCAATTTAACTCAGCACTAAAACACTAAAGCAAACAGTGGCTGCAACAGAACTGTGCTTGTGCTCTAACTCATCTATTAACTCCAACTGTCCTACTGGTCATTTACACCAGGAGGAATTTTTTTTTTATCCTTTGAACTGTTACAAAAACATTTTTAAATTGCTTTCCAGTGTTGTTGTCAGAGACTCTCACTCCATATTGAGGTGTCAGCTTTTAATAAACACATCATTAGGAGTCAGTGTATGGACATGCAGTGGTTAATGCAGGATTCACCTGCAGCTCTGAAGCAATAATCTATTTTTATTTCCGTACTGAGCAGCAACGCAGACGTTTACTGATGAATGGAAATCTGCTCAGGCTGCAGTTGGGCATATAGAATAACTGAAGGGGGTGATGATAATCACCATAATCGTAATGGCGAAGTAAAGGGCAAGAAAAAAAGGTCGTTCAAGAGCCGATACTGTCACGAGAAGAGATGAAATCAAACAGAGGGTTACGTCATTGAGCTCAGTAGCTCACCAGAAAACACGTCCTGGCCACTAGGGGGAGTCCAGTGAGCACACCATGCAGAGAGATGGAGAGACTCACTTATGCTGACAGTCGCAGAAAGAAAGAAGTGAAAGAAAATAAGTTTAAACATATAGATCAAAATGAACTTTTCTCATGTTGATGGTCATGTGGTTCATATCTTGTCCTGAAGGATCAGATGCAGATTAAAGTTCTGGTAAATATCCCCAGCAGTTTTTTTAATATGTTCATGTTTGCACTCATGGTATTTTCATTTCACTCTCGTGTATTTTTTTTGGGGGGGAGAGGGGGATTATTTCACACTGTCTGCCTGCGCTGATTAAAATGTGTGAGCATGTGTGAGTTGTGTTATTTACACGGACACCGATTTCAGTCGTATGCGTTTTGTTTTTTTCGTGAATGAATTTGAATTTGCACTTCTTTTTTTTTTTTCTTGTTCCCGTGTTTGTTGGACAATAGACATCGTGACTCGCAAGCCTGAGCTGACATGTTGAAAAGAAGAGTGCGTGTGTGTGACTCGTTCTGTGGCTCCGATTGTCTTGATGTTTCTGTTGTAAAGATGTCGGGGTCGGCAGTAATTGGATGAGAAACTCAGTGCAGAGCTGGTGATTAGATGAGTTCTGTGTGATGTGGTCACCCCTCATGTTTTGTCTTCATATAAGAAGCCTGTAATGAACTGTGTGTGTGTGTGAGAGTGTGTATTTAAGAGCCATGTATGTGTGCATGTGTTTATGCCACGCACTGTTTCATTTGTACATTGTTTTGGCACTTAAATGTGTGTGCACATGGGTGCGTGCGTGTGTGATCCATGCTCACCTCTCTCCTTGTCGCCTCCCCAGCCATACGTGCCCACAGAGGAGGAGCAGATGGCTCCCCTGCCTCCCAACCCCTTCAGTGAGCTGCTGGAGAAGGACCAGGAGGAGAGTCGCAAGAACGCAGAGAGGAGGCAACTGGGGCTCAGTGGTACGACACACGCACACACACACACACACACACCCCAACACTTTAAGCAACTTGCCAACTCATACCGACTAGTTCATAACGCTAGTGGGTGCGTCGGCCTCATGAATTAATTTATGTCCAACCTGTAAATACAGCAAGATCCCAGTCCCCGTCAGAGACATATGGAGTGCACATGCTTTGACACACGCACACACACACTCACGCAGTGACATTGACCTGGACTCTGTGCCAAAAACATATCCCTCTGTGTCAGCAACAAGCCGCCCTATCAATCTGAGTGTTCATTTCACAACAAACTATTGAGCAGGCTTAATATCGGATCAATAATCAATCTGCGAGGCTCAGTTTGAAGCACACATGAGAGGAGTCCGAGCCAACGGGATGAATTGGGTCACTAGATTTGAGTGAGTAGCAGATCTTTAAATAAAACGTGTGCTTTCAGTCTTGGCAGTTTGTGCGAGAGCGCAACTGATGTATCAGCAGGGCCACTGTAACCAGCCAGTACTTGCTTTATTTCATTTCATTTATGTCAGCAGAAAGCAACTGTGGCTCGCCTTCTGTAACACACTTCCCCCGCTCCACTTTTACCTGTAAGACACAGCCCTAACAAGCAGATGTTTGCAGCGCCCTACCTGTTGAGTAAAAGTCCGATAAAGTGGTGAGATGATCAGATCGGCTCAAACTAAATCAGGATTTCTAAAATAGTGTACGTTCGCACATCTGTGCCAAGCCAGGCCTTCATCACTGCACAGCCCCAGTTTGCTGCATTCTCTCCGTCAGCTGCTTTGTTTTTTAAAAACGTCCACATAATCCAGGGTCTGTAGCACAGTTGCCTTAGCAGCAGTCCCAGTGGACGATCCCACACTCTAATACACACAACACACACACACACGTATTCCTTTTAACACAATGGTTTGCCTTCCTCTGCTGCGTTAACCTCCCATACTCTAAAACACACACAGTCGGTGCTAATCATATTAGCCCTCTGTCCCGCTGCCTTTCACAGAGAAACAAGGGAAAAATCAATAGTATAGATAGTAAATGGGGTTACCCACCAGTCCTCACTGTGCAGAGCTGCTTCCACATTCAATGAGCAAGTGAACGAATGTGTGTATTTGTGTGTGTGAGCATACATACATCAGCACGCACGCGAGTCCGCGCGTTTTCATGGAATCGTCGAAATGTTCTCACGCGCGCACGTGAAACCCGGTGAAAAGTGTGAACGTGTGCGAGCGAGAGGTGGGTCTGACTAAGATGGCAGCTCGAGCAGACAGCAGGTCTTCACACCCGCCACACGAACGGAGCCCGTTGCTATGACACTCATGCCCCCACAGCCCCATGATTCCCCGGTGACCAATCTGGATGCAAGCTGGAGACCGTCTGGAATGGCCTGATAGATGCCTGGGCTACACACACACACACACACACACACACACACACTGTTAAACCTGTGGTGTGGACCCTGCCGTCTGTATAAATATTGTTAAATAAAATGTGATTATTTTACACAAATAAAATCAAAGCTGAGATAGTGTGTGTGTGTGTGTGTGTGCACACGTGTGGTGTGTTATGCCTTTCAGTTTAAAGCCGCCTCCTGTAAATCCAAAATTCAATTCAAAACAACTTTATTTGTCCCCTCGGGGTAATTCTAAACAGTGGTGTGTTGCGCTGAATGACGCTTCCAGCTCTAAGCCTCAAAAAAGCACAGCTGTAAATTGAATTTCTCAAATCTTCGCATTGTGCATGCAGCGTGTGCAGTTTTAATATTTAGAAACATATGAAGACTTTGACAGCACAGAATCTTACGCAACCGCGTGCGACACGCTCTCCACGAGGCGGCTGGGACTGTGACATCGCAGCCAGCGTGCAACCCTGAATGTGTCCATGGGAACGCTTTTCATCCACACTGGTTCTTAACCAGCAAGAGACGCTCAATGAGTTTTCCATGTGTTAAGAGTCAGGAACCACAATGTGATGGGTTTTATTGAAGATTAAAATTATTATTTTTTAAAGTCTCTATTTATTTAAAATCTTTATATTCAGGCACTAATTCAACTGAAATTGCAGCAGCCGCATGATAATGTTGATTGTCTCAATGACACAATCAGTTTTGAACGACATCATGTGGTCAGTGTTTTGTTGGTCAGTGTTTCAGTTATTGCAGATGAACAAAATGTTGCGGAGGAGCACACGCGAGCGATGGCAGTCAGAGGTCCTGACCGTCATCAGAGGGATTTGGGAAACTTTTGTGGAAAAGCAGCTGTGCATGGCCTGAATCTAACATGTGTGTTAACCACTAATCTCTCACTCCCCCACTCCCTCACCCCCCCCCCCGACCCGTCATCCCAAATCCCTCCATAACCACCACCACCACCCCAACCTCTCATCCCACTCACCCGTGCTGTCGTCCCTCCCCCCCCCCCCCCCCCTCCAACCAACCCCCGCAGATGGCGAGCACGAGCTAACCTCCGATGACGGCTCCACTCTCTCTCAGTCTCTGTCTCTCACCCAGTCGCCGCAAAGCACTCCAGCTAAAGAAGGTACCGCTCACTCACTGAGGGACTGAGAGACACTTGTCACACACTGTCCTGCCGTGTTTGTCTTTAATTTCATGTGTGCATGAGACGTTTAACTGAATGAAATGAACTAATTGAGCTCTACACTCCACTGCTGACCCGTGTTCTAGGTTTCTTCTGCATTAATGATTTGTCTTGACCAGAAAGCACGTATGTTTGTCCAATTTTCTGTCGTTGGTAATGGAAACCCGTCCTCCCAGTGCGACTGTAGGGACGACGACGATGATGATGATGATGAGCTCACACTACAGTCAGATCGTCTGACACAATCCAAGCGCTCACAGGTCGACGCCGCCTCCTCCGGGCCAGTTACAGGCTGGTGTTCTTGTCAGGGAAGAAATGTCTCTAAGATCACAGAATAACAAGCAATAAGAGTGCTAAATATTGCACTAAATCAAGGGGTCGGACTTGAGTTGAAAAATATTTCCCAGAAAGTCAAACTGTGACTGCAGCAGAACCTATATATCTGACAAAAGAGGATAGAACTTTGATCTATCAACCAGACATTCTCGAGTCTGACATTTGAACCACAGAGAAAGACGAAGATCACAGCGGCCCCAGCGCAGGCTGTAAATCTCAACACTATGGGATTGACTTCCTGTCCGCTTCCCTCCAGCACAAACACGCAAAAACCACACAATGAGGAACAATTAACCCGGGACAGCGCGCTGGCTCAGGGGACCCGTACTTTCTGACATCACCGCTGTGTTTGAATTCAGGCCAATTCTTGTAAAGGCTCCTTCTTCTTCTTCTTTTTTGTGCTCGGAGGAAGTCGTCATCGGCTTTGTGTTTCAGTGTGGTAACACGACGCCGCTGCCATTCTCACCCCAGAGAGGAGGGGACGCGAGGAGTCATTGAGGCAGTGTGGGTGCAGTGGGTGGCTCCGCTGTTGTTGAGGTGAAAGGAGGACAGACTCTGGGCTATTAGGTCACTGGGTCCTTACGCAGGCACGTTACGAAATATGTGGAGCACAGGGACTGCACGTCTCCGTGGAGCAGAACACACACACGCGTGTGCTTTGGATTTACTGCCTGAGGGTGTCAATGTTAAGAAGCTTACAGTAATGATTTTTAAGAGATTTCATTATATTTATTTTGCAACATTATGGAATTTACATTGTGTGATGCCAGTCGCAGCTTTTCTTTTAGAAACTGTAAATGTGACCTGCTGAGGCCCGCTGCTGGACTCGGTCCACAGAGCGTTGGAGCTGCACCAGTCTATTCAAAGCTCAGCGGGGCAGAACCTGAACTGGAGTCGGGTGTCGTTGCGGTGAACGTGCCCGCTGTCATGAACACACAGTTGTCATGATCGACAACAGTACAGAGTCCCACTTGCTGCAGAGCACTGCTCGCTTGACTCGTGTTTACTGTGAGCTCCAGGCTGGAACGTTCCCCCAGAGTCAGAATTGATCAGCTGGTCCCGTGTATGGTTGCTGCCCCTCCTGTGTTCCCCTGCCTCTTGCCCTCACCTAACCCGTGTCGTGCTCCTCCCTCAGAGAACCACGCGGGCCTGATGAACGGCAAAGACAACCACAAGGACGTGGACGAGGAGCTCGCCAAGCGCGTCAGCCAGCTGACCACCAGCGTGGAGAGCGTGGAGATCACGGTGCGCTCCGGCGAGAAGATCGAGGAGGCGCTGTCTCCCGAGAGCTCGCCGTCCAAATCCCCCAACACCAAGAAGAAGAAGAAGTTCCGCACCCCTTCCTTCCTGAAGAAGAACAAAAAGAAGACGGAGGCCTGAGAGTAAACTAGCGCCAGGGTCGAGGCAGGCAGAGGAAATCCTCCCGTGTAGAAGAGGGAGGGGCGTTTCTGTTAAAGCGTCTGTGTTTTTATTTTGTCCGTTTTTAATGTCCTCTAATTTTATTAGATTTTTTTTTTTTTAACAAAAGGGTTTTTTTGTGCAAAAGGCAAAAGGAAGGATTATAGAAAAAAAAAAGGTTTGTAATTTGGGATGATTGTGGGGGTCCACACATTAAAGCTGCAGCGGGTAGATGCACAGAAGCCAGCAAGTGCCATCTGAGGCAATTTCGATCCTGAGTCCCTGGCTCCTGCTCAGTCGTCTGCCCTCGTCCGAACCTGAAACCACAGAGCGTGTCCCCTGCTCCAAAATCCAATTTTATGAAATGATTGGATTGCAACCTGAATGTTGTAAAACTGCACAAAGTCAAACTAAAACCTCTTGCTTATTATTTTTCTTTAAATTTTTTTTTTTTTCATTTTCAACATCCTGGTCACCTGACTCATTAGGAACCGAAAGGCCACATGACATTTGAATTCACACTGGAATGGGTTTGTGTTGATTCATTTACTGTGAGGGTGGTTTATCGCCGATAAAACCGAAAAAACAAACCTCCTTCTCGGCCGACTGTGTTTGACGAGTGAAAGAGTGAAACTGTACGAGAGGGTCAGGGTGACGTCACGTCGACATCATCTCATACGAGCCGCTGACCTGTTCGATATATTTATGTAGCATTTTCATGTCTTTTCTTCATCTCAGTGTTTTTTGCCAAACTAAATGGGAAAAAAAACAAACATTTTAGTAAAGCTTCACTCTTCGTGTCTAGTTCGTCATCTCATGAAATTTCGACTTTTGTACTGAAGACAGATTTGGTATTAGCGGAATATGTTTTGTACTCGTTTCTAAGCTTTTACAGAGAACACGGATGTTGCGCATGTTTTCTCTTTTTTGCGGGAGCTGAATTTCTACGGCTGTAGCGATGCCTGATTGCGCAAATTATATTTTAGTCTTCAGAGTACACAAATCTACTATATAACATGAAAACTGGATATGATGGCTATAGATTTTTAACAATATATTTTTTATTTTATTGTGCTGCACTTTTCTCATGGTATATAACACATTTTAGATGCAGGTGGTTACACCAGTGAAGGAGATTGTGAAGTATTTGGTAAAAGTAGCAGAGCAAAGGATGATGTTGGGGGAAAAAACAAAACAAAATAAGAAGTGGTCAGGGACCCAGAAAGTGAGTCGCATGAAGACAGAAAGAAAAAGCTTTCATCGGTGTCGTACACATGAGAAGTGATCAGCAAGTCAACAGAAATCCCAGACAACAGGAGTGGAGCGTTGAAACGCTGCGTGCAACTGACCGCAGTCGTTTGCTGAAATGAGAATCACAGGTCATGGAGCAGTGTTTGTTTTGGTGTGTTTGTTTTTAAAGCCATATTGTAATTTTTCCTCCATTTAATTTTTTTTTTATTTTTCTTTCTTTTTTTTTTTTTTGAAATGATGAGACAAGGGTTGCGATTCTCGTCTGCCTGCGCGGCCGTCAAGGACCCTGATAAGACTTACGTTAAATCACCCCAGTGACTGCATCCACTCCTCTCACACCCAAAAAAAAAAAAAAAAAAATCCAAAAAAAAATCCCCTCTTGTTTCCAGTAGCTACACTCACAGTAGCTACGCTCCCTCGCTTCATTTTTGTCATTTACTTTCTAATGGTACTGGAACCATTTGAGGGAGGTCGCATGGACAGGTTTTTGTTTTGTTTTTTTTAATCACCACTCTGCAAGCCCGGTCGTGTTTTCTCTTTCTAAAGCCTTCCCGCCTGTAATTTCTCCTGCCCATAGTTGAGCCCCCCCAGAGTTGAACCACATATACCAATATCCCAGCGAGCAATGTGAAGTATTGGATTTGGACAGTGGGAGAGAGGGAGGGCTTGGACACACATCTTTAGCCATGTTAGATGCTTTGGGCTTCAGGCGGAGGAGCTGAGGTCACACAAGTGAGGGATGGAGAAGGGAGGTTTGGAAATTAAAGTTCATTCGTCTGTGTGTGTGCGCGAGCAGGTGTGTGGGGGGAGGGGTCAACCTGACTAACGCACCATGTTTTCATCACGCAGACTCGTCAATTTTTGTTTCTTTCAAACCATGTCTCCTGAAAATGTTTTGCCATCCTCCGTTTGTATCACAGTACGCTTTCGTTTCCTTCTCCCAGTTTGCAAAAGGCACAAGGCTTTTTCTTCAATCAGCCATTTTATGAGCACACGTTGCTTCCAGCTGAACTGACCGTGCATTGCATCCTTTTTTTTTTCCTCCTCTTCTGTTTCCAGCTGTTTGCACCTTGCTTTACTAATGCCTCTATCCACCTTCTCTCTGTTTAAAAACAAAAACAAGAAAAAGAAATGTTTGAGTTCTGCTTTGGCATGCCAGAATGAGCCAAGCTACTTTGTGACCTGTGAAAATCCTATATAAATGGTTATCTAATGGAGTTGCTTTTAGATGTATTGCTAATCAGTGTACATTCAAACAATAAAAATGTATTTTAAGAAACGAGCGCTCATTTTTTATTTTTTTCATCTCTGCGCATGACGGGCCACGTCATTCTTTAAGTTGTCTTTAAGTTCGCCACATCCATACATACTCATTTCACTTTGTACCATGATCACGACTTGAGCTTTGAAATGCGACGCGCTTAGTGCTGCTGATCCTTTCAGGATGTTGTGGCACAGCTTCAAATGAAGCACCACTTTAATGTCGATCAAGCAGGAAAAACTGGTGCCTTTTTGTCTTTGGATGATGAGAGATAATAGTGAGTGTCGTGTATGTGTGAACAGTTCAATCAGTAACTGAGGGAGCACTGGACAGAGCTGTCAGGTGGAGACTAGACTTCTGACAAAAAAGTTCTGCATCACTCTGTTTGGGCAAATTGTACCTTTAAGGCCATTAGGAGGGTGGTCTGTGGAATACAGAGAGATATAGGAAGATAACTTTTTATTTTTTTTAACTGTTTTATTTTGAAAAAACAGATGTATTTTATTAGTCACAAGCTACAAATACAGTTTGTTGTTTTGTTTACGTGTGAACTCGTGGATAAGTCGACGAAGACTTGCAGGAAAGTGAATACTGTTACCCCATATTATTTGTATTGTTCCGACTGTTCTCCAACGGTTGCCTCTCTCTGCATAGTTATAATAAAAACTCAAACAATCAGCCAAGAGAAAAATACTCTGGATGACATGTGGCATGTCAACAGCCACTTTATGGTCAAAGAGCGCTCCGCCAATTTATCACGGCCTGATACTTGATTCACTTTATAATGAATGCCAAATGAAAGCATCTAATTACTTATAATAAGATTTTTTTTTATTCATTTCCTTTAGTTTTAGGAGCAGAAATTTGACTTTTTTTTTTTTAAATCATAAACTGTTTTAGTCAACTAAAGTTGACTAACATTTCCTGTGTGTAACTGGCACTGTGTCGCTGTGTACGTGACATATCGCCACTATCACTGCTTCAGTCCTCTTCCGACCTACATTACCCACAATGCACCTTGGCTGCAGACAGCTCAGTCAGACGGTCGGGTGTGTCGGCTGCTGACGTCTTCCTGTCTCCACGCCCACAGAGACATCGAGTGACCTCTCATGAGGACACTTATCAGGTTTCACTCACAACCACTTGTGTTTTACAATCAAACAGGGACTGGAAAAAAACTTAGTGGAGTTCACTTTTTAACTGCTCAAAAAGCAAGAATGCTTTTTTGGGGTTCTAGTTTTCACTTTGTTTCTTTGGGACCACCGCTGCTCACTTCACCACCCTGTTCACTTTCCAATCAACGGGACAATGTCTCCTCATCTTCGTCCTGGACGTGCTGGATAAAACTAGAACGTGGCGTCTGTGTTGCACTGTGAGCTTGGATGGTACAGTCGAGTGTTCAGGCATGCACGGGCGCGGGGGGACTTTGTGTGCACGAGAGCAGCCAATGTGCCTTGACTGCATTTCTATATATTCCAAACTAAATATGCAAAGAACACACGAGTCCTCCGGGGACAACAACCTAATATGAGCAACTGTCGACAATGTACGCACCAAATGATTCTGTTTGAGAGTTGCAGGAATGTTTGAATAGTTCACATCCCCATCCACTGCTGTTTGACTGAGGCCCAGTGAGACACGCTGTGTGGAGAGAATGAAACCTGGACTGTTTCTCTGTCTGGTCTCAGTCATTTCAGTTGTACCCATCACTAGGTGTAGCTTCCATATAAAGTATTTACAGCGTTGTAACCCTGGCGTCAGTGAATGTGATATGGCACTTTATTTGGCAACGTCCCTGATATATAAACAATAAAGCCTCTGAGCGATTCTGTGACTCCGTGCTGTTTGTGCTTGTCATGTCTTGAAGCCTCTATCTGATTCCGGACACCTTCAGTGCGACGGTGTGTTGCAGATGATCATTCTGTGGTAGACTGACTTGTGCCCAAATAAAAACACAGGATATGATGCTCTGGGGGCCAGCAAAGCTTCTGTCATCGTTCACATCTGCACCAGACGTGGAACTCTGACAGCGCCTCTGCATATTTTAGATGTTGCGTATTAAAGCTCAGATCCACTCTCGTCTGCAGGCGTGGGACAGTCGGTCCACACAGGGAAATAAACTATGTTCCATTCTTAGTGGACCTGCAAGTGGAATGGATCTGTGAGGAAGGAAAAGAGACTAACGTCATATGATTTAATTTGGATTTTAATGGGGTGCTTTAGAAACATCTCAGAGAAGTCGCCGAGGCAGATTACCATGGGATTATCTGGTCCCCAGCCGTAGGAATGGTGAGCATGTTGGCATCACGTCGCTTCTGTCCATACAACAAAACAAGGTTCATCTTTCAGCTCAAGTGTTGATTGAAACACTTTAAATTGAGCACAAAGCGACGGCAGGTCCAAACACTCATGCATTATACACACATCCGTCCCATTGCATCATGTTCAGCACAATTACGGAGGTGAAGAGCCGTGTCTCGTCTCCCCTCCAGACAGCACCACACTGAGAGTGTCAAAACAATGAGCCTACTTGTGTCCAGATGGATGCTCTGTTAGGGGAGCGGGGGAGTCATGATAGGCCCCACTCCCCTGTAAATACATACACACACATGCGTGTGTCATTGCCCCACCCAAACACACCCGGCTAGACACCCCTGTCCTGCGCTCCCAGCTCCCAGCTCCCAGAGACTACAGCAATGCCCAGATGCCACTGGGCTGAATTGGGGCCTGATAAACAACATGAGGGGGTCAGTTAGGGCTGTGCCCAAACACACACCCCATGGGACCAGCCTCGCACACACAAGCTGGCGCTGGTGCGAGGCGTAAAGGCCCGACCTCAAAATGTCAACAAATGAATGAAAAAGTTTGCAGTGAAGTGTTCAACTGACATAATGCAGCTCTCGATGACCTCGCATCACCTCCCTCTGAACGCACACGCGCTGCAATATTAAAGCTCCCAGCGGCCTGTAAGCAACAAAACGAATGAAGTCAAATTTTTCACAGCAGAGATGGGAGGGATAACTAATTAAAGCTCCGGCAGCAGAGTTCTGGGACGGGGCACCAGATAATAGAATGCATTATACTGTGATTTTAATGCTGCTGTTATTGGCTTGGTTGGCCTGAGAACATAATGGTCTCCTTAAAACACTGTGCTCCATCACTGAGGAGGAGGAGGAGAGGAGGAAAATGCAAGTCAGTGTGTGAGAGTGAGATTATTTTCTGGAGTCGCTGTTATTGATCAACTGCTCTATCAAATCCTTGAAGATGTATTGAGTTCATTTGGTGCTGTGGGCCAGTAAGGATCTCACTTATTGCCCTTTAATCTTTAATTCCTTGAAGGCTGCTGGACAGAGATTATAGATGTTGTTTGGGGAAACCATGACAGGGAAGTGCGCCGAGCAGCATTATCTCAGTGTTTTATCATTCCTCTCCCAGTTTGGAGCCCAGTGCCATTTTTTTTTAACCAGACATTCAAGGGCAGGGGATCCCTCGACCACGGCCCGTTGGCTAGAGAAGTACGTTTGGGATTGATTCGTCAGAGGGAGGAGTCAGACTCCTCATCCAGACTGAGCAACGCCATGGAAAACGAACCTGAGCTGACTTGTTGCTGTCAACTTTGCCCAATTTGTACTTCACCGTGTGCAGCTCCTCAGCATATAGAGCTGTTTATATATATATATACATATATATCGAAAAGTGGTTTCCAAAAAAACAGTGTTTCAAATCACTTTAGGTTTAGAGGTTGGTGAGTAGAGAGGCTTGCACACATACGTAAAGTATATAAAACACAGCTACAATTTAACAGTGCAATAACTGTCCGTGATATTTCCCAGTGAGCTCGCAAAAAGCAGCTCTAATCACCAGTGATGGATGTGAGGTGGCCTAAAACCGTGCAGGCCGACTCCACTGACTTCAGCTTTGGAAACAGATGGCCACCTGATTTGCACTCCTACAATTAAGAGATCCGGGTGGCAAATGCTGCAACTGCTGAGAGGAACCAGTGGCACAGATCGCCTCTGGCCACAGAGTTATTTGTTTCCCCAGCTATTGACTCCCTGCTACGGGTTATATATAGGCCACTCTGTCATTTGCTCCTCCCACTGTACAATGAGACGTGTATCCTTTTGCTATTGGAAATCTAATCCTCGATCGGAGATCAATAGCATCCAATTTCCTCCTCGCTTGTCAAGAATTCAGCATGGACTGTATGCATGTGCACATTCTCATATGTACGTATGACATGATCTATTGATGCTCTGTACATGAGTGTGGGACTTTGTGTGCTAACGTAGAGTACATGGGACCATGTCACCTAAATCAACCTGACCTGATTGTGTGTTAATAGCGCTGTAAACTGTTGTAGGGATCAATGTTGTTTCACAAAGTGGATGATGGCAGTGTTTTATTGTGCATCCTCAGCAGAAAAAGGAAGAACTATGGCCGCTCACTATGATCTACAGTCTCTTAAACACGCCACCCTCCCTCCCTTCCACACACACACACACACACACACACACACACACACACACACACACGCTCGCTCACGCCGCCCTTTAACCTCCTTATCACCAGAAACCAGGGATCCAGGGAGGAGGAGACAGAGAAGGGCCTGAAGTGTGCTGAGCTGAGCAGGGTTCGACTCACTGCTGTGGTCATGGAGGTTAAGAAGAGAGCGTTGGAGGCTTAACTTGGTCAGACTGTTGTGCTGGGCAGAACTAGGTTATGGTATAGTGGACTAAATTGAGCAGTGTGCGATTGCCCTGGGGATGACTCCACCCGCTGAAACTGAAGCGATTGGACAGGAGAATTACTCGACTAATCTCGTTTCAAATGAGCGTGATCGGGATGAAACGTACTCCACTGGAATTAAATACAGAAATAATTCAACTTGTGTTAATTTAGGATTAGCTAGATTACATTTTTAACATCCCTCCACAGCCATGGTGAGATAGCAGTGTGCTAAAGTTATAATCCCTGGAGGATTTTCATCACATCTGACCCTGGTTTGACTTTAAGGTTGCTACTTTTCACCTTTGCCAATGTTTTGCATTTATCTCTCTGCAGAAAATAGAAATGTTAAATCTATTGTAGTAAGAAAAGAAATTCAAGACACTCGGAGTAACTACAGGCCAATATTGAACTGATGGAAAGCTGAAGACCTCACATAGAGCAAAACGTTTGGATTATAATTCCTCAGCAGATCTACAAACTAGCTCGGCCGGCAGCTTTTTGTCACAGAACGTGACGTTGCACTGGGCTAAGCGAACCGCTCCTCTCTCCCGACCACCGGGAATGCCGGCAATCATCCGACTGCTGCTGGACAAATACTGCGCGCATGTGTGGTGAGTGTGTATATATCTCACCGCTGCGCTAAATGTTTGGGTCACGAGGCATCCTGAAGAGGGGGTGACGTTTACTGACAATGACTTAATAGACACTCGTTTTCTTTTTTTTTTTGTTCCCCTCTCTATCTGCCACACCCCGTATAAGAAAGGCCGGTGGGGGAGGAGACAGCCAAGGCAGATGCCTAACTCCTTTACGAAAAGGGTGCATCTGCCATAAAGGGGGTCAGTAAGGTACAACCAGGCGACTGCGAGCTGCGTCTTGTGGGCTGATCCTCCTCTTTTGTGTCAGCCACTATCTCTACAATGCAACGCTAATGGGAGGCTTAGATTTCCCTAAGTGACACTGATTAATGAGTGAGAAAGGAGACAGGTCCTTCTCGTCCTTATCAGTGTGAGCCTGATCTGGCCCCGAAGCCTGAAGTGTGCCACTGACGGAATGTTTCCATTTTTGTTTTTTGTTTTTTTTTGGTCGGGGGAAGTGGAATAAAGTTTATCTGAAGTCTTGACAGTTAGAAGCATTGTCACTTGTTTGGGGCCTGTTGTCTGAATGGGTCGTCCCATTGAGGCTGAGATCTCCTAACTAAGGATCAACTCATGGAAATGAGCAGCAGATCATCAAGTTTTACAGTTAATTTAGTTTGAGGGGTACCGAGTACCTGAGATCACTTCAGCCCAGATTAGTGGGGATATAAAGGATCTATAAGGTTAAGTGGTTATTGGATCATGGTCTGTTCTTATAAGATTTAAATGTTAAAAGAAATGTGAGGTACTTAAGCCTCTTAAAATCATGAGATCGTTCCATTTTGTGTCTGTCAGGGCGTACATTCCCCCGGGTGATACAGCGAGAACACTGGTGAGTGCAACATTCGAAGGCTAGCTCTGCTTTGGTCACTTTATTTAGTTTGAACTCCTGTGTGTGATCGTTCTATCTGAAAGTTTTGTGACTTATGAAATAAGGTAGTAAAATTATGACTCACGTATTGTTATTACCAAACAAGAAGTCTAATTTAAAATTCATATCATTCTTAATTATCTGGATAGGAGTGTGTTCATCGTTCACCGGTGAATTCATCTTTTTAGAAAGGAGCTTTTCACATTCAAAAGGAAAAAAGGAGAAAAAGCTCCTTCTTGTTATTCATTGCAGTCGTATCACCGAGCAGCGAAGACATACTGTGTGAGTCTCATAATGCTATTCATTTCCAACACTTGAGATGTGTGTTATGTACACACAGACACCATATCGTCCCCCTGGGAGCCGCCAATCGTTTTGTCTGGCTTGGATCCCTCTTTTGTCTCTCTCCCCACTCCGCCTTCTTATCCCCTCCCACCCCCACAGTCCCAAAACCTGATATTAAAAAAGGATTACCCCCCAAAAAAACACGACATGGGTTATTTCCTGCCATCCTGAGAACTATCCCCCTGTTGTGAAGAGTCCCAAACGTCCACCTTCCCTTGATGTATTTCTCTCTCTAGCTTTCAATAGGCGGCCTGCAGACACATGAAGGGGAGGACAACAGAAACAACAGTGGGGGATGGTGAGGGGAAGGGGGGAGGCCAAAGTCTATATTCTCTGCCCCCCCCCCCCCCCCCCCCCCCTTCTCTCTCTCCATAGTCTCCCCCTCTCTCTCTTTCTCTCTCTCCATAGTCTGCCAGCAGAGATTTGGAGGGCAGCACCAGTGGGAGGTTTTGAAAGGGAGGAGAGACAGAAGTGTGACTCCCCAGTGACCATCTCTCTCTCTCTCTCTTTCTCTAAGGTGAGAAAAGCAAGACAAGGTGGATGGAGTGGATGAAGGGCACAGGAGAGTGAGGGTGTAGGAGAGATGTGAGAGGCGGAGAGGAGCTGGAGGACTGCTGGGCGGGGGGGGTCATATGGATCAGGATAAACTTTCTGTCCGGGCTGTCTTGGTGCTTTTGAGGAAACTGAGCTGCTGCAAGTGAGCGGCATTGAAACGAGAAAAGATGGGGTCAGAGCAGAGTCTACGCGCAGAAATAGGTTTTCAAATTTTCTGGAGCACAGATACTGAGTTTCCCATGAAAATATAACTCATAATAACGTGAGTGGTTTTAAAAAAAAACTGTTTTGCACTTTTCAGATTGTGGATGCCTTTTCATGACCAAAGTCAAATTAATACTATTACCTCCAAATCTTTAAGAACATTTAAGTGAGCCATATGCTAATTACCAAACTCATATAGGAGTAATTTATGTATTGTCCATCGTGGATTTCCCCCCCACAGGGGAAATCATCCATTGGCTGATTAAACTAACACCACTTTCCCCCCAAAAACAGTTTGTGTTTGAAGTGGGATTCTGCACGAGCCTCCAGCCCACGTCTGCTCTCCCAGTGAAACCAGAGCTGAACAGCTTGTGACCCACATCAAACACAGGTGTGAAGCAGGGTCATGGGTCAGTTCAGCTGTTGACCCGTTCACACCAGTGTCAAACATGCAGGGTCACTGCAGGGGCCTGAAACAAGGGGACTGGCTTAAAAGATGTAGTCAAAATACGTTGTGTTACGTCTGTCCCATCCTTGCTGTCCAGGATACACACTGACGTCCTTCACAAGATACAAACAAGGGCTCCACCCATACGCACTGTAACTCTACACTCTTGGACTTTACACAACACACACACACACACACACACACAGACAGAGTGCGACCGTAACACAAACCCTTTTCTTACTCATTACATCTCCCTCATCCCAATTACACAGTGTTTTCATGCTCAGAGCCTTGACAACAATATGTCCTTTATCTCTCAAGCACACACACACACACACACACACACATACACACTGAACACTGAACACTCTGAACTGCAAACAATCGTCATTTGTGTGTACATATTCATAAACGTTTAATATGTATGTGCAACGTCCTCTTCTCACCCCAGCAGGACACGCGTGCACACACACACTCACACACGCTGATGCCCATCTAGGCACACACTTATACAATACATATCCATCAGTACTTGTCCCCCTCCTTACTTAAAAACAGCCCCCCTCCCTTCTTCCTCCATTAACACACATGACTATACTTTCTGTACAGTGTATGGGGCAGCTGCTAGAGTGCCTGCATACATCCCACTGGCCATTATAATGCACACATTGTGGTGAAATCCCCTGGATCAGGAGTGGGCTGACAAGCGCCTCACTGTGCCTGAGGTCCCTCCACATAAGCCATTGTAAGCCTTTCACTATCACAATATAGGCTCCCCCTTCTACAAGACAGGATATGGGTCATTGGGTCAAAGGGACTGAGTGCTGTGTATTACATAGGAATTATGAATGTGCACCCCGGCTCCTCGTCCCTGTCTACCGCAGATAATCACCTGCAGATTATCCCCGGTCGAATGCTGCCCTTAATCAAACTCCGCTTAGAGAAAGTAGACAGGGTGTGTTGACTTGTTTTGGCCTAGGCTAAACATGAGCGGGATCGGCTCACCACTAATCAGGCCCGGTTGGAACAGTTTGACCATGCTGTCGCCGCGGAACTGAAAGATGCTTCTGAAACGAGACTCGGCCATCCGAAGTAGGTTACTCTGTCAGAGCAGGAGTTAAGGAAGGATGATTGGGACAGGAACATAAACACAAACTCCTCAGAAGATTTAGAAAGGATTTGAGATAGGTGGAGGGGACTGATGGATTGTGGGTCAGCGTCAATCCTCCCTGTGTGTCTTCCAGACATGCACTGAAGTCTGAACGTGCATGTGAGACAATGAGAGCTTCAGGCATTGCCTCCCCTCACCAGAGTTTCCCAGATATTTGTCCTGCTGTTGTGACCGTGGCTGGGACAGACTATCTCCTGCTGCTTTGCTTCGTATGTGAAAATATCCGGACCCCATTTTTTCCCCTCATGTCTGAAAACATCTTCTCTGTCTCTGACACCTCATGTTGCCCTGTGCTGTGTGTTTGTGGTCCGCTCGTCATCGTTTTTCACCAGGACACATTTGATTATTTGGCATTTATCAAAATTCCTCATTTTCCTTATTATTCTTATTTGCCAAAGTTTTACAGTGTTCAAAACACTTTGGAAAGGAATCAAGAGCCAGCAGGCTCAGACTATAAGTCACTCAAGTTTATTTTATGACAAATGCTTTTTTTGTTTTTTTTTTTAATTTCCATAGAGTTTTTGAGAAAACCACTAGTGCAGCTAAGCTAAGCTAGGCTAGGCTAACTGCATCCTGCTTCTTTAGCTATTGACAAAGATAAAAAAGTTGCAAAACAGTCAAACTAAGTAAGTAGATTTACATCAAAGTGGAACGACGTTGTCAATGTTTGCAACGAAGTCTACATTTGGAATCGTGTGGTCCGCTTGATTCGTTCAGTGTGGCTCTTATCGCTCCAACAGCACGGTAAAATGAATTCTTCGTGCTTCTTAAATTGTCCAGTTTTTATTACTCGGCTGTGTTCTCTGTCTGACCCTCTCCCTCCGCTGCTTTGGCATTCCTCCCACCTTCGTAACTGTGTATGTGACCTGGTGAGGGCCAAGGGTCACGGGCCAGTGGTGAGGGTGCGCCCGGGTGTTGAAGGGGGGTTTCTAAGTCCTTCTTGTTATAAGCAGGGCCCCCCTGTCTGCCGTCTCTTTCAGTGGGGAACTGAAATGAACTCCATGGGAGGGCACAGCGCGCCGTCGCAGGCGTCTGCCCACTCTGCCCCACCCCGAAGCTGAGGAGGGCTAGCCATCTGCGCCCTTTGTCTAAGGAGGGGGGATATAGCCACCTCGTTTCTTTTCTATGCACCCTTACACACACAACCCCCCCCCCAACCCCTACACACACATACACGAAGGAAATCCTGCAAGAGAGGGACAGAATGAAGTTTTCCTTCTAGGTTGAAGAGACCTCACCCCTGCAACTACTTGTTCCCCTCAGTATTTCTTCATCTTGAGAAAGAAAGAAAAATGATTCCTATTGAAACAGGTGCTTTAGTTCAGCTCTGCTCCTCCTCTCACTCATTCAGTATGAAATATCAACTTTTCACTCGTCTTTCTCCTCCTCTGTCTCTTGTTCCATCTCAGCGCCACACAATGGCCGGCTGTGTTTGCCTGGGAGTTGCCGATTGACTCGCCAAATTTGTTCCCATAGCTCATTGTTTCTGCCCCAGACCTTTTGGGGAAAGAAATACCAGACACCCCCTTCTGAAAGATTATGTTTGAATTATTCAACAGAGGAGTAACTTTCCACCAGAGTCATTTCCACTAAACAGTGGGTTAAGTTTTGTACATGATGCAAAGTCAAAAACTGAATACAAAATAAAAACTGTTGTCTTCCGGCAGAAGCTTGAACCATAACTCATTTTAATGTGCAGTGAAAATCAGAATGGATAAAAGAGTGAAAAGGGCCACATCTGACCTGTAATCAGCCATGGAATTTGGAAAATAAAGGACCATTCCACAAAAATTGTCCATGGGAGTAAAAAAAAAAATCCCAGAGCAGGGTTCACGACCAGAGGGCTGAACAAGACCCATCAAATCACCATTCACAAGCAATAACAGTGTGAGATTATTAAGGAGAGCCTTTCACTTTGGATAAAGCACCGATGCTCAATAGGGAGACATATTTAAACTGTTGAGAACCCGTGACCGGGTTGCAAGGCGTGGCTATAGGGGCTCCTTCTCTCCATGCATGTGTGCATGAGTGTGAACATAGCTTACGTAGATCCAAGAAAAAAGGAATGTATATGAGTCTGCTTGGTATTGTCAATTTCAGCATGCTCACTCATTCAGTCACTCCCTCACTCGCTCACTCTCACCCAGTCACTCCGTCCCATTGTCTGTGGAGAACAGCTCAGTGAATAGAAGACCTAGTTTCGGTCGCAGAAGCTGGAGGACCCTCACCACCACTCTTTCTCTTTGGCTTCTATTGTTTGGCCGGGCCTCTGCCTCACTGGAGGCCCCAACACAGTATCTTATTGATGAAGTCCATCTTGTATTGCATTGTGAAAATGTCCATTGAGTTGAGTTGAGCTCACTTTGTGACGAAATTATTTTGCTGAAAGCAATGGCAGCGTTTTACATAATGTAACTAGTTTCGTTGACAGCAGAACACAAAGCATAATATTTTTTACTTATGCTTTTAAAGAACTAATGGATGTAGTATGTACGGGCTCTTGTATTGATGCTCCTGCTGCAGCATATTAGTGGCTCGATCACTGGCACCATTAAGCCTGTTTTATGCGCTTCGTTCCTGTCCTTGCAAGCAGCGTCGTTTCGGAAGGTCACCCACCTCCCAATTCTTTTTTTGTCTTGGTGGATAAATTGAGCTGCAGCCAAGATTGTCTTTAAGGACATTTCTAAGCTCCCTCTCTAATGTCCGATCCACAGATGGCTCTTGGAGGGAGAAGACGAGGCATTTTCATGGAAACTGTGGAAAACAATCTCCCACAAATGGCAAAACCATTGTGTTTGTGTTTCTTCTTCTTCGCCTTGCACCAGGATTGCACAATGATATGCAACAATAGTTTGAGGACAGAACTTTCAGGATTAGAGTTTTTTCCTCTGAAAATGTGTCAGTACTAGTAGCTGTACTAAAATAGACCTTGCAATCGATGGCATCTCCTTCATTCACTTGTGCACATGATATTCCCCCTCCGTGCTCTTTGCCTCTGTGTGTGGACCATGGAGGCTTCACACAGAGGCTTTGACATGACTTAGCCTTGATGTCACCAGCCAGTGAACACAATTAGTCATTTCTCTGCCTCCTCAACTGGACTGAGGTGTGATTGGTTGACTTTGTTCATGTATTGGTTTAGTAGAGCTTCATTATGAACAACGTTCTTCCTGAGGCACATTCAGCTGTTAGAGAGCAACCCTTAACTCCACACTGACAACTTCAGACTATTTGCTCATCTGGAAAAAGCAGGTTGAGTCACATCTTCAGCAAAGTTTATTGCTATGACTCACCACCTTTAGTTGTTTATCTGGTTTTAGGAGTTGTGTTTGTTATTACGTTTAAAGTGAAAATTTTCTATGACGATAGTGTCCACGTGTGTGTGTGTGTGTGTGTTGTGACACCTGATCTTTATCACCATGGTTACCAAGCGGATAACCAACTGTGTTTTAGATTTTATCTGTGTGCAACCTCTCTTTGCCTTTCAGTCCTGTTTGAACATTTTCAAAATATCTATTGGACGTTGAGTTGGGTTGTAAAAACAACAACAGCTGGCAAAGATGCTGTATAAACAAAATAGAGAAAAACACAATTAAAAAAACATTAAGACACGTTGTCCCTCACTGGTCAGCAGATCTGAGTGAGCTTGCTGGGACACGTGGCACTAAAGGTCAGAGATATAAGTTGGGGCTGGCCCATGTAATGATTTGTAGGCAAACAACACAATCAAAGAATCAATCCTAAAACACGCAGGGAGCCAGTGAGGGGAGGTCATTAAGGAGAAACTAC
This sequence comes from Pseudorhombus dupliciocellatus, assembly GCA_016785235.1. NCBI lineage: Eukaryota > Metazoa > Chordata > Actinopteri > Pleuronectiformes > Paralichthyidae > Pseudorhombus > Pseudorhombus dupliciocellatus. The sequence continues at coordinate 506,883 of JAFBJW010000390.1, forward strand.
ATTCTCAGTAAGATGAGTAGCAAAGGAGGAAACACTCATTCAGGTGGAGATTTCCGAAGAACAATAATTTCCTTTAGAGGAAAAAGAACTAGTTCCAAGTACCAGTGATGGATGAGTCATGGGAAGTTGGTTAGACATTGATTCTATTGATCACAGTCTTGCCAACAAAACACTGTACGTGCATTTCCTGTGGTCATCGCTTGAGTGACCCAGACACCCTGTCATTTAGAATATGTGGCACATAGGCTGCTCATTACGCTGACGTATTAGATTCATGAGGATTTAGGAGCCGCAGTCCTGTGTCTAGGCGCCACATGGGTTTGTTTGTGCCAAAGGCCGTTGGGGCGGAGGGGCTTGCAATGTGCACGTGCATTTTTGAGGATCTGTGTGTATTTGTGCGTCTGTAGTGTGGATGGTTGTATTTGGTCTGCTTGAATGTGTGTATACACTGGTGTCTGCATGTTTCTGCTCTCCCTTAGTTAAAAATGAGGCCCTTCAGCCATTCACCCACTTCTGCTGTCCTCCCACACACACACACACACACACACACACACAGAAAGGATGTTAAATGGGGCATTTAAATGGTGAGCGCGGGGCCAGAGTATGGCTCCAAATGATGATGTTATAAGGAGGCCACAGAGGGTCACACCCCCTCAGTTTCATGATGATTCATTGGCAGCTCCACTCCTCTGCTCCCTCTGAGCCTCATCACAGATGCAAGCGAGCGGAGGGATGTGGCAGTAAACGATGGCTAAGGGAATTATTGGCATGAAAATAATAATAAACCGCTTGCTGCTAGACTCATTTAGAGCACTGCAGTTCACAGAAAGACACAGGACTCGGACCAACAGGAGGTTTAATCGCGATAGACTTAATTAAATGAACAGGACTTCCTGAGTGTGAAACAAGGAGCACACGTGTAATCGTATGTCTCCAGGTGAAAGTTCATCTGTGTTAACTGGATTAGACCTGACATCCGGTTACATCCCGGTTAGATCCATGCAGGCTGGTCTTACCACCTTATCACAACTGCTTTTAACCTGGATACTGACAGCGTCTGTGCATGCTTCTGCAATACATCTGCTTTCCTGCTCCTTTTTGTGCGCCCCATAGAGACGCTTTGATGTAGAGGTATCAGACATGTGCCCCACACTCGGACATTGTCGTACTAGCGGGAACATATGGCTTGGAACTGGGTTGGCAAATATCACAACTGAGACATTAAGAACTTAGACCCCCTGACAAACTGGATAAACGCAGCCATGCTTAAGTTCAGTGTCTCATCCTGCGGGGACACCCATGCCATAAACTCACACACACACACACATAAACTCCCGACCCCCTCCCACAGACAGCGTGCCCTACCCTACTGGGCCCCGTCTTATCCTAATGGGATTGCCACGGTGGAAGTCGCCCAATAATGAAAATAATGAAATCAGCAAGGACCCAAAGAAAGGTTACCGCTCCTCGAGCAGGCAGACTCCCCCGTCGGCCTGCTTCCCTCCATGCCTCAGTACACAGCTAGAAAACCAAAGAGAGGAGGAAGGAAGGAGGATGAGTTATATAGACTGGAAGGAATGGTGGGTTTTTAGACCAGTAGATCTGAGAGGAATCAACCAGAGAGACAGCCAGGAAATGAAGGATAAAACACTATAAACTCTACACTCTAGTTACACCTGGTAATGAAACACTAAGGTCATTTTTTTTTTTATTCAAATGTGCACACGTGTGGCTCAGACCACTTGTGAATGGTGTGGTGTGACCACTCGATCACTTGTGATAGGATCACAAAAACCACATGTTCAGTCCACATAGACCCGCCCACTCAACTGTCATCCCCTGACTCATCACATTTTTTTTCACAGATTCATCTTTCTCAGGCCACAGCCCGGATATTCACACTGGCTGCTGCGTGATAATTGTCTTTGTTTTCAAATGAGTGAAAATCTAGTCTCACAGCAAGCTCACGGGCGTGGACATTTGCATGTAGAGCTGGGAAGCGACACATTCAGGGCCAGTGTTGATACGAGGGCGGGTGACGGTGGAGATTTCCATTTTCATACCATGACCCCTGGATCCCCGGATGAAGTCACTGGCTTCCTGTTTCTCCTCTCATTCTTCGGGGGTTGCTTTCCATCTTGTCTGCATGACTGTTGTAATCTGCGTTCCCTTCTCCAGGACACAGTATCCTGACTCTGAGAATGGTTTATTTTCTATTCATGAATTCGGACGGCCACAGGTAGCCACTCCCACAAATAAAGGAACGTGTTTACAAGATGGGGCCGCGAGATAAACACAGGCCAAGAGGAGAATTACGGGACACGCGGGCAGAGTTCCTCCGGGACAGGAAATGGGAGCAGTGACAACAGGAAGCCAGCATGAAAACAGCAGCAGGAGGATTCCCACAGCATCTCCTCCCTCGTCTTCTCCTCTCCTCCATTTCCTTGTTGCTTTCCTCCCCTCCTCTGGCTCCTCTACACACCTGTCCGTCAGCCTCTCTGGATGCACGCATTCACAGTGTTGTGGTGTCTCCGGGGTCTGAGGCATCTCGTCTAGAAGAAAGATGAGAGCGGGAGTGTCACAGGTGTGTGTGTGTGTGTGTGCTAGCTGAGGATGAAAGCCATTCTCGTGGTTGGTGTGTTGGTGATTGCCATGCTGAATTATTTCATTTGAAAACGGAGAACAAAGACATATACCCATGCTGTGTTTTAACATACAAACTAATGACCATGGAACGGCAGCCAGCAGGTTGCACTTGAAGCTTCTCACGTTTCTGGCTGACAGACCTTTTTCAGACAGCCTTCCAACAAATCAACTGCAGAACAAAGACACAGAACTAATTTTCCTGCAAGTCATGCCAAACCTGCACGAGCATGCACCGTCCAAAAGCAGCTCCAATGCTATTTGTGGCACTACAGTTTAATCTGGGAGAAAGAAACCTGCAATCCTCTAAGTATAAGCTGCTTCCTTCAATTAAACCATCAATTATTTTTTCTTCATCTTTTAAGCTGAAGCCTGAAACATTAAATTCCTCTGTGTCATTGTCTCCAAAAACTGTATTCGGTTACATTTGACACACAAATTTCAAATGCCAAACTTTCCGTGACTAATTATCACACAAATTATGGAGGGAACCGACAGGATCCAAGTGTGCGATAGTGGAGGAGGGTCTGATGAGTTTGAACAGAGTGGTTTACACACAGTCTTCAGTCAGGTGTGGAAACACGTTTCTTCTGGAAGAAGGTGAAACTGGACGTCATTGTGGCACCTCCTGGTCTGCTCAGTCTGAACGATGCAGAGGGATGATGTCACGTCTCATCCTTATTTGTCCACTGACTCCACATACGCAACTGTGGTTGCAGCTCCCTGCCTATGCAGGTCATTGGTTCTTTGAACCTGCCACACCTCTACCTCCCGTCATTGTTTCTCTTTCTCCCCGCTCTGTGCACACCCTCTCTCTCTCTCTCTCTCTCTCTCTCTCTCTGGTCCGCCTCTGCTCTGCTCTTTAATTTGCAAAAGAGGCGCATTGCCTCGAGGCCCCCATCGCTAATTTGGCAGCTCCCCACATCAGAGACATTGTGGGGAGGCTGGGTGGCTGCGAGGGGGCTCGTTTTGATGTTGTCCGGGGGGAGAGTCGTGCGACAGACACGCAGAGAGAGACGTACAAGAGACAGCAGTCTGAGGGCCCCCGTGGTTAAATGACAGGTTTGCACAGCACCTGGAGCAAACAATGTTCTGATTGGTGTGTCGACGCCGGCGCCGCTGATAAGAGAGAAAGGACGAGCTGAATATGTGTTCCCTCTTCTCTGCCTCTACGGTCTAACTTCCCCCCTAACACGCACCACTCTGGATTAGCGCGTGCTGATTTCACGTCATCCCTTAAACTCTTAATGAGCATCTCAACATCTGACTTGTGTGTACATCACTTTGTGAGGCTCTCCCCCCTCTGCGTGTTTGTGTCCATGTTTGTGTTACGGGTCGACCTCAGTCCCAGTGTATCTCGCCCCTCCCATGCCTCGGGGAACGTGAGTAAACGTCTGCAAATGTGAGCGTGTTTGTTTGCGTTGCCTTTCATTTTAGGGTTAGCCCCCTGCCCTTGAGTTCATTTCTGCGCGAGACATGCGTGCACATGTGCGCGCGTGTTTCGTCACTCAGCTTGCGCCCGCATTGTTTTGGGCCTCTGCGCGCCCGGGTTTGCTTGTTTCTCTAAGGCTGCGAGTGTCTGCGCGTACGAATTTGTGCATGTGTGCGATGGCTTCCCTCTTTCCCGCGGCAGCCATTGTCACCAGATGTCAGTGCCTGGGAACAGAGGCAAACAATGGTCACCAAGAGCCAAAGGGCAAGCGCCTTGGGAGGGGCGACACTCGTCTGTCGTCTAACAGGTTTATGTTTCATCCACCCTGTCGTTTCATCGCCGCGCTTGCGAGCGAGTGTGTGCTGGGAGTGTTGCGGGCGTTTCTTCACACCCCCCCCCCAGGATACTGACGTGAAAAGTAAAAGAAAGAAGTGATGAAGACATGCACCTGGGAGAGTGCTGAAACAGGAAGTGAGAATTGAGATAGAGAGGCGCAGCAGCGCTGATTTGAGGAAGAGGGAGGGGTGCAGCTGTGTGATGTGTTGTTTTGATGCTGTATCAAAAGGCAGGGCTGAGAATATCCTGGAATGGAGATAATACCCAGGAAGCCTTTCCCCAGTGGCCTCACGGTTTGAGCCAAACAAAAGAAAAGCCTGCCTGCAATCTTGATGGGAGACAGATTAGTATCTTGGCCAGAAAGTCCTGACAAAGCAGACAACCGCACGGCCTGGAGACCCTTGGGAAAATAAGCGCACTGACAGTAGCACAGCCCGGTGGTGTCAACGTGAGGTCAGTGGAAGAGGCCCCCATGAAAAAATGCTTTGTCACCCCCACCCAGTCATTTCCCTTGAGCTGGTGTTCCCTCTATCTGATGGCCGGTGTTTTGAGCAGGCAAGCGATCTCACACGCAGACACCTGTGCAAGCTTGCGGTCCGTTTGCATAGCGACTTTTGTAAATAGGATTCAACTGAAAAACAGGGGTGGCCATTCGTCGTGTAGCTGCGTCAGTTCATCCTGGGATTTGTATATTCGCATGTGTGTGTGTGTGTGTGTGTGTGTGTGCATGTGACGCGCCACCATGGCTGCTTCATGTGTAAGCCAACAATTACAGTAATTGATCTGCTGGAAAGAAAACAGCAGGCCGGACACGTATTCAGTCTTTGTGTGATCAGGCTTGACCTCCCGTGGAGAACAAATACCTATTGTGGCTGATGAGAGGTGGACATAAAGGTTAAGGATAAGGCTGTCTTTCCGAGGCCTAGTTAACCACACCAGCTGACAGGGGCCAAAACAAAAGGGAGAGGTTGATTTACGATGGTGCGGCCCGTCAGCTCTAGCTCCTGTTCTTATGTCTTATGATCTCCTCACTTTGGAAATATCTGCTTATATTGTACTTTGACATGTGATTCACTGAGATGTGCTTACTGTAATACTTTAGAAATGCTTTAACTGTAATTTCCTTTTTCATGAATAGAGTTCATACTCAAACTCGTTCACCTCATGGACACAGTGTAGGCTGAGGTCAAAAGGCCACGTGCGTGAATGGGAAGCAGGAGGGTGCTTCTGGTGTTTTGGAAAGCCCAACAGACAGAAATACAAGGCTGTAAAAAGGTCAGCAGCATGAATGGCCACTCTTCGTTCTCCGCTCCCTGCTCCCCGGACAAAAGGTTCCGCTTTGGAGACCAGCTCGTGTCGATCGTACAAATATTCTCCCTCCACCCTTCCATTTCTCTCCCTCTCTTTCCTCCATCACTCATTTCCACTTTGTTTCTGTCCCTTCCACCAGCTCTCCCTGCCTGTGTTGCAGAGGTACACGCGGTGGGTGGGTGCCAAATTACCCATGAACACCGACCGCCGAAAGTGGTCCTCGGAGAATGATGCAAATCGGTGGCATTTACGAAAATGTCACTGAATTTTCTGAGGAAGAGATAGACCCCATTAAAGCTGAGTGTTTTTTATTGTGTCGATGCGTCTTCTGTCCCAATGTGGCCACCTTCAGAAGATTTGACTTTCATTTGGCAGGGTATTGTAATATGGCCTAAGTCCACAGAGGCTGAATAGATGGTGTTGACTCAAGAATGATACAAACTGGTCCCTGTAAAACAAAGTTTGCAATTCCTCCCAGGCAAAATGCAATTAGATGACTGCTCAACAGGCCTCTGAGTGTTTTTCAAATGTGTCATCATATCATCGTAAGCAGCATCAACAGCTTTGAAATTAATCCACTGTTTTTCATCTAAACTTTCCAGAATAAAGGTTTCCAGTCCAGAAATAATCCCATGGATGGCAAAGGTTTTCAACTTTAATATTTCTGACTGGCTTTAGTCATAGTGTGAACTTCTCAATGTTGTGCACTGCTTTCCTCTGTTTCCCTCTAACAGACGTTGGGCAGTAGCTGATTGGTCAGAAACAAAGCAATTAGAAGATATCACTATATTATTCATCAAAGAATGATTTCAATTATTGAATAAATTGCTGCCCATTGTTAATCGATGATCAAAGGCTATTACAGGTAATGGGCCAACCCTGTTGCCCTCCATTTCGTTACGCATACATTAGCATTTCTTTGCCATTTAAATGCGTTCCCCTCCTTTAACCTACAGATGAGGCAGTGGTTGTTGTGGTTTGCCCCCGAGGCTGGGAAAAATGAACTCATCTTGCCGAACATGTTTGACCTCTGTCCCTGTTCCTCCTCTGGTTGTGTGGCTTCATGAGTAAGCTAAAGTCGTTGCTTCTGCGCTTTGCCTTTTAATTAAACGAGCGCTGTCTTCAATCGCAGTGACAGTGTGAAGACGAACCATTTGACCTGTCTGTGCAGGGGAGGCTACAAACAATGTGTCTCTGGCACATCCATACCCCTGAGCTATGTCGTCCCTCTTAAATCTTTACCTTCACGCTGTGACCACAGATCCCCACTGGGACACGGGACTCCCTCCTGCAACTGTGACTGGTGACCTGTTGACCTGTTGGGCTTGTGACGCCATGTGAACTGTCATGAAGGTAAAAATATTATATGATGAGGGTTTAGCTCTTTGTGCTAATTTATTTTTCATCCCTGTTGTCCTGAAGCCAATCGCAGCAGCGGACAAATAAAACCTAAAAACTGAACCCAGTGATCTGAAAATGGGGGAAGCTGCCCCGAGACCCTAAAGAGGATGTGGCTGTGGCACCTTTCAAACGGCATTCAGGGACACTCTCAAATGGGTTTCCTTCCTCTACAGCTACCCCTGACTGAGGGCGGAGGGGTGGGGCAGGGACGGGAGGGACCTTCAGAGATTCCCCAGTGCGTTGGACTTGAAAGTTTCTGTCTCTGTGAACTTTACATCAAACAGTCGTGAGCTACTGTTGGGTCTTTGAAGTGGCAGAGGAGGGGGGCTCAAAGCCGAACACAGGCCTCTGCCTTGACATGTTCCGGCTCAAAATGGACTGTCGTGATTTAAAAACAGCTCGGCTAAAGGTCTGCAGCGACTGGCACAAGATCAAGGCCGGCGACTTATCTCTCAGTTACCGCTCCTGTCACGTACAGGAGGGTCTATAGACACACTTCAGTGTTATACAGCAGACGCAGCTATCACGACTACTGCTGCTGCTACTTCATGACTGTGCCCCTGTACTGCAGTGTTCATACCACTGCTACCACCAACGATCAAGAACTAGAACATGAGTGAAGCCTTTTAATAAACAAGGTTTTAATCAACCAGTTATGAGATTTTAATATCAATTCACATTTTGATATCTGAAATATAAATCAATATTTTTTTTACTGGTGTTGTTAGAGGCTCTTAATTTGCTTCATCGTCCCCTCTAATTTTCTGCTTAATGTTTGTTTTGCACCAAACACCAAAGCAAACTTGTTGTATGTTGAAAATGAATGAGTTTGGATATACCCACAATACTACTATTGTGGCGTTCTCTTTAAATGTGAGGTGAGTTTATCCATGTCAATTATCCGGCTTGATCTGGTGTGATTCACTCACCCCTCTGACATCATTGCCCCATATTGCTGTGTCATTTCATTTTACTTTCACTATCTGTTTGCGTTTCTGCCATCGTAAATCTACACATATATCACAAGCCATAACATAGGACATTTGCAGCAAGATGGTTTTAAAGTCACGCAAATATATTTCCTCGGGAAAGACTCACTTTTGATCAACTTTTGATCCCACATCAGTCAACTAAAAGTTAACACCTCTACCACTGATGACGGCAAGTCAAGTCAAATGTATTATCCCAGTTGCAATAAGACCATAAAAATTATATATAGACAATCATAAATGCAACATGAAAAACAAACAGATGACGGGATGAAACAGAGGGAGCTAAAGTCCAGTGTGAAAGACAAAGTTCATTTGTATCGTCATTTGTGCAAAGTCAGGATAGTCCATTATACACAATACGGACTAGGAGTTCGATTTGGGTTTTTTTTTTGGGGGGGGGGGGATTACTGATAAGCATTCATATGACATGTATATGATGCTGCTGTTGCTGCTTGTAACTTCTTTATTAGTGTGTTGCTGCTTTTATGTAGCATATATCATATATTCCATGCAATTATACGATACATTTATTGAAAATGAAATACAGATGATGTGCGAAACGGTGCAATTATAGAGTAATGTCGACACATGCCGTTGAATATTTAGTCATGGGTCTTTGATAGTGTCCAGAGACAGCAGTGTCCGGCGGGCACAGGGACCCTGCAGCCCGCTCAGGCACACAGACGGGGAGGCGGGCTCTGCTTTTCCCATGCACCATCATCCACGGACATTGGCCGCTGCTCCACATTAAACACCCCTGCATTCATAAAGCAGGAAAAAAAAAGGAAAAGAAGGAGCCATCTGACACGAGCAGCGTGCACGCACCCGGTAGCTGCCTCACAGTCCACTGCGCTCCGCACGTCCCCGCACCAGAAGACGCACAAACTCAGAGGAGGAGAGAAAAATGGCCAAAAGTGAGGGGCAGGGGAGAAGTTTGCAGAGCGAGGAGTTCTTCTTTGACTCCGACGCGTCCCTGCTGGATCAGCCGGATTTCGACATGTCCAGCTGCCCCTTCAATGACGTCTTCAGCAACTCCAAAGACTCCCACATGGAGCAGATCAACACTTTTCTGAAAAACGTGCAAGTTTTGCTGGAGGCCGCTCGCTTTCTCGAGAGCGCCGAGAGGAAGGACGGAAGTGAGTTTGATTTGTGCTGCCTTTGATCCTGTCCGTTTTTTTTTTTTTTTCCTCCCTCAACTAAAATTTCAGGGAAACAAGACTTTCATTGTCAAGAGCCTCAGACAACAAAGGGCTGAGTTCATTCAACTAAAGCGCCACTGTCTGCTGCGGGCACTGCCTCTGCCGTGGCACCTGACTCGTGCGGGTCGTTTTCACTCTGGCCACTGTATGACTGGAGGCTGGCTGTGTTTCATGGACTGTTTTTTAGCCTGCATTGCGCGCAAGCGGGGATCGGTGCATCGCTTTGCGTCTGCACAACTCTCAACTGAGGCTCACTGATTTTGTGCCATCAGCACATACAAAGCAATAAGACATTATGATTGCGCGCGCGTGTGTGTGTGTGTTGGCCACCACGGTGTTATGATAAATCTGACCACATTGCAGCGCCCTCCAAGTCAGATAGGGATGATGTCATTGTGCCCCTGCAGACTGGATGGGGGGGGGGGGGAGAAAACTTTAAAACGCTTCGCACTGAAGCGGACGTTTATTGGAGGCTGTTTCATTTTGTTCGTCATGAATCCACAGGAAACTTATAATGAATGCATGGCTTCATGTTGCGTGCGAGGTGGCACGATCTGTCAAATCTGACATGCATCCGCTAACATAACGTCACGAAATACGAGTTATATTCTATTTGTATTATTATATTTAAAAACGAGTTATCAGTGATGCCCCCCGTTTCCTATTCTCCTATCTGGAGACGAGGCTGCTTTTATATCATCGCCTCCATGAACACACGCAATCTGCGGTGCTGGGCTGCTTTCGTGCAAAGACATGGGGCTTATATGCTAATGCTGCGCTGCGGAGATCCCCAGAGTCATGTCATGTATTCTGATAAAACGTGGGAGTTGGGCAGGGGGCAGATCGCAGCGGTGGCTCCTCTCAGCTCGATTGTTTGCTTCCTGCTATTTGTGGGTGTGTCCCACTGGCGTCCACATGGCGCACAGCTGCCCGGTGGTTGGCCAGGGGCGAGCTCAGCCCTCGACGCTCGTCAAAGCTGCCGGCCAATCAGGGGCCGATTCGGTGGTGACGCCACGTGTTGCTGGGCCTGGCTTCGGCCAGCGAGTACGCCCCTGATGCCCCGGTGGATCATGGGACTTGTAGTGGGGGGACAGAGGAGGGCGACGTGAACTATTGACACATATATGGAGTAAATGTGTAAACACTTAACGATAGGTTGTCTGGCGTTTTTGGTCTTTGCTTAATAAAAAACGTACAGTTTATTCCAATTGTATACGATATTATAGTATAGTATAATATAGAGTACTGTATACATATACATACGTGTGGTCTTAATAGTATTCAATATTTCAGTGGTCTTTAATGGCGATTAATTATTATTGCCGCGTGCCTCTACATTAGCCCCAATTGGAGCTGACATGTATAATCCCCACTTCACTTATAAATAATTTCTGAAGCCCGTCAAACTTGCCCCGTTCTTAGTGGCTACCCTCCGGTCTAGCCTGGCATGGCTGCAGCACCGTAACCCGTGCAGCATCACGGAAGAGGTTTCAGTGGATTCATCGCTCTTCAGTCAGAATGAATGCTGGAAATAGCGAGTTTGACGCTCGATTGACAGTACGCAGGGAAAGGCTGTGTTTCCCAGAGTGCACCGTGGTGAGGCCGGCCTAGCGAGTTTGACGCTCGATTGACAGTACGCAGGGAAAGGCTGTGTTTCCCAGAGTGCACCGCGGTGAGGCCGGCCTCCTCCCCCCCCCCTCCCCCGCCTGCTCTGCGCCTCTCAGCTGTGCAGCAGGTAAACAAACAGGAGAGCGGAGGAAGCGAGCAGCGGCGGCTCTTTGCTGGCTCCGGGCTCCTTCGGGGAAGTTTTATATTGTTTGTATCCGCTTTTTTTTAAATGGACAGTTGATATCGCGTTTCCTAGAAACTTTTAATACTTTCATACACCCGTTTTTTTGACGTTTTCTTACAACTATCCCTGGCAAAGGATTGGCTTTAGCTCGCTAGCTTGGAAACAGTGGATTTTTTTTTCTTCCCCCCCTCTCGCTCTCCTGCTTTCGACAAACGCTGCTGATGAGCCAGCGAAGACGCCAGACGAGATAACAAGAATTATACCACTTGTGTTACTATATAAGTAAAATTTCAGTTTAGCTGTAACCGATGCACCGTCTTCCTTGCATTTAAAAAAAGAAGAAGTCGTCGGTGCTGTTCGCGGAGCTAACGTTAAACCCTGAAGGCAGCAGCTAACATCAGCCTCAGGGGAGAATGACGGCGGTTCATCAGATAAATATCCAACTGTTACTGGAAGCTGCGGAATATCTAGAGAGGAAAGAGCGAGGTAATTGTCCAGTCATGTGTGTTTTAAAACAGCCACTGAACACCTCTGTCCACCGCCTGCTGGGGGACACGGGGTTTTCGTTCGTGACCCGACCGCGATCACAACACGAGTTTTTCTGGTTAGCCCGAAGTATCGACGCACGCGATCGAGCGAATCCAACGTGCTGTCTGCTAACCCCACGTCTCTCTTCCCACAGAGTGCGAGCACGGGTATGCCTCCACGTTTCCTTCAAACGAGGACACAAGCTACCAGAGGCAAAGGAAATTCCGGAATAAGAAGTTTAGCAGTAACCACAATAGGTAAGCGAAGTGCTCTGCTCCGAAGAGTCACCCCCTGGGAATGTATTATTAGATGTCACGAGTGGCTACGTTTTTTTTTTTACATGATGTGATGGATGGCATGTTGCAGACAGCGTGAGATCACGCACCCGCAGCAGGGTTTGGTAAACAACAGAGCTGTCGCCGTGGGCCGGCTGCTGCTGGCAGCGCCCGGGGATCACACCCTCTTGTTTGGAAAGAAAAGGAAGTTTGCAAAAGGGGAGAAAACAAGATGTTTTTGCAACGTGTCGGGGCACGTCTGATCGTCGTGCGCACATCCGATCCTTAGAGAAGCGGCAGCTCCTCTAGCTGCTCATCAGCTGATTGTCAAACGGACTGCAGTGGTTGAGGTTAGGGACCGTGGTAAAAGTGGCGGCTCCGAAAAAAAGTCTAATCGTAACGTCGTGTCATCTGCTCAGTCGTGGTTAAACAAACCCATAGCCTATGATCTGATTTTCAAATGAGTGTTGTCAAAGGTTTTTGTGGTGCGTGCGCATATTTTCTTTGCATGCCACGTGTATTCTACACTGGGGAAGAGGGGTGCAGATGTGTCTTGTGCCCTAAAGCGGGACCGCTGCTATTTGTGGCTGGTGTTGTTTACAGACATCGAAAGGTGACTACGTGGAGCCTTTTCAGGAGTTGTGGTTTTTTAGGATGGTCACTGATTTGCTGTTTTAAACTCCAAATGCAGCTCTGTTCTACAAATGAAGCACTCAACCACTTTTGTGCGTGCATCAGTTCAAAGCTGATGATGCATTTTCCTTTAGAACACATGTTTGATCATCTATTCTTTTGTGTTCCTTCATTCCACTGGTTATCACACCGGGAGCTGCCACATAGATTAAGGCCATCATTCCGCACAGTGCTTTCACTGATTACACAAACTTGCATTTAGTAGTCAGAGAGGCAGGCGGGGGATCTCTCAAGTTAACACCACCGGGCACTTTGTTTTCTCTTGGTGTTAGACTGCGCACATGAATCTGCTCATTGACAGCCATACATCAGATGCAAGCCCTGCTGTCTTTCTCACTCTTTTAATATTAATGCAAGAGCGGGCCACAAACCGGAACTGCATATTACTCATCGTGGGAACAGAACGCTGCCTAGTTCTGCATAGCAACAGTCATAAGCAGATGTGCTGTAGGTCTGAGGCCACATTCACTAAGGTTTGATCCTAATGGAAATGGGAAGGCATGGTGTAATTGTGTTTTAGAATGCTGAACTTGTTCATGTAAAATTTAATTGTTGGAAAGCACTAAGATATTTCTCATATGGTGGACAACTTTGATGGATCTTAAAACGGGATCATGTATGAATATTGTTTGGTGTTGGTATTATTTCTCTCCACAGAGACATGTTCACAGCTCTTTTAGTGAGGTAACACCATTTAGCACCAAACACCATTTATCAGCCTCATATTGTGATGCAGTTCATTTCATTCCCTCCGGAGCTTCTCACTTCCCTAACCAACAAAACAGCATTATATGGATGTCCCAGGTGTTGTCAGGGTCTCTGTGCTCCACTTTTATTCAATGGTTCTATTCATGGTTTGCCAGCAGAGGTGAGAAATCATGCTAATTAGTCCGAGCGGTGAACAGTTTTCCCACCTCACACTGTCAGATTACAGAGTCTGCAGAAATAAATGCTTTACTCCTCTGCCCAAGAGGTCTGAAGAAAACATCTACATCTTTATCATCCCCTCTGTGTATATACAAAAGGACAACAACTTGGAGATTGTGATGGTGTTTAAATGAGAGCACAGCACTTTACCTGCCCCTCATGGGTCATATTCGTGGTCATTCCTCACTAACAGTCAGCCCCTCAATTCACGTTAATCAGAACTTGCAGAGATAAGAATATGTTCATTATAGTAATTATAGTAACTTGACATTTTATTTAAGCATACATTAGATTGCTTTCTGGCACGAGCCGCTCCCGCTTTAGATAACTTGTCCTTCCCTATAGCGTGTTGAGGCTTAAAGTGATGAGCTTATCTGACTCTGTCCCTTCCTGCCTACTGTTTATAGCAGGGTTGCTTTATCTCATTGACCCACTCTGTGTGTATGTATATGCAGCGCACAAACATACACACCCACATAAAGGGAAGGCTGCAGTTGTGTGTGACATTGAGTTTTTTTATAATCTGCATTGTTGCTGAGGTCCAGAGATGCAGATATTTCACCCAGGAGGCAGGCACAGGGGTTTGTGATGATAACAGCCAATAGTAAAGCGAGCTGACTTAGATTGATTTTGCAGAATAAGAGGCCATGCCGAGATTTATTGCATGGTGTTGGATTTGATTCTTTTTCTGAGGAGGGACCGACCAGGGTACCGATACCTGTTTCATTTTCAGATTAAGAGGCGGCATAGGTGACACCAGCATGTCACTAATCTGGACCTCCATGTCTAAAGTTATTGCTCTTTAGAAAACAGAATAGAATATCTGAATTTTAACACATCTCTTCACTGATTGCCTCTTTTTACCCTAAACCATTTGAGATTTCCTGCTGTTATTTGTCAAGATGAAGATTTCATTTTGATTGTGTAGCCTGAAATACTCATCTCCTGTTTACAAAAATCTCTGACTCACCATCAGGTACAGAATTTAGAGGATGGACTGCAATAAGAAAGTAATTACATGTCTATATAACTGTTAGGATTATTCATTTTCCAAGAGAAGGTCGAGCATTTTTGAGCACAGTAAGTGCACCAAAAAGAGGAGCTGGCTTAGATAGATTAGTTTTGTGTTTTTTTTTATTTGTGTGGCGGATGTGATGCAAGCTGCAGTTATGCATGATTATTACAAGATTGCAGAATACGCAAGTGGAAAAACTGTCCACATGTGTGAGCACTTAGGCTCTCGCGTGTTTTCAGGCAATAGCCTGTGTGAGCCCTGTGGTTTGCTGTGATAGGAGCTGCTTCACCTGGTCACACAACATGTCACAGTGAATCAAACGGGCTCCTGCGTATGCAGTCTTGCATACCCAGCAACATGTAATGTATTCTAATGGGGACATATGGTGTTTTTATTGGTGTGAATTATTAAACACCAAAAATAATTGCCTACTAGGCAGGGCTGATTTTGACACACCCTACTTTGAACGCTCTCTAGTCCCTCTTAACCGTCTTCTTCTCCCATTCTTATCTCCTGTTTTCTCCGTATTGACAACTGCGCTAACGCGCAAAGTGTGTTTCAGTGTTGTGAACCCACAATATCGAGAGATTCTCTGTACATGACTCAGAAGATGCCCCCCCCGAAGCAAGGCAGAGCGCAGTGTGCGTGGATGGGAACTTGGCCATTTAAATTATCGGGAGGAGGGCTTGTCTCCTTTCAGTATGTTGCCACACAAAGACTCACTTAGGGACCAGCTGATTCACTTAACATTATTAACAGAGTGCTGAACCCTGGGCGCTGCATGCAGAGGACATGTGTGTGTTGTGCTGTGCATTATTGAAGAAGAGGCTGTATAATGCCACAGTGCATGCCCAACTGTCACATACTGTTAGTGTGACGGCTCCGGTGCTCTGGGTTTAGAGTTCATCTCGCTGGGGATTAATTAATCATTTCATAAATCAATTTGGACAAGCTAATTTACTGCTCTCTCTCTCTCTCTCTCTCTCTCTCTCTCTCTCTCTCTCTCTCTCTCTCTCTCTCTCTCTCTCTCTCTCTCTCTCTCTCTGTGTTTCTGCATCTACCTGGTGCAGTTTTATTAAATAATTACTGCATATGTATCCAGAGTATATTGCCTTCTCTGGAGGAGCTGGTACTATAAATCTGCCCTATTTGCTTGTTAAGTATGAACCAGTCTACATTTGCTCTTTATGTGATACCCTCTGTTTTTCTGTCTCTGCAGGTCCACACATAATGAACTGGAGAAGAATAGGTGAGTTGGCATTACATTTTCAAAACACTTGGCCTTTAAGTCATAGAGCAGAGATTCACGCCCTACCCTGACATGTGAATCAGTCCATCATGTCCTGCTTTCATTTTGCCCAACACGATTCTTAAAATAAGCACCTCCTGCTCTTTAGGCTCTGAAAAACAATAGCAAGAGGTGACTTTCCTGTGTCCAGTTAAGTACGTCCACTCCTTTTACCTCAGTGTTTACCTCTTTCGTGCAGCCACTCTTTGGTTGCTTAGGGCTCTGAGTTATATGGGTACATACATGCAGAGCTTCAATTGATGTTAAAAGCTAAATGCTTGTTTTGATACAAATATGTTTTTCATTGGTATGTAGTCGTGGAAACAAAGTCAGCCCTGTATCTGGGCAATATGTCCTTTCAGTGTCTTTCAAGCCTGAACATACAGTAACTGTAACCTGGGTTAGATCTCTGCTTTCAAGATAGTATCCGCCGTGGAAGAAATGTGGGGTTATGATGGTGTTCCACATCCTCTTATGAAGAGAACCAAATCTGGATTCGTAGAAACCCTTATCAGATTGAGTCCACCACCCACATGGGTTTGCTTGCTGGTGTTTATGTTCCATGACTTCGCAGGTCTCGGGAGTCGGGCAGTAAAGGGTTTTCTTCAACACCATAAATAAGAGCGGCTAGACTTGCAGGATTTATGATAAATAGAAAACTGAGCTTCGCCTTCCATTTCATTATCTCGGTGGGTGTGGGTACAATGAAAGGATGTGGGAGGATGGATCCATTCAGTGTAATTACATATCACCTCAGCCTGTTTTTCTCACTATTCTCCCTGGCAGCCTCTCCTAAATGAATGGGAACATTGGAAAGAGAGGCGTCCAGTGAGTTAAATATAGATGAGAGTTGATGTGTCATCTGGGTGCTCTTGTGTGCGATGCCTCACAAGGCCAGCAGGTCCACTGACTGGCCTCGGCAGATTGCAGTACAGGTTGCGACCCCCCCCCCCCAGTTTTCCTCCCACACACATTTTCAAAAAAAGCTGCTAGAACAGTTGTTTGTTCCTATGACACAGTGTGAAGGCTGACCCTGCCTCACAGTTTTGCAGGGATCCTCTCTAGTTTGTTTCCGTGGCCATTTATGGCCTAGAATCATCTCTGCCAATCAGAGCAGAGAGTAGTGTAAGGCCTGAAGACGCCAGAACAGAATGAATCACCGCTTTCTCTGTTATTGATGGTGGAATAGCACTGAATCACGGTTGCTGAATTGTGACAAACTTTTAAAAAGATAACGTAATGAAGCAGTAGAAAGAAACTCTGTGTATTGTAAAGCTAATATAGCCACATTTGAAGAAAGAGACTTACAAGGGATTTACTCTCTTTTTTTTTTGTGAACTACATCCTTCAAGTTTGTTCAGCCTCCTCCTGTTCCTGGCTCCACCTAACCGATCTGTGCAGACTCAAATGGGGCTGCAGCAGAACAGAGTGGGCCAGGAACAGACTGTCCTGTAAAACACTACACACTACCTCATCCAGATACTGGCAGCCTGCATCTCCCCGTGCTCCACCGGTCTTCGTTTTCACATCGACGCAGCGTGATGTTGTTGCTGGGGGTATAGCTGAACAGTACTAAACTAATTTGAATTTCCATTAGCAAGGGGAGAGAGCAGAAATTGAAATGGTAATCCATCTTTTTAGAAGTACACTTAAAGTCAGAATCGTTAATAATCCTCCCCTTTTGCCAGCAGTTAATCCAATTCCCTCTAAGCACATGCCTCACTGTAAGCTATATGTATCAGGCATAGTTGTGCACCCAAGTATGTCAGGCTTATACTATGATTCCACAACAGCAGCAGAAACAGCATTCGTTCCATCCGAGCAGACTTTCAAGTCCTGTAAATTGGAGGCCCCTCCTTTATGGTTTAGTCTGACTGAGGACATTTTTTACAACACTTATCAACCCCTGTAGATCTGCTGCCGGCGAGACGATTTGCCTTGCATGGCTACCACAGGTCTTGACAACCTCTGTGACAAGCAGACTCATTGTGACAGCAGAGACCACAGGATGGGGATAAAAGGCGCAGAAAGGGGAGGGGGGGGGGTTATTGTGGAAGCTCACACTGTGCAGCAGGACGAGATAATGTGGCGGCTATGCCTCTTTGATCATGTAGCTCCAAACGGACCTATTTCAATTCCACATGTCACCACTAAATTACACCGCCTTAGTAGCAGGAAGAAGAAAAAGCTGCATGTTGCTGTGTCGCCGCTTTGATCTCGCAGCCCTCTGCCCATCAGTCCCTTTTCTCTCGCACATGTTGATCACAGATTCATAGCTCGGGATTGTCCTTGATCCTTGTTTTTGTACGTGGAGGATTTGTCTCACAGTACAGATTCAGATGGCTCAGAGTCACGGCAGTTGTTTTCCCTTTTGGTTGATGACTCTGTTTATAGATAATCAATACAACGCGCTTTTGCTAGCTGCAACAAATCCACAAGAACGGTCACTTATCATGTACCCTCCTACTCCACTGTAACCTATTCATTCCAATATTGCTTATTATGCCAGGGTTGTGATACCCACGACAAATCATTTTCCCGTAGCGCCCACTACCCAGACAGTGACTGCAATATTAGCTTTACTGCTTGAGTCTTTATGAGAGGAGGTGGGCAAACAGTGTTCGTTAAACAGCTTTCAGCATTCATTGTGGATATTAAAAAGGCTCCATGTTGTCTGTTAAAGTCAAAACATGCCTTGCCCACCAATCATCTAACCTCACTGGTGAAAAGGACTTGGAAACGAACAGCATTATTTTCATGTTACTGAGTAATATTATTGGGTGTAAGAAGGCGTGTTGTCATTTGCCAGCACAGCTCAATACCCGGTAAGTGAAATCTGATCAGCGTGTCAGCGGACCAATAAGCAAGCATCACCCTCTTAGCAAGATCGAATGAAGCTGCTGATAGACTATCTAATAAGAACATGTCTTAGAGCTTGGCTTGGTTGTGTATCACATAGTAGCGACCAAAATGTCAAAGAGGTACACTGTGTGGCTCCATTTTATCAGACTTGCTGCCGATAGTGTGTGATCCAATGCAAAAATAAATGCTCAAACCAGCGGCACAAGGAATTTGAATAAACACTGAAGCGTTTTCAAAGTCGCTATTGAAAATCCTAAAATGAGACCCAGCTATACCACTGAATATTTGACTTGATGTCACAGATTCTGTTGGAACTCATGTTTTACTTTCTAACCAGTGGTCTATAAACTCAATACTGCTTTTCCAGCCTTGGGGTTGGATGCGCAGTCAAACATGAATAAATCTGGGCTACATTTTCCCTGACTGTGCTGAGGCTCCTTGAAGAAAGCCAAACTGCTTCACTCTGTTGTCTGCCGACTGAGTGCAGCCTCTTCTGCGGCTCTGCTGCAGGGTCTATAACTGGGACCATTTGTTCTGATCAACGTGACGACTTGTAAGCTTTTCTTGGCTCAGAAAAGCAGCTTAAGGGACTTGATCTTTGGTCTGGTGAGCGGAGCTAGAGCACGCACACGTGCTGGGGCATGCCCTGGCCCCCACCTCCCCCAGGGCTCCCTGCCCCGCCCCCCAGGCCACCCGGTGCTAGTCCTTAATAGCCTTGCTTGGCATTGGCTTAGCTAACAACAGTGTCAGGGGACGAGGACGTAATTGACAGGCTGATGGGATGAGCAGAGGGATAGGTCAAACACACCTGACTAAGGGATGTCTTGGGCAGCACGCAAGCCCGGTCCACAATCCCACTGTGTCAGTGTGTGTACACAGTAAGCATTTCCGCCCTGTAATTAACATAGTGCGACATGAGCCAGTATCAGGGTCAGTGTCTGCTGCAACCGCCGCAAACATTCGGCTGTTTAACTACCGGTGCTAAAACAGGAACGACATATTCCCCTCAGCCAAGACACAGACAGCAGGTTTAAAAGACAAGTTATTTCAGTAAAGAAACTGGAAAACCCACAGACCCCATGGGACTGGTGTAGATCAAATATTTCAGTTTTTCAAATTTACTGAAGAGAGAAGCCACATCATTGAAAAATGAGATCGTTTTTCATGAATAGCCTGTTGTGTGGCGTAGCTTTGTGACACATTTAATTTATGGTTCACCAAAATCTACATACCTGTCGACCTTTGCTTTTGATTTCAGTATCAAATGCTTTTAAAAGCATCTAGTGAAAACTCTGATGATAGGTCAGCGGGCGGGGTATGAAATATCTTGGCATTCCCACTGTCTTGCTGTCAGACGGTTGAAGACGGCTTGTGTAGAATCAGAGGTCACTGTTGTTTTGCTTCACATCCCCAGAATCCATTCCAACACAGACAGGTGTAAAGAAGGCCCCACGCATCGGAGACAGGATGTCGGCACTTGAAGGCTCGCCCATCATTCACTTCTCAGCCCGCTCTTATGACCCCTTGACTCCTCTTATCTTGGCGCCTTCTTGTTGTGCCCTTATCCTGCAAAAGTGCACCCAGGCAGCATTCTGTGCGAGGACAGTGTAACAAAACGAATTGGGGCCGGACAAGCATACGGGCTGGGTCAGCAGGTTTTAGACAGGGCTGCGTGACTCACAGCCCTTTTTTCAATCCTGACTGACTGAAATAGCAAAGTTTTCACTGCAATCAATTTGTTAGTGGGTGTTGAAATTAATCATCCTGAAGCCGGGAGTGTTTGTCCAGGCTGTACGGCGATCCGCTGCAAAGTGTTCAGTTCCTCCCACGTAGCGTTCTGTTCAACCCGTGCCATCAACAACATTGTGTTGGGCTTGTTGATAAGGCCACGTTGACGCTGCTGGATGAGGCTGCGGTTACATACTGTTCCAGAGAGAAATGCTCCTGCTTTCCTTCCTCCTTCCTGGAGCAGCTTGCCATGTTAGCAACTGAGCTGACTTAATCTGCACCCTCAGGAGAGAGAGAGAGGGAGAGGGAGAGATGAAGATAGAAAGAGGGGGAAAATAGGATGCTTGCTGAAGATACAAGACAGACTCAATTAGGCTAAATCTGACTGTGGCTTCTATTTTTAGCTGTACAGCTGGGGAAAAAGGGGGAAACACCACTGCATTCTGACCAATCACAGTGGTTTGCATTTCCACCAATGGCAGCCGAGGGATGAAGACGCAATAAGAGAAGTCCCCACCCTCACTCCTGCAACTGCTAACTCACATTCTTACTCATCGCCTCGTCACGATTCACCATTTCAGTGTTGAGAACTGACATTCAGCGCCAGCGCAACAACCCCTCGCAAATGTGACGTTGAACCTATAGGTTGGTGAATGTGTGTGTTTGTGTGTCAGTCATGTGTTTGACACCCCCCCCCCTTTAGTGGATAAAGTCAAACACATCCATCGCTGTAAAGAGGATGTGTTCCGTCAAGGCAATCCAGTGGCATCCTGGTAGCCTCAGTTTGAGTCTGTCTCCCGTTGGGCTGTGCTGGCTGAATGATGGTCATTGATGGACCCAATGGACACTGGGGGAAAGATTTGAGGGCTGTTCTGTCCATTCAAGGTTGCTATCCTTGTGCCTCAAGTGCTTTTAAACATTTTGTAAGAGATTTCTTTGCAAGGGTAAAAATGATGACGTATCTAGATTTTCATCAAAATAAAAGTGTATAATATTTGGTACTAGATCGATATCTTCAATTTTCATACACGCGTGTATTGATCCCACCACTTGCACAATCTGACATAATACACTGTATCCAAACTGTAGTAATTCATCATCATCCCATCATCCCCCCCACCCTAACTCCATACCAGCCCCCCTCCCCTCTGTCTCCGTCCATTTGTACCCCTCCCTCCGTCCTTTCTCTCTCTCTCCCTCTCTCTTTCTCTCCTTCAACCTGTGTCAGTGGAGCAGATTAAAAGGCAATGTGCACGTGTGAACTAATCCATGTGTTAGTGATGGGCTTGAGCCCCACAGTCTCTCGGCCCTGCCATACAGTGAGTACAGCCCCCCCCCCCACCCCCACCTCTCCCTCTCTACTCCACTGAACTTGGCACGTGTGCTTTTGTGTGCGGGCACGTTTGTGTCTTTGTCCGTGCCCGAGGAGGGCAGATGACTACTGTCCTTTCATCCCCCTTTCAGACTCACGCATCTTCCATCATCTCATGTCTTCTGTGTTTCCTCTCCATACCAATACATCCTTCGTCCCCCCCACCCCCTCCTGCACTGTTGCTCTGCATCGTGACGGATGCTTTTTGCGTAGCTGGAGGCAGCTTCAGCAGGGTTACATAGGCGTGACTACAGTGTTGGCCTGTTTAATCAGCTGACTTTCACTTTATCTACCTTTCACCTCTCCTAGCCTGGGGTTGGGTTTAGCAGGGGTGTGGTAGGTTTCTGCCCAATCCATGAGTTTTTATACTGAGCTTGAATAACATTCAGAAAAGCGCTCTCTTCCTTCCACACTCAATCTCTTGTGGGATTGAGGTCACAACTGCCTAAATTCTCTGAAATATAAAAGTGCTCTTCCAATCATCTACCCACATGTGTTATTGCATTTTTAACTCTCCCCCCCCCCACTGCCATTAAGTTTCTAAGAGAACTCAGAGGAGGTTATCGTCAGCTTTTCTACAACCTATTACCACTAACCTTCTGCCACTGACAAAACCAACAAGAACTGAATGCTATTGGTGCATTTTACTCTGTCCTCGTCATCCTTTGTAGCCTAAATAGAGCATGGCTCTTAATCTTTTAGGGTTAGGGGTTAAATTTCTACTGGTTCCAATCATGCGTACAATCCAAGCACTCGTGACATTGTGGACGAATGTCATCAACAGAAAGCATGCTTGTTCTTACGAGTATTTAAGATTGTTTGGATATACTCGTCATATTGGAGTGGGGCGGTGAAATTAAGTGAGTCGAGTTTAGTCATCTCCATCTCTAAACCCAGTGAAACTGGACAGATTGGCTCTGGTTTTGCGCCCGTGGCTAGTTTCTGGGCAGATTACGCAGGCAGCACACTCCCCTTTCCTCCCCCACTCTCTACATCTCTTACCCTCTATGTTGCTCCGACTCACTCTGTATCTATCCCATCTGTCTGCTTTATAACAGGGAGGAGGGAATCATCCGTCTGTCAGATAAAAAAAAAAAGGGCTATAGTCGCTGTAATCTTGTGTGCGTGTGTGCCGCGCTCGTCATCGGCAGGCGAAATACAACTTTTGGGTGTCGCCTCAATGCACAGCTGTTGTATTTGTTTTTGGTTGCCTTGGTAATGGGGATGCCGTGCCCTTAAAGTTCCATAGGTGTCAGTGGTGTGGTGCTGCGCATTGTCCAGGTATTAAGGGCTCTTTAATGTGTGTTACACGTCATGTGTCATCCACAGGCTGAACCATCTGTCTGATCATAAATTGCCAACCTAAATCTTCCACATAAAAGGAATGATGAAACCTAGAATAATGATTTTTGCCGTCCATATCCAGTCCAGTTTTACACATAAGCTATGCTCCATCTGCATGCATGTGTCATTTCCTGAACCTTCCATTTATAGCTGGGATAATAAAGCCTAAGCACATAAATCGGGCTCCGGGTTTTGCAGACAGGCTGTTAGACTCTTTGATGACTGTTCCAGCAGTCAACCTAGAGAGTGGTGGTTTCCCCTATAAAAACCAAGCCATTCAGTCAGGTGCCACTGTCTTTGTGTGTAATCATGTGACCTTGGCTGTAACCCGGCAGCAGTCATGTGAGAGAGAGAGGGGGGAGGAATGACCCCTGCCCCACACCAAGAGAATCCTAGAAGAGGCATCTTTAGCAGAAAAAACAGTCCTGCTCTTTGTTTTAACCCAGCGATCCACTAAACAGAGGTAGGGAGCAAACACAAGAGGGCTGTTGTGTTTCCTGTGGCTGTGATGTAATTCATAGAGCACTGTTGGTTTTTATTTTCTCTGATTTTACATAGAAATCCAGTGCAGCCACCTTCATTTTCATGCGTTACTAGAAACTCTTAAAGTGTTTATTTTTTATGCATCCCGTGCTCAGTAGTGGTTTGTACTGCCACAGTAAAGCATCATGGGAGAATGAACATACAGGCTGCCATGGGGCCTGAGACCTGCCCTTCCCCATGTATATTACATGTCACCATCTGCAGAGTGCAGATCAGTTTACCCATGTGCGATGTTGGAGAGGAAGCGTTGCATGTTATTTGGCCATGCGACTGGTTTGGGCCACTTAAGCAGCTGGCATTTCTTTTCATGTTGTTTCATGTCTATTTTTACCCAAGTAATAATGGATTTGGTATGTTTGGGAAGACAAACCCCAGAAACAACCCCCCCCCATACACACACACACACACACACACACACACACACACACACACATAGCAGGTTAATTTGAAGTTGAATTGACGTAGCGCTTGACGGAGATGACTTGGACTCCTCGAAATGAGGTGTTGCATTACAAAAAGCTGTAATTAATCTGATCATTCTCAACATCCCTGTTAATCGTGATTCTGAGCTGCTTTGAATGAGCCTCGACACAGGAGCAAAAGCGGAAGCGGCACAATCGAACTTGCTCATAAATCAGGTTCGTCCTCCCCGTGTAATGATGACTTAATTTCCTTTAATATGTCAGTTTAACAGATTCACCACTGAGAGGATCGTTGGTGATATGTAATTAGTGTAATAAGTGGGTGAAGGGTTAGATTTCCTCCCCTACTGCATACATTAGAAGTAGGTCAGAGAGTGTGTGTGGGCATGTGTGTCTGTGTTAAATGGGTTTGAGAGAGTGGGGGTATGCTAAAGGGAAGTGTATCAACTGGTTATCTGGGCTGGAAATCTGACCCCCCCCCCCTCCTCCCTTTAAGAGCATGCACCTTCAGTAATAATGTCAGACATCTTGGGCGGCATGAGAAGTTATTCATTATTTACGTTTCCAAGTTCGGAATGTAGGGCAGCAATATTTTTTCTCCCCCCCCCACCACCACCACCGCGTAAGCTTGGACTAATGCTGTTAGTAGTAGAGGACTCGAAATGAAATATAAGTTGAGCTTGAACTTCAGCTGCGTTCTTCTTTTCCTGAAAAGAAGAAGAGACACGGACACTGCTCTGTCCGTGTCCCTCTTCAAGCCCAGGGGTTCTCTTATTTGCATTTATATTCTTTCCACACAAAGGACATTACTTGAAATTAGCATTTCTGCTCACCACCCTTTGTTCGATATTGACTGCCCCCAGGAAATGTCAGGACCAGATTTGGACAAATGTGTCTTAGTTATTCTGACACGGCATTATTAAGTTAGGCTTTAATCTTGTATATGCAGTCATTAACTAAGTTGTTAAAGTAGCAGACTGCGCCCGAAAGAAGCAATGTGCATTCACCCGTAGCCAGTTCAGAGAAATAGACAATCAATCAGTGATGTCACCACAGGGATTTTGAAAACAAGATGTGTTACATGTCGAAAATCAAAGTCAGCTAACTGACAATCCTTACAGGTGGGAATGTGTGACTTGCGCTTGTCTTCTCTTCAAATTTGAGCAAGACTCTGAATGCATGCCGCATTTCCGGTTACAGCTGCACCACACGTGTTGCCGTGTAATGTGAGAGCAGTGGTCTCTAACTGCTACTCAAACATCCTCTACAGGGGATGTGCGTACACGCTGGCTTGTGCTCTGCAGCACCGATGCACAACATTGTCATCATTAAATAAATTGTTCCTACTGATGTGACCCACATTTCTTGCTTTCTCAAGAACATTTATGACTTGGTCCGCCGTGCTCAAAAGATTCCCAATGCGTG
Source organism: Pseudorhombus dupliciocellatus (assembly GCA_016785235.1). Lineage (NCBI taxonomy): Eukaryota > Metazoa > Chordata > Actinopteri > Pleuronectiformes > Paralichthyidae > Pseudorhombus > Pseudorhombus dupliciocellatus. The sequence continues at coordinate 532,411 of JAFBJW010000390.1, forward strand.
TTGGTGTCTGTACGTGTGACTTTCTTTTCGCAGCATACTCACACTTCCTCTCTAATCACCTCCCCAGAGTCACTGGAATGTTTTCAGAACACTACAGCAGTGAGTGCTCTTGCGGATTTAACGGCATTGAAATGACAGGTGTGTTGATATTTTGTTCACGTCGCCTTAGCAAACATTTAAAAGGCAGTATTTGTCTGTTCTTTTAATCGGGATATGCGTGAATGTATATCATTGCAGTGCCTTCGCCCTTCAGGGTCTCCAAAGGCACATGCACTTCACTTGTGCACGTGCGTGGCTGCTACAAGGGCGAAGGAGGATATTGCAGAGCTGTGCATATGAGAGGTGTGTGATGTGTAGGTTGTGGTGGGCAGCCCCTCCATACCAACGGGGAGCGCTTCAAAGCGCCTGGGCTTCAGACGCCGTGGAGGTAGTGTGATGCATTTTTACAGCAAGTGAGACGCACGCAGTGAGACAGACAATTCTGATTTTTTTATAAATACTCAACCCGGGAAACGGTTCTTTCCTGTCGCAGTGTTATTCTAAGCATCGTGTTTGAATTCACTTTGCATCAACACAAGGAAGAAGAATTGGCTGTGTGTGTAGGTGTGGTACGCAGGGAAGTCCAGATGACAGCGTGGAGGGCAGGCGATGAGGGAAGGTGTGGTGCAGTGACCCGGGGCCGACTGGCTGCCTGCTCACAGAGCCAAAAGGCAGAGCCTGCCTGACTGAGTGCCCATCTGGGGCCCATCAGGAGCACAAGGCACAGCAACACACATGTGAAAGAGATGGGCGCGTGCACACGCGCACACACACCCCGGCAGAGTGGAAGTGCCCCATTGTCTCAAGAGGAAAGGGAAGGCTGGTGTCAGCGGTGAGCCTGCCAGTCCTGCCATTCAAGGTGCACGAGTGAATACGTGTGCGTTGGAGGATTTTGTTTTTCTCTCCTCAGTCCTCACTCTTGTTGTTAGTTATGTAATACGGATGTAAGGAACATGTTGGACCGTATCCTGTCAATAAGAAGGTGACTCCTACTCACGCCTCACCTGTCGAGGCTAACAACAGTCGCTTATCAAAAAGAGCACAGGAAGAAGAAGTTGAGAAACAAATTGTTATTAAATCGCCGTAAAGTGTTGCATTTGAACGGTTCTAAAGCACAAGAGTATTTGTCTCCAGCTAAAATATTTTTGTACAGGTCCATTCTAAACCCAGCCACCATCTATTGTGACTGTGCACGTTCCCTCTCTGTGTTTCAGGTGACTCCCCTGAACTCGCAGCGGATTAGCAGCAGCATTAGATGTGGCTTCCTCTTAATAACCAGTTATAAATCAATGTTGAGGCTCAAGTCCACTGGGGCTCACTGCCTCTCGGCCATGCCTTGTTGTCTTTTTATTAGTGAGGGATTTAATGTCCCTGCTGTGCGTGACAGTTAGGAGCACAGTTCCTGACAGGAACTGGCCACGTGTTTTGTAATGTGCCACAGATGGAGAGTTCCTCATTTTGGCAACATACAGCTCGTCATTAATCACTGGAAAAATGAAACCAAAATCTTGATTCCATCACTGTGGTGATTATTTTTTCGTTCATGTAGGCTCCGTCTTACGGGGTAATTTCTAGGTTGTTTGAAAGAGTAAGTGTCTGCAGAGGATTTACGGGTATGTGCCAGGCCATGATTTCTGATTATAATTATCCAGATTCGTTACTGTCTTTACTGTAACATGGATAATATATATATATATATGTTAGTATAAGGGTGCAACTTTTTAAACACTGGATCCTTGAAATAAACATTGTTCACTTTCCACTGCCTAAAGACGTCAATGCACCATTGTAAGACCGGCCCTCTCATACCCATAAGCTAATTGCCATATATGCTAAGGATTATTTCTCTCTCACAAACACACCTCAGATTATTATTAAAGCAGTTTAACCCCTGGTCAAAGCGACACAATGTCAGCCACACTCATGGCCCCTTCCGTCCTCAGCCCGTGATGTGCTGATGCTGCGTCCTTTACCGACATTTACTTTACCAGTTCTTAGCCTAAGTAGCCCGAGAGAAGGAAGCCGTTGGGCAGTGCAGTAAATCCATTGCTGTTCACCTGCTCCTGTTTTGTTCCAAGAATTAGGGGGAGAAAAGTAAGCTGTAACCGGTCGTTGTGTTACGTGGCTTCACAAGGGCAGAGCGGCTGCAGCACTCAGGTATTTATGGTCATAAGCCGCCATATTGTAAGCTGCAAATGGCTTAAGCTCTTTAGCTGTGGGTCTACATGATAAACAGGCCTTTTCAGGGTTTAGGTACCTGTCTTGGTAGCCTCACTGGGAGCTCTTAGATTCTGACCCTTCTTGCTGCTCAGCGAGATAGCTGAGCTGGGGTTGCAGACCACCATGACAAAACGCGCCTCTGTCTTTATCTGAAGTTGCCCCCCGGCTCCGGCAGATTCCTCCCTTTATTTGAAATACGTCTCTGCAGAAAATGGAAGTTACAGTGAAACAGCCATGAATTACACCACATCGCATCAAGTGCACGCTGTTCCGCCACCACTCCCTCTGATGCTTTTTGGACTTCTTTGCCCTCTGTAGTTATCAGAGTGTTCCAGAGTAAAGCATGTCATGCACCCAGAGATTAGGACGAAAGCCATGCAGGCGTCTCATATGTCTGTGTATCGATAAGAGACGCAGCGACGGGGTTTGAGGGCTCTTGAAGGAGAGCAGAAACGTGCGTCAGGAAACCTTCTCAGAATGTGCGGCAGGAAACCTTCTCCTCCAACCCCTTTCTCATCGGCGTCGCAGTCGTCATCGGCATCACATGGGTGCGGAGCGGCGTTTGTGGTTTCACACTGACTTGGCAGAAAAAAGTGCCGATTCAGCAGCCTGACAAGTTCTGCCGCTCACCACACTCACCAATCAAGGTCTTAGCGCTAAGAACCATAATGGAGTATTTTGGTCACAGGCAATGTTAGAGATGTGGTTCCTCCTGCTTCCTCCATACGTCCGTCACGTCAGTGTGCCAGGGAGAGGAGAGGCTGCACGGAGGGCAGGAGTTTGTAAGTGGGGGTTATCTGAGGTTGTCTGCTTAGATGGTTGTTTTAATCTGGATGGGTGTGTGTGTGTGTGGGGGGGGGGGGGGGTGTTTGGGTTTGTTTGGGGGGGGGGGGGGGGGGGGGGGGGGGGGGGGTGAGATTGTGGTCTCCGGTGTCTGGAGTTTGTTAACTTGACGCCTGACAGGCCAGACAGAGACACGCAGGCCTGTACAGGACCAGTGTGTCCTGCTCTGCCCTCGCAGCCTCCCTCATCTGGCAACCTATGACCATGTGTGGTGGGGGGGGGGAATAATGTTTGCGTTAGTAACCAAGGAAACGCATAATAGGCAGGGCATCTTTTATGTGAGCACAAGCTTTTAAAGTAAAAAGAAAAAAACAGCGCTCGTGAGCAAGTATGTGTTCGTTCTTCCATGTAATTTGAAATTAGATTTGTGTCTGCCCTTCAGCTACAGCTGCACTATAAATAATTTAATGGCAAATCAGCGACGGTGAAGTTCTCCGTGCACATTTGAAAATTCTCGTGCAGAAATATGGCAAAGGGCTGTGAAATACGCTTAATGGCTTGTTGCCATGTAATTACACGTCAGTCGTGGTCTTAATTGCAGTGTTGACGAAAACGGACAGAATTGTAACCACTGAGGCAAATATCCAGCCCCGCTATGCGGCTGTCTGAGGCTGTCTGTGGCAACATCCATGCGACTTTGTTTTAGCCCAGAATCCGTCACTGCTGCTGAACCGAAGAAGTTTGGTAGTGCTGCAGGTCCCTGTTTAGTCTGAATACTCAAGGACGGAGATGTTTGAGTGCGTATGTGTGTTTTTGTGCACGCACGAGTGCACTTGAAGGGCAAGGACGATGGCATGGAGGCACTGATGAGGCCAACAGATAGACTCCTCACAGATAAGGCACAGAGGTGAGCTCCTCTCTCCGCTGTGAATAGAACTGATTACACACACAGATCTGAGCGAGACTGATAGTCACCACTGGAACTCCTCAACTCTAAGTGTGCGTGTGTGTTCACATTCCACGTCTTGTGACTTTTAAACTTTTAGCACGACAGGCTGAATCAGGCACCAGACATGCAGCGCTCGTTTTGTTCATGTACTTAAAACACACACACACTTGTGCTTACTGTAATGGTTTAATGGCTTGCTCTGCTCTCTTGTTCTTATCAGCACCATCCATGCATAGCTTAACCTCCCCTCCACACGCACACGCACACGCACAGACAGACAGATACGCTCCAGCCAGCGCTCACATGTCTCCACCAGTCTCAGACCAGCAGAGCGTAGCACAGAGTGGTCTATTCCGGTGATGTCGGTGTGCTCTCCGTCCCCCCGTGCTCGTCTCCTTAGGGCCCGCGCAGAGATAGTTCCAGAGCCCGGGGTCGCTCCACTGAGTCCACTGACTCTTAATGTCTCTCTACCATTCCCTCCAGGCAAGGCTGAAAGGCCAGGCCCCGCTAATGGAGCGCTGGTTGTGTTATAGCCACAATTATCTCTCTTTACCTCGCGACTCTGGGCCATTAGCAGGATACATAGTCCCGAATACGGGACTGTCAGGATGATGGAGCGAGTACAAGACAAGCAGGGTCCAGGAAATGCCCGCACACATGTGTCCCCCCCCCAGCTGAAACTTGTTCTTCGTAAGAACTGAAAATACCGGGCGGAGGCTAATGTAGCGTCCCGAGGCTTACGTGAGACATGAATCATACGTAACCTGCTGTGTTGTTGAACTGTAAGCCGGGGGATTTACAACACATGAGCCGGATCTCGGAGAGAAATACGAGTGTGTCTTAATGAGGCTGCTTCCCAAGGTGACAGTATACCGTTCACATTTTGGTGAGCCGCGGATTTATTTAAAGGGAGAAATCCGCGATTAGATGCTGCTCGCGTTGGGACTCACCAGAGCCCGTGGAAAACAGCTGTAAATCTGTTGCTTTTGCTCGAGGTGGGTGTGAAGTCATAAACAGCTTGACATCTGTGTTTCGCCTGTTAAATGTGCGAGATTATAGCGAAATAAACTGCAGGAAAAAAGGAAGAAGAGGAAAGACTTCGCCAGCCATTTTTTAAGGGTGAACTGTAATTTTAACGACAATCTGGTGGTTTGTGTAAAGTGGCAATTGGCTGAAAATGAGAAAAACCAGTTTGAAACTGGAATTTACCAAGTCAAGATCGCCGCACGGCAATCAAGTCACTAACCCACATCTGCCTGGAATGCACTTTAGTGTCCAGGCCTCTTTGCCATTGTGTGCTTTATCTAATCGCTATCTTCCTCCGTCTCCTTCTGCCGTTTTGTTTTGCAGACGAGCTCACCTGCGACTGTGTCTGGAGCGGCTGAAGGCCCTCATACCTCTCGGACCTGACTGCAACCGCCACACCACCCTGGGCCTGCTCAACAAAGCCAAAGCACACATAAAGGTAAATGCCGAGCGGAGCATCGGTACAAGCCGGTCCCGGTCACAGGTTCGACCGTGACTTAGGCTGGGCCTGGTTTGTTCACAGCCAGTACACAGGGAATGATGATTTGTCTGCCCGATAATCCTGCAGCACGTAAAGACACCAGCTCCGTGCCTTCACTCTAACAACAAGCATGTGACTAAGGCTGAGCAGGCCGCACGTGAAAGGTCCTGGAGTAGCGTGCTTTCACATAACAGACAGGGGGAGCATAAAGCCCATATTGTTGTTGTACACACACGCAACAAACACAGGCACTGTCTCTCTCTCTCTCTCTCTCTCTCTCTCTCTCTCTCTTTCTCTCTCTCTCTCTCCATTACTGCCGTCAACTCGAGTCGCCTCATCACTTATTGACGGTTTTGGTCTGTCGCCGGGAGTCACACAGTCACTGTCCGCTGCAGTCTGCTGCATGGACCTTATCAGACCCCACTCATATTGTAATGGTGAGAGAGAGTCCTCATGTGGTGGAGTGAAATCAATATAAACACGCCACATTTGGAAAGGGGGTTGAGGTCATTTAGATTTAAACAGTGTTTGAATCGGAGAGGAATCTCTACCCCCTCAGTATCTGCATTCTTTCTCAGAGTGTTCCTCCCGCTCTTCTTCTCTTATCTGCTGCATGTTTTCGTAGCTGTCTCACCCTCAGCCTCCATCACCCAATATTTGTTTGTCTCACCTTTACATTTTTTTTTTTTTCCCTGGCACACATGCTCACCCAAATAATTCACGTATTCTCCTCACCTGCCCCCCCCTCTGCTCTCCCTCCTGTCAGAAACTTGAAGAGGCGGACAGGAAGAGCCAGTACCAGCTGGAGTCTCTGGAGCGTGAGCAGAGGCACCTCCACCGTCAGCTGGAGCTGCTGAGGGGAGGCAACGGTGCCGTCGCCCAGAGCAGCCCAGGAGAAGGCGAGAGGATACGTATGGACAGCGTGGGCTCCACCCTCTGTTCCGACCGCTCTGACTCTGACCAAGGTGAGTTAGGCCTAGACTTAGTGTCAAGTGAAAAATAAACACAGATTGGATGGGTTAGAGGTTCAATTTTTAAAATGCTTCTTGAAATTAAGGATCAACGCAAGCCTTTATATGATATTTATATTTTTCATACATTTTTTTCCAACTGCTTAAATAGAGCTTTAATGGGAGGCTACTGTTACAACCAAGACATTTTATCAGCATTGTATAATAAAGCAGATTACAAATATTACTGCACCTAATATTTTGTTGTCTAAAGGACAAATTTATATTCATATTCTATGTTTTTATTATCAAAACAAATTTACCAGGGCCTGTGGAGCCAAATCCTGATTGAAACTCATATTTTAAAGATTAAATTACAAATAATCTAGACGATTCTATGTTTCCTGACATAGAATCGTCACAAATGGACTTCACAGACTGATTTTCTTCATCTCAGATATATTGATTTGTTGCCCCTCTCTGACCCCATCTCTCCATTTTCGGCTGCAGAGGAGATCGAGGTGGACGTGGAAAGCACAGAGTTCTCCCATGGAGAGCTGGACAGTGTGAGCACGGCCAGCACCAGCGACCTGGACGACCACAGCAGCCTGCAGAGCATGGGCAGCGACGAGGGCTACTCCTCCTGCAGTGTCAAACTTGCCTTCTCCTCATAGAGCCCCTCACCGCCACCGCAGCCCCTACCCCACCCCTTCCTGCCAAACCCACTCGTCCTCCCATCTGTTTATCCGTACAGCCATGCCTACATGCATACACCCGTTAACCTCAGATGACGCCCAGGGTCCCAGCTAATGGCTGAGCAGCGCCCCCCTTCTCCTGCTCCCGGCCTTTTAGTTGCCCTCCCTGCCAAATCCCAGGGAGCCACTCACAGTGAGACTGACCACTGGTTCTGGTCTTCTTCTCTCCTTTTAAAGGGAGGTCAGCGACTTGGTTAAAATGAAAAAAGAAAAAAAATGACGCAGCATCGTAATTTTTAAAACGGATGATTAGTTTTACTCCTTTTTACCCCAAATTTCTTCAAATTTCTGAATTTTTTTTAAAGATTCACGATCGATCCCCAATTTGATCCAAAATGCACTTAAATATTGATATAATTCCAAGTTCTCCCTGTCGTGGGTGTGTGTGTGTGCGTGTGTTTTTGAGCTGATCCTTCGTATCCCATCCTGATGTGGTGTTGGGCTTGGGATAATCGGGAGCACATCGAATCTGGACTTCAACGAGCACTGTGGGTGAACTTTGCCATATCGACACAGCTGAAAAAAAACCCCCACCTGTCCAGCCCCTGATTCCTGATGAGTTTTCTTTCATCACCTCTGCTTGACATCGCAGAAGCTCGAACACTTGAATCGGTGCTATTGTGAAACCAATGGGGAGGCAGATCAGATACACAACCACTAAGCTTGTAAAGCAAACAAAGCATGTCTGTTATGATTGTTTCCAACCAAGTGTGGAGGAAAACAACCCCCGAAAAATATATGGAGGGAAAAAAAACATTCCTATCGAATGTGGGTGCTCAGTGCATTTTCAAAGAGTGGAAATTGTAACTGTGCGTGCGTGTGTGTGTGCGTGCGTCTTTTGTTTTGGTTTCCTCCCCCCTCGACAAGCAGCTACAACAAGCCATCCTGCACTTGCCTACTTTAGAGCTGTCCACAGAAACAGCACAAACAAACCAAGAAATAAAAGAGAGAAAAAGTCCAAACGAAAAAGTCCAGAAACTTTGGAATAGACGCCCAACCTCTTTCCAGCAGTAACAAGCAATAACTCTTGTAGTTGTTTTTTCTTTTTGTCTCATCAATTTGAAATCCCTCCTGTTTTTTTTTTGTCTCTCCCTGAAGACACAAGTGTGTGTGTGTGTGTGTGTGTGTGTGTATGTGTGTGACTGTCCAAAAAACAAATTTCTAGTTTTTTCTTTGTACAGAAAAATAGCTCAATAAATGAAAGTATAGAAAAGAGTTTAAAAAAAAAGGTAGAGCTCATGGATAGACATGTTGCCTCTGTTGCTGTTTCACCTGTGTTTATTGTGCTTTTTAGATTCAGATTTTCGGAAAGATGTCGTCCTCTACTGAGTGGCAGTGGATGTGGCATAGACACTATTTTATCCCGCTCAGTTTTATTGATGGAAACATTTTGAAAGTTACTTGTTTTCCTTGCTTCCCAGAGGAGGAAAGAAAATGTATTCTCCGTCACGATGAGAACCACAGAACAACAACAAAAAGCCGTTGCATTGGGACTTGTGTCGGAGAATGTTTGTGGCACTCTTTAATTTATTAGACTTTTTTTTTTTTTCTTGTGTTTGTATGGTTCATTAACAGGGGCTTGAAAATGCAGCACATGGCATTCATTCCACTGGTGGTCAGGTGATCTGTGGAGGAGCCTGAAGTGCGGGGGGGGGGGCAAAAAAACGGGTTATATGATGATGTCACTGTTCGCCATCCCAGCTTCATTGGTTTTTCAGATTGCACTTCAGCCACAGTTCCCTTTACTTCTTTTCAATTTTTATTCTTTTCTTTTTTTTGCCGTATGTTCCCATCAATCCTTTTGGAGAGAAAAACAAGCCAACAAGGCCGCTGTTTCTTATATTTATTTCTCAAATCCCTGAAAGAACACAATTAAGGGGGAAAAGAAAAGTTAACTTATTTTGGTTCTGTCTTATTTTACTCCTCCTATTGGTGATTATTTCTCATTCCTTATTTTAAGAAATGTATATTATATTGGTTATTGCTGTTATCATTATTCTTTGCTTTTTCTTCTTGTTTGTTTGAGGGGGGGGGGGGGGGCCAGGGGGGGGGGGGGGTCCAGAGTGTGGGAGGGAATAAGAAGAAAATGTAGCCGTTTTGTTGTCTTTTTTTTTTTTTTTCCATGGACACTTGAAATGTAATTGGGCCCCTAAGCTGCTCCTAATGCTGAGCCCGCCTGTTTAGAGTCGCCAGCCTTGTCCGGAGCCAACTTTCCCACCTCTCTTGCGCTATGCCTGTGACGATGAATTCAGATCTTTGAAAAAAACAAAAACAAAACACGGAGGGTCTGAAAAACAAAATGGCCGAACCTGTTTTTGTTAAGGGGGGGGGGGTCTGAGGGGGCTTCCTCTGCACAAGGCTTATTTGATAGCCAAGACTTTTACTGGCAGTTTGAGCCGGCTGCTCCACATAAAATGGGGTCTAAAACTCCACTCTCCTCTATTAGGAGGATTGTAGTCTCTATTAAACCTGTGTTTTAGTTTTAAAAAAAATGTGTCTTACATTTACAAGGCCTCCTGCTGAGGACTCACAGTAAAAAAAACAAAAAAAAAGAAAACCAAGAAGAACAAATCCTTCAGTTTCTTCTGAAGGACATCACTGCGGTGTGAAGAGTTTGACATGTGAGCTCTCTGGCAGAGCTCTGTTGAGGTCGTTGGACATGGCACTGAATCAGAAAGTCACCACTGTTGGTGCTCGATCATTAAAAAAACACAAATGCCAAAACCACCTCAGAACACCTCAGTGTCCTCTCTCTCTCTTTCTATCTTTCTCTCTCTCTCTCTCTCTCTCTCTCTCTGAGGGACAGTTTGCATTTATTCTGCCCCAGTTTAAGTTATTAACCTTCATCGTCTCTTCGTTTCTGTTTTGTTCATCATATACGCCGGGTTTTTATGAACCTGCGTTGACGACAGGTAAAAAGGTCCCATGTTTGACAGAATAAAATTGACTACTTCTGCAGATCAGACACTTGTCTTTTCGCTTGCTTCGGGTCCAAAATGTTTTCTTATGTCACTTTTCAGAAAAAAAAAAAAACAATGTGTGAAAGTGCTCTGGCGCTCAGTGCATTGTCTCTCGGGGCAAGTGATTCTGATCTTGTATTTCAAAACGGGATGAACACAAATTTTAAGAAGTGGTTTGACAGTTGCCAGTTCTGTGCTCTCGCATGTGAGTGTACAGTGTGTGTGTGTGTGTGTGTGTGTGTAGAAAGGCACCTGGTCCAGGACTCGTCTGCACTGATCTTTGTTTACTGCCTGCTGCTCAGCACATATCGGACTCCTGGACCAGTCTGTCCAGTGTGAGATACAATAAGTGGTGGTGGAGACTCCATCACATCAACTGCAGGGGTCGTTTTGCAGTGAAAGTGAAAAGACCAGTTATGGTCAGAGCAGACTGGTCCAGGGTCAGTCCAGGTTACTGGAGTTTCTGGCTACGCTACAAATTGAAAAAAACAAAAAAAACAAACAAATGTCATATCTGCATAAGCTGTTGATCACAAAGCTATATTTTTACCTCTTTGTTTAAGGTTTCGGTTTAGACCCAGAGTCCTGACCGTGCTTCAGGTTGGTGGATGACTTGACTAACAGTAAACCAGCACCGGCAAAGTGGAAGCTGCAGGAAACCACTTTCCGTTCTGGTGTCGGCCCTTCAGGAGGCCGGCTTTGAGCAAACGGGTCCATGAGGTCAAGTTTAGCCAAACCAAGCGAGCAGGAGTCCTGTTGTTCTGAACCTGTGGCCATCCTTTGTAAAACATGCACTCTGATAAATGACTCTAGCCGTGTAAGTTGAAGATGCAATACTTACAATAAAAACACCAAGATTTTCAAACCTGAATGACTACACCGGACTGTTTGTACCACAAAGAGCAAGAAGCTGTGTCGTCTGTCTTGTCCCTCCACAGGAAGGGTTCAATTCATTTTGCAGTTCAGTTGAGACTTCACCCCGGATGTCACTAAGTCCTACGCACTGACCCTTTAACTAATTATCAAACTGAACTTGTCACATTGATTGAAGTCATGTTCAGCATGCGCGCTGGACTAAATCCTCCACACGTGCAGTAAATCTGATCACATGATGCCCGTGTGATCAAAGCTCCTGTCAAGTGGTCCCAGTCTGCGGAAAGAGGCTCAGAGGGGCCGAGGCAGACTCAACCTCCCAAGTTGTACAAAAGCCACCGTGTTCGACCGCAGCCTTCGAGAAAAACACAGTGAGGATGAAGATGTCTGTTAAAGTGCGGACAGTCTGTGTCGCTGTCGGTTCACCGCCGACGCTGGCCCGTGCTGAAACTAATGAGAAAGAGCCTGTCACGTGTCAAACTGGAAACAAGGAGGAGTTCAAAAACAGAAAGGAGAAGTGGACGTTTCTATTCGAGAAGTTTGGCAAATACAGTCCAGCACCAACACATGGGTCTAATTAGGTTCAACAGAATGCTCTGTCAGCTCATTTCAACTGAACCAGACTGTTCTCAGTCAAACTCATTAACTTTTTAAAAGTAATCAATTCTATAATCTCATGTATTATCTTTATTTCCACTCATCCTTTCATGTCGAGTTGAAATACAGACGGAGAATGATCAGACTCATATTCGCGTATGAGGCAGAAGCAGAATAAAGATGTATTAAAATAATTGTTGCTGTTGTTGGGAACATCATGATTAAGACTGCTGTGGCTCAGGCTCACGTGCTCCTTGTTGATCGTTAGCATACTGCCTCCTGGAGGACAAACGCCGTCAATGGTACTGTTGAGTTTCTGTTGGACAGGAGAATCTCTGACTCTGTCTTTAAAGAAGAGAGATGTTTATAATTAGTGTGAACTGTGGGACAATGCATATGATCAATGTCTGTATCAATGAATACATATAGGCAAACGATTTCAGGTTTTTTTACGAAAACGAAACAAGCCGCTAGGGGGCAGCAGAGGCCTGGAGATGCAGGTCACTGATTGGATCTTCTTGTCCTCTCTCTCTCTGATGGAGCTGCGTGGAGCTACGCATTCATACACACGACTACATGCTGCTGATTTCTGTCACAATTTGGACATTAGGACTGTGGTCTGGGAGCAAACCTCTAACCCTCTGGCTAATGGATGAATTTTGGCCGAAATCCACAAACGGATGAAAGCAGGTGAAAGCTGTGAATGTATGTGTGGGTACGAGGAGGCTCAGACTGTCTGAACGTGAGGAGCAGTTGTGTTTCATTGCACCACTAGGCTGCAGAAAAGCTCCACGACTCTCCTGGCTCCTCTGAGTGTTTCCACCAGCAGGGGTCAAGGGTGAAGGCCTCTCACAAATAAGTCTGTCCACTCCTGAGTTAATTGTCCTCTCTTCATTTCAAATGAGTCTCGGAGTTCATTTGCCTCCTGCAGCTCGGCCTCCGGCCCCAGACGTCAGAGGACTCCTCGGAGAAACCCCGAGGAGGAAGTGATCACCGCTGTCAGCGTGAAGCTCGTCTCTGAGAGGAAGTGACACCTCACATGGAGAGCGAGCCCACTGCTAATTAAAAACTTGAGTCCTCCTGCTTATATGATATAAATAATCTATGCAGCAACATGCATTGACCTTCTATAGTCGTGTGTGGAGGTTGATCAGTCAGAAGTGAGCCAGGACACGTTTGCTGTCGAGGGCCCTGGTTAGAACTGCAGGAGACAGGAAACCCTGAACTTTGGATGACTGTGATGAGCAGTGATGACTCTTTCTCTGGTGTCGTGTCACTGACTAAATGTTTGGACTCTGTTCCATGTGTGGATTTTCTCTCCGGCTTCTCCACGATGAGAAGACACTCTCACCTCCCCCGGCGTGTGACACTTCCTGTTTGCAGTGGAAACAGGAAGTGATCGCTCCAGGTAAAAAAGAGAATCAGGAGGGGTTTGTTATCTCCTGTTGGACTTGGAAGACTCTTTGTATTGAATCCTTGAAAATTCATTTTATTTTTCTTTAGGCCTCGTGTTTGGATTTGTGTTTTTTTTTTTTTCTTTCCTCACACCTTTATGATCATGTCCCATTTCCTGTTTTATTTTGAAGCCACTCTCCTTGTGTCACCGAATTTACTTCCTTTCCTTTTCCTGTTCCCCACCAGTGTGGGGGTCCTCAGCTGTCCTCATGGGTTTCACCTGTCCAATGATCCCTGCTGCCTCACCTGTCCCCGTCTTTTGTGTCCAGTGTCCCCTCTATTGCGGTGAGTTTTTGTTTCCCTCGAGTTGTTCCTGTGGTATTTGAACTGGGTTCCACACTGGAACCAGTTGGACACACCACACAGCACCAGTGGAATACTGGAGCTGGACTGTTTTTCGTTCTCTTCCAGCTTAATGCTCACACTTCTGAGCGTTCACTCATCTCAAACCGTGTTTGTGGGATATCTCAGGATAGTTTTGCTATTCCGGTTCTCAAACTGCCTCCTGTAGCTTCTGTTGTTGTGCTAGTTCAAATTTAATTCAGATATTAAAAAAAAAACAAAAAAAAAAACAGTTAGAAACTGGGTGGCATGGTGGCAGCAGTGGGGAGCGCTGACTGTAATATGGTGACTGGTTTGCATGTTCTCTCCAGCTGCTCTGGCTTCCTCCCACAGTCCAAAGACTCACACCTGTCACACAGCAAAACGAGTGGGTTTACGTTTCTCGCAGCCAACAAAGGAGGTTGACTTTCTGTTTATATTTCCCTCGTGAGTCATGCTTGACGCCATAAACGTGTCGGACTCTGAGGAGCTCGCCTCGCTGTCTCGCCAGTGTAGAAGAAAAAGATTGTAGTTGCACATTGTCCCTATAACATAAAAAAAGGGGTACACATTTAGAGTTTGTGTTACCTTGTGCTCTATCATGTGTTTGTCGTGTTTCCGATCTGTGCCGCAGGAAATTAAACGCACAGCAGGCTGGAGGACAAGAGGCAACTCTAAATTGCACGTACTTGCGAATGGTTTCTTACGTAAGCTCTGCGACACACTGGCCCCTGGCCCCGTGTTTACTGGGACTGACCCCCCCCCCAGTGACCCTCACAGGATGCGTGGTCCAGTTAACTGATGGTTAAACTGAGCTGGCGTGAGGGACAGAAGCCCTGAACACAGCTGAATACAAACACCGGGACAATCGAGGCTTGTTTAGAGGTAAAAATAGAAGTGTGACTCTTTTGTAGAGCGCTTCCAGCTCCTTCAGCACCTCCAGTCCTCACTCTGGACAAACGGACACAGCTCCCTGTCTTTGCTCAGCCCACATCCCCGGACACGTGAAGGGCTTTGGTGGGTCAGGTGGACAAGTCAAGTGCACGGAGGAAGTAGGTCATGCTGCCTAATGCAAATATCTCTGGCCAGGGTTTCAGCTTCCTGGCCCGAAATGAGAGTGCAGCTGTTGGCTGCCTCGGCCGCTTGTGAGGAATGTCACAGGGGGAGCTCTGTTCCACTTTCCCTCCCGTCGTGACTCATGCTCTGTAGACCTCTATCTCCATATTGTAGTTGTTGTTTTCCTCACCCTCCTCTCCGTTCCCCTCGCAGAGAAATGAACCCATGCAGCCAATTACTGCGGCGAGAGCCACAGTGGGAGTCCAGGGCTGAGACGGAGCGGGACAGAGGGGCCGACTCCGTGGGGGGATGCGCTCGAGTAGGCGGGTGGGTTTCCTCCAGTGATGCGCATGAGTCATCGTCCCCCCGGCGACTGGGCCTCTGACATCACAGCGGCCTCAGCGGAGGAGGAGAAGCAATTCCTCAGAAATGCCCTTCACTGATTGATTGAGGAGGGAGCGGGCGGGGTGGGCGCTCACGGCAAAACAAATTATGCATGACGTCTCTCGGGAGAAGGGCGGCATGAAGTCAAGGCCTGAGGCGTGTTGTGATTGTGAGAGGAGGAGGCAGGTGTGGGTCATTGTGACAGACTGGCAGGAGGCCGGTCAGGGTCAGAGGAGGCTCCCGAGCAGCCAATCACGAGAAGTTAGTCACACTCTCCGGCTGGGGAGACGCAGCAGGCAAGGAATCAAGAGCCCTCCCTCACGTTCGCTCCACTCAGTCGTGCACGCAACGTGACGCGAGAAGGCCTTGATGGGAACTGTGCTCGTCGTGACCTGTGAGTCACCAGGACGCACGGAAACCAGGAGTCTTGTTAACCTTCACTTAGCTCCAGGACACAAATCACTGGCGGCTCTGACTGCCAGAAATATTCTTTCAGACCGAGACCCAGAGCTGTTCAGGAGGGGGCGTGGCTAAATAACACAACGACCGTCCCCTGTCAAACTCCTCAGAGTCCGTGCGACCTATTCAGCAGGTGGAGGCGCCTGAGGGGATGGGCGGAGATGTGCTCACTGTTTGAAGGAGGAAAGACATCAAATACACACATGTAAATGATTTTTCCGATCTCCTTCAGGGAGCATTGCAGACGTGTCGGGGTTTGTCTTCTTCGTGACTCTTTGATTCTCCTGCCTGGCAATTCGCAGGCTGTCTTCCATTGGAAGTGGCAGCTGCTTCAGTGTTATCAGTGAAAACCCGTCTGAAGCTCGTTTGCAGTGGGATCGTAGCTGCTGCACATCATCGGCTCACTCACCGTTTTAATACCCCGCGCAGGAATGATAACGCATCACTTTCACGTGTCAAGTCTTTGTTCATCAAGGCCACTGTTCTCTGGCTATTATTCTGCTCTGGTACACTGTCAGATTGTTGGAGAATAATGAAGAGTGTGTGTTTGTGTGTGTGTCACGTCTACAGACACCGTGGAATTTGCTTTTTAAGATCAATTTCATGATGGAAATGGAGCTGAGCTGCTTGTTGTGGTGGTGATTATCGGTCTGTGACTTGGTTTGCACTTCCGGTGCATTTCCAGATATTGAGTTGTTTTTTTTTTCTTTTTTGCGTGCCTTTGACAGATTACTGTGGAGACTGACAGGATCCCTGGGCAGAGAGCGAGGGAGACAACACGGGCCAAAGGTCACATGACATGGCACAGCATGATGGCCTGTGACCCCGGGGGATGCAGGGACGCCCCAGGACCAGAAGTCTTTCTACTCTAAGTGAGTCACTTTTTTTTTTTTTTTTTTTTTCAGAAAATCTGGTTCCAAATTTTTGCCAACACAATTAGCGTGTGGGAGCAGAATCACAGCAAATGAGCAGACTCATCAACATGATACTAATGTTATTTTATCCACTATATAGTGGATAAATTACAGTATAGATCATGCCTATAGATTACAATATTACAGTATAGATCCTGCCTGCATCCTAAATGTGATGTGAATTTCATTTTCCACCTCGCCCGGACTAGTCTACACTTTCTATTTGACGCGTTTCTGAAAAGTGGAAAAAGAAATTAACAACAGCCTAAATTGAATAATTGCATCATTCCCTCAATGAGTTTTGCGTCTGTTGGCTGCCCACTGACTTCTGCTTCCTCTGATACTGAATGTTTAACAGAACATGTGGGCTGATTAGAGGGTTATTTTGAAAATATTAAATAACGTTAAAAATGTGGTGCTGTCTTTCTGTGTGTGTCCTTTTGACACTGCTGTGAGCAGGAACTCCCACAGTGGTGCCTCTGACTAACTTCTGTCTGTGGACAGATGTTGTCATCCTGATTGCATCAAAATCACGTAAGATGCCGTCACAGATGTTGGATGATGACCGAAAACATATGTAATCATGTAGTACTGTCTTCCGGGTATTTGTCTGGGTATTTACTGATTTCATGGATGGGGCTGGTTTAGGATTTCTTTTTTCTTATTGCATTATGGTAACCTCATTATAGTTAGTAGTAATACACTAAGATGGGGTAATGGAAGAGGGAGAGAGAGAGAGCTGGTTGGAGCAAGAGACAGTCGTGTGGTTTTTTTACAGTATGACTAACAAGCTGTCACTCCACCTGTCAGTGTGATTGATGGACTGGACATCCAGAACCAATCCTGTTCCTGTGTGGTTAGGGTCTTTGTCTGCCACCCCCCTCTAAACTCCCCACCTCCCTCTGTTATGCAGAACGCTCCTTTTAGATGTGCTCAATGCAAAATGGGAAGTAGCATTTTGCTGATGGAGTTTTGTGTCTTTTCCACACACAGACACACACACACACACACACACACACACACACACACACACACGCCTCAAAAGAAAGATAATAGCCCCTGACACACACTTCCATTACGCTGAATCGGTCACGATGTCACCTGCCGCAGAGACAGGCTGCCCGTGTTGAACACTTAGCTGTGCTGTGTTTATTTTGTCAGGCTGTCATCACGGTGACGTAGGGACTGACTGTTTGTCCACTTCTCTTTATCTTTTAATATGTATCCCTCCCATGCCCTCCCCCTCTCCTTTCTCTCTTTCATCTGCGCCCGTCTGTGTCCGTGCCGACCTGTCACAGTCCATGGCCGCTGGAGAGGTGACGAATGCACAGCTTTTGGAAAAAAAAAAGCCGCAGGGATCCGTCCTCCTTGCCTCACTAGTCCTTGAATGTCTCCCCTCTCACAGCCCCCATCACTCCCGGTAGCCGGCGGATGAATGGCTGACAGTGAGGCATTGCAGTCAGCGGGGGTGTGCATAGTACATTATGACTCGACAGGCCAGGAAACTCTTTATTAAATATATATGGGTCCAACAAATCAGAGGGCTTTAGTGGGGAGCCTTTATCAAGCAGGCCATCAGTGTGGAGCGCAGTGCTGAGAGGTTCAAGATGACGGGAGACAAAAGGCTTCTGTAACAGAGGACAGCTTTGACTTGACAAATCACCAGAATGATGGAGTGGCTGCGTCTTAGACAGAAGGAAGAAAGACGTCAGATCACCTGAACGTGTGATGATTCTGTCTGTGAACCGACCAGAACGATATCGGCCCGTTGGTCGTGAGATGGCAAACATTTGTATCAAGGATACTTCTGTTTTATTTCTGGATAGTGGGGAGGAGGTGGAGACCATAGGTGGAGGCTCGTCATCCATCTTTACAAACAAAGTCCTGAGTTCAGACGCAGTGATTCATAGTTGCTAACGCTAACTACCCACATCTTCCTGCTCATTTCAAACAGGAGTTATTTTTATTCACATCCAATTAAAGGGCTGATTTAGTGAGCGTCTCAGGGGTGGCGGAACACGGCAGCCCTCACACCTGGCTGCTCTGAGTCACCTGGGGTGCACCTGGTCGGTTTCTATGAGAGCCGAACTAAGAGCGCACCTCTGTGTTCGTGGGACAGGCAGCGGGGCGCACCACGGTCTGATGATGACGGAAAATATGTCTGCGTCCAGACAGGAAGACATCACGGAAAGTGTCAGCAGCTGACTCTGAGTGTGCGTCTCTGCCGGTGAGGGAGGGGCATACAATAGAAAGAGCCACGTTACACAGATGTAGTGACGATAGTGATAATCCATAAGGTTGATCAGAGGTGGATGTGCGGAGGAAATAACAGAAAAGAAAGAGGAGGCTGATGAGTCATCAGTGGTGTTGGTATGTATGACAAGACACAGCATCACCCCCCCCCCCCCCCCCCCCCCCCCCCCCCCCCCCCGATGTGCGGAGGAAATAACAGAAAAGAAAGAGGAGGCTGATGAGTCATCAGTGGTGTTGGTATGTATGACAAGACACAGCATCACCCCCCCCCCCACACCCCCCCACCCCCGCTCTCGCTCCTTCTCTGGCAGCGTCTCTGTCTCTCTCCCTGGCGTTGATCTGGAACCTCTCAGAACCGCCATGTGATGTGGCACCAAGCCCTCGGGCTCTGTGACGGAGTGAAGGTGGGATCTGCCATATGGTGTCCACGATATATACCACATTTACCCACTGAGCTGGATTATTCACTGTTGGGCTCAGGTTCTGCCATTTGTCAGCTTTAAACACAGTTTTCTGATCTGCCTCCTGCCGCACACAGAGGATGAAGGAAGCTCCAGAAATGGTTCCGTCCTCTGTTGTCTCCCAGTCAGCGAAGGTTCCTGCCTTCAGCGGCTTCGTCGCAGCTCCGACCCCTCAATTAACATATCCGCAGATGACTGGTGCGACGGCAGAGATGACGCTCTTGTGAGAATAATGACTAACTCTTCTTCTGCGCCCCTAATCCTCGCGGAGGGCTGTAAATACTTATGCACGCACGCTGATAATTGCGGCACTCAACACACCAGCAACCTTTTAGATTACAGGAGGAAGAACAGGAGTGGAATTCCTATTGTGTCCTCTCGGTGCACTTTAGATCGAATCGCGAGAGTTGAATGAATATTGATTCCAACACATGCTTGTGACGGAGAGCGTACGCGTGCAAGCGTGCATGTCTGTTGGGTGGGTTTGCGTTTGCGTTGAGTGACTCAGACCTTCCTTTGTAACGTTTCTTTCAGACCAGTGTCTCCCAACACGCAATGATAAGCTGCCGCCGGTCCATTCAGACATGTGACTGCGATGTTGTAAGATCGGCTTTCGCCCGACATGCGGCATCATTCGCACCTTATCATATCACACACAGCCGCTAATGAGAACTCACCAAGGCAACGGCCTTCGTGATGAAGTCTTTTTTTTTTTTTTTTGCTCGCTGTATCGGCCTCTCGTCTGCTCTCTGCGTGCGCCTCGACTGGCGTGGGGCTTCGTGGCTCCCCGGCTGTGGTCAACAGGAAATGAGGAGGGGGTGAATCACACTGGGATCAGTCCGTTGTGATCACCACACATCTTAATGAAGCCTTTGTGACAAGACTTGATGTGTTTCCTGAAGTGTCCAGCGGGAGAGGAGGAGTGACCCTCACGGTCCTCGTTCAATCTCGACTTTTAATATTACTCTGATTACTCCCTCTGGAGCATTCTCACATTCGGCCATAACTGACCTGTTCGGTGTGTGGCAACGCACAATGACAGGCTTGATTAATTCAAGCCTACAAATGTCTTTTTGGTCCACTTTGTCTCCGGACTAAGTCATTTGTACGTTTGTGTGAATCCACTGCGTGAACACTGTCTTGTACGTCAGCCATGTACAAAAGTAAAGTGTAGGTTTACCTTCACACAATAACTTTCAGAGGGTTCGACACCTTTTTTTGGCTACAGCAGGAGTAGAGAGAGAGAGAGAGAGATGTCAGAATAACCGAGCCAATTAGAGTCAGTGTCTGTCTGTTTCTCCCCAGGCAGCCAATCTGAAGCTGGGTTTGGCCCAAGCCATCTCAGCGGGGGGGCCTGTTATGACTTTGGGGGAAGTTCATGTTAAGAGTGATGAAGAAGCACTGTGTGACAAGAGAGTGAAGTAGGGAATTGTAGTCCACAGCCGGTAATGCTCGGAGCTGGGGATTTTGGCAGGTCAGTCGAGTGGGTCGCCTCCTGTTACGGCAAACCAGTTAAGAGTGGCGGGTCACCCTGCCATCGCAGTTCCCAGAGCCCTGCCTCCCTCAACTGCTGGTTGTGTATGTGTACTTGGAAAGATGTCTTGTGTGTATAGACCGTGTGTGTGTGTGTG
This sequence comes from Pseudorhombus dupliciocellatus, assembly GCA_016785235.1. Taxonomy (NCBI): domain Eukaryota; kingdom Metazoa; phylum Chordata; class Actinopteri; order Pleuronectiformes; family Paralichthyidae; genus Pseudorhombus; species Pseudorhombus dupliciocellatus. Next base: position 552,978 of record JAFBJW010000390.1, read on the forward strand.
TGTATAGACCGAACCCAGCGCTTCTTCATTTTGACAAAAGATTTGAGTCATTTCGTGTTAGTATTGCATTTAAAAGCATCATCTCGCGCGTGTTTCTTTTCCTCGGCTTCTGTCTGAATGGGTGTCATTACCTACAGGCTTGTCAGAGTCTAGTTTTCTCTTTTTTTCTTCATCCATCTGTCTTCTTCTCTCTTCCTCTGTATTTGTGTGTTTACATCTTTAAGCCTTTCTCTCTCCTCTCTCTCGCCTCCCCTGCATGTTCGTGTGTGTTTAAGTGCGTCATCGTTACAATGTAAGCACAGCTCATGATATACAGACTGAGACGTCACCGTATTGACCTTTAAGCACAATGAGTTGTTATGACATTGAACATAAATTGGAAGTTAAATTCTGTTAGAACACGGAGGGTTACACTTTAAAATGATGAATACTTTCTTTTAAAAAAATCTTATTTGATCTGAAGAACTGTGGCGTTTGGGAGGAAATATCTCCCGACCTGTCTGATTTGCCCTGCTGCCGTAAGTCGACATGTTGAAGAAACGTTTCCTTGTGTAAAAAGAGGAAGCTGACGCCTTTGCTGGACGTGTCATAACACTTCCACACGTATGAATGGCGGCGCCAGCAGGCAGGTGTCCAACAGTGACGTCACTGATGAGCTTACATCAGGCAAAGCAGACAAAGGAGGATGTTGTGCTGTCTGACGCTGGACGTTTGATATACCTGTTAAAAGATTTACTCCAAAGAGAAATTACCAAATGACTCTTTCACGATATTTCTAGCTCTAGCAGAGTCATTATTTTTGTGGTACTTCATGAACTTCTCATCCTCAGTATTTAAATGCTGGAGGTGTTGTTGACACTTGAGTCAGTATCTGGTAATTCAAAGAGCTCTGGCTTTGACTGGTTGTATAAATGACGAGTCATTCCCAGGCTTTAGGAAATGGCGACACTATCTACCTACCTCCATAATTACAGACTTACGTGTATACATGAACAATAAGAACCCAGCCACAGAAACGGTGACATGCTCCATCAGCTCCACTGCAGCTGTGCAGGGGGGTGTGACTCAACGTACGCAGACACCTAACGTTTGCCTGACACAATAACATAAATATTCAGCAGTTGTGACAGCGACACATGGACATTAGTCAGTCACCAGTGACGGGACAGAGAAAAACAACACACAGGTGAAAACTCCCCTGGAAACACAAGGTAGCCTACGTGCCAACAATATTTGGCTCGTGAAGAGAAACACTGGCAGAGAAGGAACAATTGTAGAACCCTAACGCTTTAATGCATCATGGCCTGTGTTCCCTGTCCCATTAGTCCGACCATGAACTGGGTTTCGCGGATCTTAAATGTGCCCTATCCTTGTGTCCTTGATGTCTCGACACATTAGCTCTCTGTTTGTTCAGTGCACATTCCTGTGAAATTACTTAACCCATCATTTACTATGGTATCTAACTGCACAACCAGTGTTATTGTTTTGGTGCGTTCCATGTGTTCCAAGTCTTGTGCAATTATTTAAAACCACGCGGGTGATATTCCCGGTTATTATTAGTATCGCAGCAAATCAGAATAACATCATCCCTCGTCTTTGCTGGTAGTATTTCAATGAACATGACATTAATCTTTAACACCACTCCCCAAATGTGAAGCCAAGCATCATAGTCAGCACGTGGGAGTGGCCAGCCAACACCTCATCAGTACAAGCAGAGGATAAGATGATAATCCCAATGGAAAAACAAAAACATAACCAACTTGGCGGAAGTCAATAACGTTGTATAAAGCGGTGCATAATGAATGTGCTGCTTGTTGCTAAATAATACAAATAAATATTTCAGTGAGCGGTTTCTCGAAAAAAAAAAAAATCCCTCTTGTGATTAGTTCCTTGAGTCACAAGTTTCAATGTTTCCCTCTCAGATACAAAGAATTATAGTTTCTCTGGCTGTGGATGATTATGACTGAGGTTGTCACGGCTTCACGTGATCTGAGCCCTGCCTGTTGTGATGTGCGTCATCCACAAATTTCATGAATTGACAGAGAGGCAGGAATGAGGAATAGAAACACACACACACACAGTCAGCCCTGTGTCACACACAGCGTTTTAAAGAGCACACACGCTGTCTCCTCCTTCTCACCTACACAGACACTTTAACACGCATGGATGTGAAGCCGTCCCAACCACAAGTAGAGCAGGGAGCGTGACGAGCAGCGTATGATTCAGTCATTAGCGGCCTCTCTCTCTCTTGGTCTTCGCCCCAACTCACGCTGCCAACGCTACGCAGCTTTGCCTGATGATACAGCTCCGAGCTAGGAGCTCAAAATAACACTCCGCCCTTAACCTCCCACTGTTCCGCCCCCTGGTGGGAGGTTGCGAAGCAGCGGTGGTGATGACTGTGGCCTTAACGGAGCTGCAAGGAGAGGCTGTGATAAAACGTTTCCTCAGCAGGAGCGAGCCGCGGTTCAGTTTGAGTCATCGGGAGGCCTGAGGGAGCGGGATGGTGCCTGTGGTTGTGTCAGGGCAGGTAGTCGGCGTTGCCAAAGACGGCGTGGAACAGGAAACGTATCGGAATTTTGAGGGTGTGTGTCTGACACACGGTGACTGGCCGCCTTTGTCAGATGTTATCGTTGGAGCGGTAATGATTTATGCTTATCGCAGGGATCACTGCATCTGCAGAGAAGGTTTACTTTCTGAAAAATAATATTGGCTTTGTAGTGTCCGGGCAGGATACAATTTGTCTTCAGGGTTCACACTGGGGTCCTATGCAGATGTCCACATACCTGCTCATTTGCTGCTCTGTGCACACAGCTACACGCACTCCTCCAAGTGGACATGCAGCCTTGAGATAAATACAAGGAGAATAAGTACATGTCAGCAGCGTCCATGAGCCGCTAATATGTACGTCTGCAACAGAGACTAACTGAGGCCTAACTTTCATGGAGTTTGTTTGCGCAGCGCTGGAGAGGAGAGGGATCTTTTATCTTTCTAGGAGTATTTTTGTCCGGATGCTTGTCGTAAATATTCTTTAGGAACAAATCACCAACTTTCTGTTATGATCCCCGCTCTTTTGCAAAATAATGCCGTCGCTGTCTTTACTCGTATGTGGCCCACGAATTGATGAGAGAGAACACTACATCTCTTTTAATAGCAGCCTGTCGGTGAGAAAGCCACGGGGCCAACACTATAATATTCACAGCACTGACACTGCAAAACAGCTCATGCAGGCTCAGCAGGGTGTCACGTGTCACACAACAAAACAGAGTTTACCAAAAAAAAAAAAAAAACATGCTTGTTGACTCTCTTGGGAGGAATGAGCACCCACAAGTCAGCGGGTGTGACGGGATGAATAGTTGAAGGTAGGTTTGTGTGTAAACAAGGGCCACGTCCAGGACGTTTGAGGAAGTCACTCTCTTCGGCACGTTGGCAAACCTGATTCAGTACACAAACACATCGTCACATCACTTATTCCATTCACCATGTGATTCAGGTGAGAATGTATCACTGGGCACGCAATGGAGGCGCACGCGGAACATGAAGTGTGTGCTGTTGTTTTTGTCAATACCAGAGCGATGACTGTTTGAAAAGATAATGATCTAAAATATGAATTAGAGGCCATTAGAACAGTCATGGGGAGGAAAGGTAATTCAGCAGCACGGAGCTGTCACGGCTGAGTCACAGCGCCGTCCCTGCCTCACCTCCGAGAAGCACTCCCTGTGTTCTTAACCAAGGTGTTCCTGCCTGCAGGCGGTGAAAGTAAAGGCCTCGCGTGGAACCAAACTGAAGACATCGGTTCCTTGTGTTTACTTAACATTAACATCAGCAGGGCTCATTCTAGGAAGTACGCTTGATCTGCCCTGCGGACGAGTGTCTGAGTGAGAGCCTCAAGATTAAGATTTCCAGTCGCTCCGGCCCTAGTATAGGGCTGCAGAATGAAATGAGACCACAGCAGGATATCCTCTTCAACTGAGTGTGTCGATGACGTCCAGCAAATTACAAAATTAACAAACTAACAAAAACAATAAATATATCAGGATGAAAAAGTGCTAGAAGACGTGAAAAATGTCAGAAGAGTTTGTGGTGATAGGATCAAATCACAGGTGATCTCTGCATGTCCTGCTAGTTAGCTTAGCTTAGCACACGCTTTGGAAGAAGAGAGACAGCACATTGGATGCATTTTAATGCAATACTCTTTGCCATCTCAGCGGCATAGCAGCTCTGTCTTGGCTCATGAAAACCTCGATCACACAGTTAGCGTGTATTACTTTATTTTGACCGACTTTGAGACTAGGGAGGAGGAAAATAATTACTTCTATACTGCATTAAAAAAAGCAGAGATGGAGGAAATGGGACTCGAAGGTGGTTTCCACTGGGTGTTTCACGTTCATGTCTCCTTGAACTCCACATCTTTGTGTACTTCAGGAAACACCGGTTTTACATTTTAAGACACGGAAAAAAATTCAAATGAAAGTGACACATGGTCACACCTGTTAGTTTCCCCAGCGTGACCACTTCCTCTCTTGTTGTTGGCCGATCTGCTGTTCAGTGCTTCTTTCTGCTGCAGCTGCACTCCTGCATCCAGAGTAAACATTTCCTGTGTCACCATGAAATACATGAAATCATGTTCCCTGTCAGAGTGAAGCATCAGCCCGCTCTCATCGGCACTTCTGTCCTGATGCCACCGCGCAGTGCATCAGTCATCCTCACTCTCTCCGACACTAGACCCCCTCATCATCATCATCATCATCCTTTAAGATCACACCTAGTTAAACAGGCAGCTTGGCCGTGTACGCAAACAGCGCCCCGTCCTCCCGCCCGGCAGCTGTGCATGACGTGCACTGAGCTCTTGGCTCTGGGGCTGCATCCTGCTGGGAGGAAGCAGAAGCCAGAGCAGTGGAGGAACAGACTGGGCAAGATTCCTCTCTGTTGTCTGTGTCTGAAGCCTGTTTGCGCAGGATGTTGGTGGGTAAACAGGGGGAGTCTGAGGCCTGGAGTGTCGGGCCCAGATACCAAGCGCCCCGTCTGCTTCCTTCCCCCCAGGATCCAGACACTTTGACAGCGTGTGTGAACCATGTCACAGAAGAGGCAAATGGAAGAAGCGTTGGAAATGAACCAAAGCATATTTATCTGCCCGTGTTCAAGAAATTCAAGACAGTTTGGAAATATGAATGAGAAAATCATGTATCGGTTTAGTTCATTGCCGATGCACGCACCTCGTGATGAGTATGACTTTAACACAGTGATCACTTGCATGTGAATGATAAGAGAGCATGGAGCATGACGCAGCACTGCTTGAGAGGTGCAATGTAAAAATAATTTTGAGTGATCTTCTCATGTCATGATACGTTTGTAATCGTGGAAATTATCAGCAAAGTGAATTTATATACATACGCCTCTTTCACCACTGTCAGAAACAGTCACCCAGACTTGTGACTGAGCACATTTAAATTGTTTTAACCTCCATGAGAGAGTGGGTGGAAACAAAGACTTACATATGTAGGGCGTGTGAGGTAACACGCTGACGTGTCTAATAACTCAAACAAAGAACTGTCGAACAGCGCAGTCACACTTATTTCCTATTCACACTTTTAAAAACACCGTTCGTGCCGATGGGCCCTGAGCTTAACTTGATGACTCATACACACCCTGTGGTGATGAGACACATCAGCTGCCACTGACCACATCCACTGAAGTGCAGGTAATGCATCCTCTGTTTCTCAGGATGTTTTAGCCCTGGTCAGCAGTAAAGCTGGAGGAAACTGGACGGCCTCGCTGTCCGGGTCTGAAAATAATTAATAGAAAGGAGGACTAGCATTCTCTGTGGCTTTTTAACTGCAACATTTAGCAAAACATTAACCCTCCAATGACCAAAGTGAGGCAGAGCAGGCTAAAACGTGCCTCTTTGAACTGGGTGTCACCAACATCACACACTTTGCGTAGTAATGTCCCAACCCTGGATAAGTAGAGTTGCTATCATATCAGTTTTCCGTGCAACTGGCAGCATAGCTAAAAGTTTACAATCTAGCCTCAAGCCTCCGGACCCAACTGGCTCCATTTCCTAACCCTGTGCCGCTTCCCAGAATAGGGACAGGAAGAATATGCTGGAAAGGAAACGGTTCCCTTCAACAGTGTTTGGATGACCTCGCTGATCAGGACTGTCAGTGCTGAATCCACAGTTTAGTTTTACACATGTCAAGTCCTGCATTCGTATATCCTATGAGCCAAGTAACGTGTGATAAATATTGAAATTCAATTGTGTCGTTTATTAACGACCTAGCCCAAGGTGGTCCTACATGGTCAGGGTCTGTATTTATATGGCCCTTTTCTAGTCTAACAACAACTCTAAAGTACTTTACAGCCCAGCTATCAGGGGCAATCTGCGTTGACCACTAATTGTACCCAAACACATAAGAGACTAAGGCAGCAAACTGCAAATACAGATGTCATTGTGTGCTTAATGACATAAACATTATATTTCCTGTGTGGTAGTGAGCAGTTTAAGGACTGTAACACACAAACACAGAAAACCCCAAAAAGTCCAGTAAGACCAAACAATGACAGCTAACCCTCAGATCTAATAGTGTCCATGGTTTGATTTGCTTTTTCTGGACGTTCCATGTTTGAGTGTCAGTCTAACCCAAAGATCTCACTTCAGGTTTAATTTTAGTTCATTATAGAAACAGTGGTTCTGGTTCCAGGTGTTTAAAACAGACTGACAGCGTCACACTGAAACAGGAACCGCTTTACCCGTTATCCTCTCCATATATTTTCACGCTTTCACAGTGTCACCACGTTCTCACGCAGCCGCTCCCGCACAGCGATCAGCTCAGTGAAATCTCATCGCGACTTCAGACGCTCATCAACACCGAGGTCATCAGCATCATCACCACATTCGCTATGGCAGCTGCTAATAAGAGAACGCTGGCGGGTGGTGGCGTGGCGCTGACTCATCCCGCGCTCAGAGAGAGCGGATGCTAGCTTAAGTCAAACTTTGTGTGCGTGTGACAGGGGAGAGACAGTGTTGATATCATTCAGTAAATGGCACGTGGAGGAGTCGACTTTATGGGGGTGGGGCTAAGCAGCTTATTAAGGCATCGGCTGTCACCGAGCACGAGCATAATTGGCCGCTCCTCTGACGCATTCATTTTGTTCATAAACGTCTTTCAAACATGCACCAATTTGGCAATGACTTTGTTGTTTTACGGTAAGTAAATAAAGCAGGTCAGTTTTGTGCAGTACTTGCTACATGTCCATTTCTGTCTCCTTGCTTGAGATGCTCTGGCCATGACAGAAACTAAGGAGGAGTACTCGATAAGTTGTAGTGCTAGTCTGATAATGTAATGCTAATGTCTTCCACACTGAAACAAATTGTAGTCGAGGTGTAAGCTCACTGGTTATGTTGTCTTAGTATTCTGTGATTTAAATAAAAAAGTATTAAAGATAATGATGTATATTAAATAATACCTGTGCAGTATTTGGGGATTACCCGCTTGTGTGAAACCTTACCTTTGAACACTTGCCAGAAAATGAAGTCTCTGTGTGTTGCGACGAGCTGTCCCACTTTTTCCTCTCTCCTCATTTAGTCAAATAAGCCAAGGAAAGCACTGGGTTTTTTCACTGATAGAAATGCAAGCGATTATAGATGCGACTAGAATGTCTCTCAGAGAGCAAACACCTCGGCTCCAGCTGTCTGAAACCAAATTTACCGGGCAGGTTTTTATGATAGCGGTATCTCACAATGTTGAAGGAGGTGTAAAATTCCAGGATCTCTCCCCTTATCAGATTCAGCACCTGAGTGAACATGGTTCCTCATGTCTGTCACCTACCACAGCATGTAACGGAAATGTGCTCAGTGGACATAAATATCGATTTTATGGTACAATTGTCCACAGTCTTTATTGCAGCACTGTGAGATACCAGTGACCGTTTCATTACTTCCTGCTCCCAGATCGTCCCCAGGAATTCCTCTCAGAGGGGAAATGCCTCGCTCGCATCCAGCCCTGCCCGGCTCCTCTTGGCGGAGAGACGTCTGCTCGTCTCGTCCTCTTTCATCAGAGCCAGAGATGCTTCATGATAACAGGCTTTAGCTCCATCGCTGATTTAATTCAGGTAGAGGGGCCTCATTTCCAGGGCATTGATCTCCTCCTTAATGAACAGACACCGTGGAGCCTCTCCCATTCAGACTCCTATGTATTGCATTAAAAGCGGTGGATATCAAACGAACAAAGAACAGAGATAACCTGGCTTTGGGTATAACTACTTCCACTTATATCAAGGGAGGAACTGCAGGAAAATACTCCATCAGTGGTAGTGGAACATTAACTGGACATTAGTGTGCGTCAGAGGTTTGACTTTCAGGAGACAGGAAATTACCTTATGATCTTTTCTTTTACCTTCTCAAATTGCTTTTTTTTTTTTTTTTTTTTGAAAGATGAAAACAAGCGCAGCCGAGCGCCTGGAAGAGCAGAAAAACAAATTGTCTCAGGGAGCAATTTTCCAGCAATTCTGACGAGTCATGACTGTGTTGATGCAGCGGTTGCCATTTGGATTATGCTATTCTCCGGTCCGACGGCATAGCCTATGAGTCAGAAAAAGATGCATAAGTTAATTTCTCACCCAGGCTCGTTTGATGTCTTTGTCGTGTGCGTCAGAGGCTGAAAGCATGAGGAGCACATGACTGGGAAAAGAAAGTGACATTACCCTTGATAAGTAAAGCCATTTTTGGATGCTCTTACGCCATTAATCATAATCGCCACATTCCGTATTTATTACGTTTTTGTTCTTGTCTCTCTTCTTTGCATCTTCTTCTCTTCAGTGAGGGAACGTGTCCGGACTTGTTCAGGCTGTACGGGAGGAAGAGGAAACAAGTAGTGGTCACAGGATGTGATGATCCTGAGCAAGATTCTTGAAAAATAAGGAAAGAAACAAGAACTATATGCAAAATGTAAAGTGAAGCCCAAAGGTCTGGATCACATCCTGGGGCCTTAGACTTACTTGTTCCCTGACTCCTGCACGTGAATCAATGTGATATCTGAATTAAAGTAAATAAAATTAAATAAAAAAAACATCAATTTTATTTTCTACAAGACACTGGGGAAATATTGCGCAGTTGTGCAGGTTTTGATTGGGCCATTGTGTGGCTTCTTTCGTGCCTGGAGCCTTTGTGGTGCTGGTCCCTCAGGAGGGCCTCAGTGTCAGCGGGACCTGTTTGTCCTTCTGTAGGAACGGAAATGACAGTGTGGGGGTATTCCCTGGAGAAATATCTCCTGAGATCTCTGCTGCTTTGTATGAGTCTCTGTGATGGACCCGTGTTGCGCATCATTTCTGTCTCTCTGTGACTCAGGAATGAGGTCTGTTTTGCAGCAGGCTGACTCATCCACGCTCCATCACCTCAATATCTGTCTTAAACTGCTGGTTGAAAGAAAAGGTCACGCTTTGCCACTTTGAGACTCTATGTCTGTGCTCTCACTTGGCATTTGAACAGCCTCCTGTTTCTAGTTTGGCTGCTCATTAACAGAGAGATGTGTGGGTTTGGCAGCCGCGTTTATTTAATGACAGGAGCGAAAAGGATCCAGCATACACCCGGTTTTCCCAGGAAATTCAATATCTTTATGCCTCACGCGCACTCACACACCGCGGGCTGTTCTCATCTGTCAAATGATATCCATTTGTCAGTGGAATGGTTCTTCCTGAACGGTGACCTTTTGGTGGCCCGGAGAGAGTTCGATGACCTATTGATTATTGTGAACCGATCGATGGTGGAGTGGTGCGTTGACTAATCAGTTTAACCTCCGCCAAGGAGATCGGGTCTTCGCTGGTGTTTGTTTCTTTGTCTGTTTATCTGCTAGTAGGCGAGATACGCAAACACGGCCGGATTATACCGTGACACTTTGTGGAATGATGATGTCAGGGGAACTGATCCCTGACAGTCCAGCAATGGCAAACAAGTCCTCCAGCCAACAACAGTGATATTCTCGCTCATCTGTTAGCAGCTATCTGCCTATGCATGCAGACAATGCAGACAAATGAAAAAGCCGATAGCAGAATCTTTTTAGCGACGTGTGCCTTTTTTTTTTGCCTGCAGGCGACCAAAGCTTGCCTCTGACCCTGAAATACCTTCCCAAAACATATTCATATGCTGAATCTGTTTATACTGATGATATTGCCCAATCAAGGCACGAATATGACTGCATGTCCCCAGGCACTTCAGCATGAATGAAGCAGATCAGGCCAATTCCGAAAATTCTACTGAGCAGTTTTTAAAAGTAGAGAATGACTTACTACAAACTGTTGAGGCTTCCTAACACACACACACACACACACACATAATCGCGCGCACACGAGCTGAGCCCCACTCTCATTCAGCCCCAGCATCTCTGACCCACATATCTACTGGATGCTGGAGGATTAACTAGGTTTCCTCTTTGATGATGGCACAGTAGCTAAATGTCAAGCTGCCTCAGCTTTCACCCCCCCCCCCCCCCCCCCCCCCCCCCCCCCCCCCCCCCCCCCCCCCCAATGTCAAGCTGCCTCAGCTTTCACCCCCCCCCCCCGCCCCAGCCCCACACACACGTACACACATATACTCCTTGATGGCAACCACCTTTATTACTAAATAATTGTATAGAATTAAGATTTAATTTAATTCCTCCTGGTAGTATTTGGAGTCAAAGCACATGACTCAGCATCACACGAGCCAACATCTCTCACTTTCAGAAACCCACTGGAACAACAGAGCTTCTCCTCCCACTGGCATTTGAAGACACTCCCAGCACAAATGTTTTCACTCAACATAGCGTGTCGTTGTGATGAGCAGGAGAGGCCTGTCGCCACAGGTGCCGTGTGCGTTGGGGCGCTCACTATGCCGGCTCACGGTTGCGAGAGTCCTGCTCAGATGAGGTTTTGGAAGTTGTCCACTGCCCACATAGCCCGCTCCTCACCCGTGACTCAGTTATTCATTGTCGAAGTGACGTGTGCATCGCTCCAGACCAGTCCATGCTGGTAGGATTAGAAGCAGCAAAGGTCAGAGTTTTCCATGAACAAAAATGTTGAGCTTCGTCATGCGTTGCTTTAACCCCTTTGGAAAGGGAGCTTGTTGCACAGGTGAGGAGGTGTTTCCACAAAGATCTTTCACCGTGAATAAATAAATACAACTCCAGTATATGTTTAATACACAGCTAACTACGGCTGCAGTTAACGCAGGGAAAGCGAAAAGTCCCCCTCAGAGGGCGGAGACCATGGACAGTTTTAAACTGGAGGAATTGTTGAAATACATTTTAAACCTATGGTCTCTCCTCCAGCCTGAATCAGGAGTTGCAATCTCGCCTGGTTTAGGATACGACCACTTGATCACAGTTGGAATTCCTGTGTCATTTATTGCCCGCTAGGTGTGTTTCCTCTTCTGCCCTGCCTGCACCGCTCTCCCCACCCACAGCCCGGCCTTATCAGGACGCAGCCGTTCGTCCTCATCAAAGCAGCGCGTTATCCAGATAGAGTGAGTCCCTCATTTGATCTGATAGCTCTGTGGGAAGAGCGGAAGGCTTGAGAGAAAGAGAGAGGGAGGGAGAAGAGGGAGAAATGCCTCAAATGAGAAAAAGAAAAAAAAAAAAAACGTTCACGCTCGCTCCAACTTAACTCTCCTCCCTGAGTCAAACGCTTGAGGTGGCAGTGTGCGTGAGGGATTAATGTGAAGATGATAAGAAGATGGCAAAATACAAGAGTCACTCCTCCCACATCATCCCCTCCCTCTGTCATCAGTTCGGGGGAAGTTGGATGGAGACAGACAGCCTATGAGTCACCGCCTGGCCTCTAGCTCAGCTCCTCTGAGAGATCACCGCAGAATGATATAGAAAGAGGAAATGTCAATTCCCCCCTGACTGTTGGCATGAACCCGTGACCGCCGTCAGTCAGCTGAATCAAACCAGTTCGAGGACAGCCAGTTGTGATCCCAGGCTGACGGCCTGCTTCATAAATATTCAGCGTATGGCCGTGTGTGTGCAGCGGCTGCCTCCACCTCGATGACTGCATTACAGTCAAATGAAGATCTGTCATTGTGCGTTAGCGAATATGGAGTCTAACCAGAAGCCATTATTTCAGTGGGGTTTCTCGGTTTAAATGTGATTTGTCCTCTCCATTCACACAAAAACACTGACTGATTTATGAAGTGAATAGCTGCAAGTTATGAGATCATGGGGATTTACATTTGTTTATGGGTATATAATCCCTTAAAATATAGAGAAGAAGGGGCCATAGCTCAACTTTATTATCACTGTATCCACACATCCACATCCCATCTCATTTTCCACATTGGAGCTCATGGCATTTTTAAGGAGGTATTTCTGTTTATTACATGTAAAGTCACTGTACGGATAGAAAAGTTGCAAATCCTCACCACATCACCATGTATTTCTGTGTCTGCTAAGGCAAATTACTTGGCTTAGTTTATTTGTGAGTGACTGTTTATTAGTGAGCTCTGTCCCTTCTCAAATGAAGAATCAAGAGAAGTGAAGGAAACATTTGATTTAGATTTAACACACCGAGTGATGTAAGTGTAATTTCCTTTTAAACAGTGTGGGTGTCGAGCCGCAGCTGTCGCCATCAGGGCAACGAGCATGTGTGTGTTTTTCAAACTATTATCTCTGCATATCCAGAATCAGCATCAACCCTCGCTGCAGATGTTTTCCACCACTTCTCTGACACACATGCACCTTTGTGTATGCTATTACTGTAAATGCAGTAGTGTGTGTGTGTGTGAGTGACTATGACGTGGGCACTCCCCCAGCCATCCTTTTCCCAGTGCTCATATCTATCACATCTTTCAATCCCAGCATTGGTCTTTCCATCCAGAGTGTGTGTGTGTGTGTGTGAGCGAGAGAGAAAAGGGGAGATTAAAGCGTAGCACTGCAATCTGTAAGGTCCCAGTGAGTTTAATTCCGGCTGAGTGGATTTGGCTTTGTGCCTCCCACACAGGTGATGAGAGGGAAGGATGGAGAGGGGAGCTGGGGGGAGACAGGCTAGACAACAGGGGATGAGAGAAGAGGATGGAAGTAAAACACAGATGAGAAGAGGAGGGAGGGGAGCTGGGGGGGCAGAGTGAGGGAGGGAGGGAGGGAGGGAGGGAGGCAGTGATTCTCCAGTTCCGGGCTTTTATTATAAATATTTTAAAAATCCCGTATATCTTGATGCATCCGCGCAGGGGAGGATTTCTGAAATGGTTTCCAATGAAGGTCACATGCTGTTTGTTGCTGTAAGGAGCCACAGTCCTAGATGAAGTAAATCCCTATAACTGATAAATTCCTGGGCTGTTCAGGAAGCATTCATACAAAAACAAGAGTGGTGTTTACAGTAAAGCATCAGCTCCGGATGTGACATTTAGTCCACTCTTGTTTTTGCTGAGCCAGCTGGATCTGTTTCACTGGACACAGGCGAACTCTTCTACAACAGACTGCTTGATGATATTTTGCTGTACATAGTTTTATTTCCATACTCTATCTAAAGCCACATTTCATTGCCTGAAAGCGTCTGGGCCCAGTTTAGTTGTGAAAACTGCTGATCTGGGTCTTTTTAGTCACGATGTAGTCTTCCCTGACTCGTCGCGTGACCTCCTTTCCAGGGAACACGTCCAGCAATAGCTGCTGCTGTGGAACACAACGTGGGAAAGATATTACAAACGTTGCTGAACATGTTGTCATCGCTGTCAGCTGTTTACAGTGATACAGCTGCTGCATGAGACAAGCTGTTATTTGGACAGAGGCACCCCGCGAACATGAGTGTCCACATGATATGCGTTTTCAGACTTGTTGTTTTTGTTGTTTTTTTGTTTCATTTGTTCGATGTGTGGATGAAGCGTGTCAGGCTGCGGTCTTAAACCACGACCTTCACACACAAAAACACACAGCTGCATATACAACCATGTCAAATGTTGTCTGTGTGATTGTTTTTTGAGCTAGAACTGGTTGTACTTCCTTTAATAACAAAAGCTGGTTTGCCAGGATACTGGGAAATCCTCAGGGGCCACCAGCAGCAGTTTCTTTGCCTGTAAATCAGTTAGATTCTCCCCAGGCTGTTGTTCACTGACAATGCCTTCAAAGACACGGAGCAAGGGAACACTTCACCCAAACCTGCCACTCATTCTGAAATCTTTACAAGGCATCTCCAAACTTGTTCTGCAACTTGGTGGCTAAGTGAAAATCCCGAGGGTTTTTTTTTTTCTTATTTTGCATTTGACGTCTTATGATTTCGTTTGTCAGTCGGGGGGAACGGGTTCACGGCCACTGTGACTGGAATGAGTTCTCCACATAGTTCATGATATTAAAAGCTTTCGTGTCCAGTCCTCCTGCATTCATACAACCGGATTATGTTTTCCATTCATACAAGCTTGATGTACACAGTGCACTTTAAAAATCCATCCACTGACTCACCACCAAAGGCTCTAAGTGACAGCTTCAGGGAGGCAACCATTTTCAGTGCCGTAATGTTTGTTTATCTCCTGACTTCCTCCTCCTATAGGCCGCATCGTGTCTGTGGCACCAGTGAACGTGGATAAAAACTCAGTGCTGTATGTCGCGTGTGTATTTATACACATACTGCAATTAATTAGAGAGTAAAGTCGGACAGGAATAAAAGGCTTTGCAGAGGCGTTATGTATGCGCGTGTCATACGGAGGACGATTAGAATATTGCGGAGCAGGCAGACAGAAGAGCAATTGTTTCCGCGCTCGTATACTCACAACTTGATTTATGACTTAAGAAGGATGCATCATCAATTTCTGCTGAAATAGGAAGAGGCCAAGTGAACCAAATAGTAGCATTGTTTTCTAACTAACTAACTAACATGGAGGAGGCTGGATTTAATGTCTATACTGCAGCCAGCAGAGCCTTCACGGTGTCCATCTTTATATACGGTCTACTATTGTGTCAGTTCGTGGTTGCTGTTGCTCCGCTGTCAGGATTGCAACACTTTGTTTTAGGCGCAAGGGACCCAATAGTTTGAAAAGTCCAAAACAGGAAATGACTACCCCATCTCGTGTGGTGAAGCATTTCACCATTGATGTTGTAAATAAGTTACTCATTTCTGTGTAACCCGTGGGGATAAAGGACACATTCATCGCACAGCGTGGCCAGTGATGGGACACACTCACCAGATATGAATTTGTGGATGTGAAGTGCAGTCAGTTTCACAGAACTCTCATCTGAGCGTTCTCTGCGTTATTTTTAGAGATGTGATAAATCGAGCCTCTCCTCAAGGGGCTCACTTTGGGTTGAACATTGGGGGGTTAAGGTCAAATACTTGAAATAAGTTCAAAATGACTGTTTATTGCCAATGAATAATTCTTTGACGTAATAACCACTTTTAATGTCACACTTCCCAGATATAACCAACTAGTTAGAATTAATGTTCACAATGCAAATACAATCAAGTCAATAGACAACTACTGTATCTTGTTTTAGAACAGTCACAATCTTTCATTAGGCATAACCATGAGGTTACTGGGAGGCTGTTCAGGTCTGTTTCAATTATCGGAAGCGTTACAAACACTAAATCATACACTAGGCTCTTCCAAAACCTCTGTGTCAGTGCAGCACAGTGTAGTAAGGTGCAGTACTTAACATTATAGTACACTACAGTATAGAAGAGGCAGTAATTCCTCGATGTTACAACATCCTTTCAACACAAAATGCGAATGGTTACAAAAGGGATCAGAGGTGTGTGTTGTTATTTAGATGTCATAGAGCCTGGAGCTCCAAACTTAATTCCTACAGTACACTTCTTCCATGAATAGGACATCACCTGAGGTCTCAACTTTTTTTTTTTTTTTTTTACACACCTGAGTTTTTTCCTGTTGAACTATAGCGAGGAATGGCTTGATCTACTTCAAACCGACAGACACACCCTCTGTCCCCTGTCTTGCTTAAGAACCCCTCAAAGAGTCTCGGTAAGCAGTGGGTGGGAATAAGAGGAGTGATTCAAGCCTTGTGTGTGTGTGTGTTCAGCATGTGTCATCGGGGCTTTCAGATCGTGACTTGAACTCAGGAATACCAAACATTCTTGTCTCATATTGAGTTTGGCAGCCACTGCAGGTTGACAGGGGAGCTGGATGTGATGTGGTCCGAGCATGTGGTTTCTCACTGTGCTGACATTTTTTTTTTTTTTTTTTTTTTTGCTGTCTCTGATCATAACACTACACAGACAAGAATCTGCAAGTGACAACATGCCATCAGCATTACCTGACTCTCTATCACAGTCTTATTAAGAGACCCATCATGGCTTACTTGTGATTTTTGATAACACTTGACACTGACTTTTAGTCATATGCACTTAATTTATTTTTCATTTAACAGTAATGAAATGCCCCCTTACATTTGCTGTATTTAAACCAGCCTTCATCCAGAAACACTTCAAGCTACTTATCCAAAATACTTAATACTGTTAAATACAACACACGCAC
The DNA here is from genome assembly GCA_016785235.1 of Pseudorhombus dupliciocellatus. Taxonomy (NCBI): domain Eukaryota; kingdom Metazoa; phylum Chordata; class Actinopteri; order Pleuronectiformes; family Paralichthyidae; genus Pseudorhombus; species Pseudorhombus dupliciocellatus. The sequence continues at coordinate 569,425 of JAFBJW010000390.1, forward strand.
CCAGCAGAGTTTCCTGCTGTTTGAATTGTGTCACAATACGAAACTGCTCTCCGGTTCAATAAATCAATCTAGTTGTGATTCCCTGACGTCTGTGTTGTTTTCAGTCTCACCAGAAACTCCACACGTGGTTTGCATACAAATAACTGTAATATTTCACAATCCTCCTTCACTCCCTTCATAATGAATAATCTCATAAATCTCCAATATTTCCAATAACTAGCTCCATCTCCATGTGTTGCATGGCATGCATGCCTTTCCCATTAAAAACACAAAGACGGTGTTTCACAAGTCTTATCGCAAACTTGGTTTATTACTTCATTGTTGTGACTTTACAAGAAATGACTTCAGTACAACATTCTGCAAACTATTAATGGTATTCCTGCGCAGAAACTCCTTCTTTGACTCAGTTGCGTTGCCCGTGTGGAATTCCAGTGTGTTGCAGTCAGTGGTCAGCTGAGGTGAAATGAGTAATGTAAGACCTATTCGGGAAACAGCGTCACTATCATCATCTCGAGGCTCTGTCAGCAAACCAGGAAGCACCTGTGCAGCTGCAGTGGCGAGCGGGGGCACATGTCCTATAGCGAAAGGTGGCCCATTGTGTTCCAGGGCTTTTTATAAGTCACGTGGAGAGGAAAAAAAGGGACATTCTAAACAGGAAGTGACATGACGCACTTGCATACCACGGTCCAGTCGTTATTGTCTGGTGTAACTAACTTATATACGACCATAAGAACAGAAACATGAAGATGGCTGCAGTGTGAAGCATTCTCTCGACACATGAAGCAAATAAGATGAGTTCAGAGAGGCTTCATTATGATTTAGTCTTCATACATGGTAAATGAGTCCTGATTTAACAGTTTAATACCCTTAACAAAAATAGCTTGCAGATACATGGACATCATACTGAACATTTGGGGATTCCATTTTTCGATAGTCTTTGGTTTTCCAAAGCTGGCCAGGAGTATTTCTAAACTGGGAAAATCCACTCAATGGTTTATTCATTTTGTGCCCTATATCCTGGGGAATACCATATTTCTAGCCAGGGGAGATTTCATTTTCATTTTCAGTTCGCAATTTCTTATTCATGCAAATATAAAGAGCAGGACATGCAGAGGGGTGGGTGAAGCAGCTGACCCCCTTGAAACAGAAACAGAAAATGTACACAATCTATTAAATGTTTTATTTTTCTTCTGTTGTCCTTTGTTAGAGTCAGAGCCAATGGGTGTTAAACCTAATTAAAATTACTCATGTTTATCATATAAATCACTTCCACAGATTGCCATAGTCAATCATACTGAATGGTGTGTTCACCTGAAACAAGCGTACAGCTCACATGAGGACTGATTGAGAATGCAGTGGGTGTGTGGGTGAGTTACCTAACATAATTCTGTAGATAAACTAATCTATTCATCAACAAATAATTCAATAAAGAGATCAAAAGGGGTAATGAGGATCTTGTTATCTTGTATGTTTAAATCAGTATAATTGCAGCGTGGTCGATTTAATCTTGAAATTTAAACAAAGAATGAAACTCAAACTTCAGGGGTGTAGCAGCAATTGTGTAATCCCACTCTGAGACACATTTTGCATTATACTGACCCGGTGACGTCAGCTCACAGATGGCTCACTTTGTGAAAATACTGTGCCAGACACAATCACAGTTGACACAACAGTCCTAATGACCTGTCAGCTGACTACAGGGCTCCTTGCTCACCTAACTGTGAATGGAGGGAAGTGGATGTGGGGAATGAGAGCAGAGGAGAGGTGCAGACAGAAAAGAAGAAAGGACAGAGTCAGAGGCCAGAACCACATGCATCTTGTGCCTGTGGCTCATCTGGGTTCACTGTTGTTATCTACAGCTGACACTAACAAACCCCTAATGATATGAGTGCTTGGAAACGGATTGTGGGCCTCCCCACCCACCAGCCATGATGTCACAAATCCAGATTAGACCTGACCATATGGCACACTGCCTGCCGTCCCGCTAATCCTCCACCAGCATCCATGTATCCGTCTGTCCGTCCCTCTGTCTGTGCGTCTTTCTTCTTTCTGGTCTGGTGTACGCCCTTTCGTGTGTGTGACAAGAGCTGTCTCTGTCTCGCTGTCTGCCTATTTGTCATTTATCTAAAGTGTCGTGCCGGTCTTCTTCTCTTTCCTTTCGTGCCCTGGTTATATATTCCTGTGCATTTCTGCAGCAGACACAACATGAACTCATACCTGTCGGATTCATTTCAAAGCCTTCTGTGCCATTTATTTACACTGTGTATTCGCTAAGTATGCTTTGGCCTTCGCATTTTTACCATTTTTCACAGTCTGGGTGGAAAACTGAAAAAAAAAAACATATATATATATTTTCAATTTAGTTTGTTGTGAGTCAAAGATTCAGATTAGTCATTCTCGCATCAAATTGTCGAATCATTATCTGATTAGATCATTTGCATGTAATTGCATGATGCACTGAGATGTCATCAGATACCGATAGAATGACATAAATAGAACTAAATACCAGTAGATTCCTAGTGGAGATTTCAAGGAATTGTGTCTCTGCAGTACACTATACACACTAATGTGGACATGTCCAACACTATCTGTATTTATACAGATCCAATTGCATCTGTGTGGCTGTGGTGCTGAGACAGTGGGGGAAGAAAGGCTGCCTCATTTTAAAGAATGAGCTACAATAACAGCACAGTGGCTCCTTACAGAGTGTGACGTCCTCTCTACTGAATGAGCTTAATCAATACACCAACACATGTTTAGGCTGGGCCCCTTACTGGTTGACTTGGTGGACCAGTGCTTGATTGTTTGACTGGTGTGTGCATCTTTGGAGATTAGTATTATTGTGGTGGTCATTGTTGAAGTTTAAAGTTTAATGTTAAAATTTAATCCAAAAAATCCCCTGTGGGGTTTTTTTTATTCACTCAGAAAAATCAATAGTCATACCAGTAACAGCTACAATGACTGAGCTAACATTTGAAAAGGAAACGATTAGTATCCGTGACCTTAGCCTGATGACTGTTTTATGCTGCCACATCATAATGCCATAGAGATATGAGAGTTTAATGTCAAGCTTCTTTTTAAATACTTTGAAAGAAAATGTTTCACAAAATATCAGACTACTGCTTAATTGAAAGTATAATTCTCTAGAGATTGTTGAAAATATTAATGACAGTGTGAATCAGAAATGACTTCAGGTAGATAAGACAGAGGACACTCAGTGGTTTGAAATCGAAACCAAAACAAATGCACACAGGTCTAAGATGGGTCTAAAGACCGATTGGCTGTCCTGTGCGTGCAAGGAGCATGTTGTTTAAGCCTAGCGTGAGTGGAGTGGGTGTGGCACTTGCAAGCAGTGTTGTTATATGCAGTTGTTGCTGTTGAATCACTGCAAATGTCATTTCATGCCCGTTGCATGTTGTGGATAATCACGTATAAAAATATATATGAATAAACTAACTGCAATATTTATCTACATCATTTATATATGTACCAACTAAACGTTTGGCGGAATTTTGTACTCATTGTTTAGTTTGCTGAAGTAAAGAAAATACTAATGAACTGTACCCTAATAATCCACTGATGATATAAATAGTTTTGTTAAGATGATATGACTGAATCTGGAATTGCTATCTTAACATAAACAATCAGTGTATTGATGACAGGAAAAAAGATCTTCCTTTAAAACTTGTTTGGATTTGCATGTGGTATTGACTATATTTGTCTCTGTAAGATTCCTAATTCTGGTCATAATGTTCTTAGCGTACCCTTTGACACGTTGCTACTGTGCCGATTCATGGCATAGTTGAAACAAATTCAATCAGCCTATAGCTGAGGTCATAACAACAAACAAACAAACAAAAACCCTCTCTGGTTTCGTGTGTGCTTGTGTGTGTGTGTGTGTGTGTGTGTGTGTGTGTGTGTGTGTGAGTAATGTCTGAATCAACACACACACATAGCAGTGTTCGGGGGTGGGGTTTCGGTCAAGTCATCGTTGAGGGCGGGGCTTCTCCACTGTGTCACACCTTGCCGGTGTCCATATGTGGTTCGTGACGTCACGCACCGGAGGTTCCATTCACATAAAACCGATGGGCCGGAATCCCCTCGGAGGAAATGTAGGCACAGACTCGCACGGGGCTCCGCACTCGCCCGTATCCCTCCACTTCGATTCTTTAGGCAATAATAATAATAATAATAACAACATGAAGGTGTCCAGCATCGACTGCCGGCGTCTGAGGAAGATGATCAGGAAGGAGTGTGGGAGCTGCCTTATTGTGGATTGCCGGCCGTACTTCTCCTTCACCAACTCCAGCATCAGCGGCTCCGTCAATGTCAACCTCAACTCGGTGGTGGTCCGGAGGTCCCGGGGAGGACCGCTGCCGCTGCAGTTCGTCATCCCGGACGAGAGAGCTCTTTTCCGGCTGCGGGAGGGCAGCATCTCGGCGATCGTAGCCCTGGATGACCGGACGTCCCACTGGCAAAAACTGAAAAAGGACAGTGTAGCACAGATGGTGATAAACACGCTGTCGCATGTGGCGAGCGGAGCCAGCCTCTGTTTCCTGAAAGGTGAGAGCAGTTGGTCGCTGGAAGGGGCGATACATACCCTGACTTTAAAAACACACCATGCTATAGTAAAGGGTCAGAACATCACGTTTGTAGCCCTTTACCAAACTTTTTATGATCTACTATTTGTTCTTATGATGAAAATGTTAATGTAAGTTGTTAAATCAAGTTTTCTCCGTCTTATTTCTTATTAAATGTTGCTGTTAGGCTCCAGCGTAATTGAGCGAGTTATTATAGACGTGTTTTTTCATTTTGATTCATTTCTTTACAACCCTTTTAAGGGACTATATTCCTTACATTATATCTTACTTTTTCTCAACCACAAAACGGTTTTGTTTAAAGCCAGGTGGTTTTGGCGGTGTGCTTCTCTCACTACTCGGGGAGATAAATGTTCTGTGTGCGTCAACGGAGCGGATGAGTCAGTGCGCGAGAGGCGCAGTTGCATTGGGAGGTGCATTATTTTTCATTGATGGAAATATGAATAAAGTAAACAAAATTGTTCGAGTGAGTCCCCACCGCGGCCAAAGGCGAACGAATCCCCCGACGTGGTGATAATGTGTTGAAACGCACACATCCGCCCGTCACCTCTGCGTCCTCCTCAGGATGAGGGCCTAAAGGGATTACCGGTCCTCCCGCCTCGGGCTCCATAATTACGCGTTCATAATCAGGTTATAAAGGTTATAATCCGCTGCTAAGACTGTTTCATAAACGCTGCCATTTCACAACAGGTGTACGAGTGTGTGTCAGGGGGTGCGGATGGTATTATTCTGAGCTTACACTCGGGTTTTCCCCCCTTTATTTCTGCTCAGGAGGATTCGAGAACTTCCACTCTCAATACCCTGAACTTTGCACTGAGGTGAAAACCATCGACCAGAGCGGAACTGAAACCGAGAAGAGAGTCAACACCCACAGCGAGAAGCTCTCTCACCACAAACCAGATTATGATCAGGTACGGAAGCAGCCCTTTACTGTTCTGTTCCTCTAATCTCTCACACAGCCACAGTGCACACATCCTCGGTCAGATTCTTATTTCTAACCGAACGTACAGAAATAAAAAAAAAATAAAAAAAAAAAACGAGAACGGACCCACATCCAGACCCTGCTGACCTCAGAGCCGTTTATATTTGGCATCTAGCTCATCAAAACATTTTCTCATCATACACATGATATTCTCTGACCTTCGCAGCTTCCCAGCCACCTTATATTTGGCTCGAAAAGGGGGAGCGATCACTCACTGGTGCCCAGCTGACACCAGGACACCCCAGAGAGGAAAACATTCTTTCATCTCTGCCCTTTGCTTTATAACCTCAAATAGAAAGCATGTCTGCCTCCCATCTCAGAGCACACATATTGTTGGTGACTCCATAATTCCTCACATCTGCATGTATCCACATACCTTTTGTCTGCACTGCATGCAGCTCTGTTGTGGCTCAGACTTTGGGTACAATTTTCTCAGAGATGCATTGAGGGGGGGGGTTTACCCAGATGCATAGCGTCCCATGTTGTGCTGCGTCGCAGGGCTGTTCGTTGTCCTTTTGTCTCATGTCTCTGTTTTCTCCCCCCCCCCACCCCTTTCTTGCTCTCAGGGTAAACCTGTAGAGATCCTGCCTTTCCTCTACCTCGGTAGTGCCTACCACGCCTCCAGACAGGACTATCTCAGCGACCTTCACATCACGGCCTTGCTCAACGTGTCACGCAGGGACCAGCAGCCCACCAAGGGACACTACGACTACAAGTGGATCCCTGTGGAGGACAACCACATGGCTGACATCAGCTCCCACTTCCAGGAGGCCATAGAGTTTATCGGTGAGTTGGCCTGTCAGATAGACCGCTTTCGTTATTTTCACGACGAGGGTTTTGGTTGAGATAGTGTCAGGATGGGCTCTTTCTGTTTTGTCATCCTGTAAGCAGATGATTCACTCAGCTCTCATAATGAAGTCATTGCAGTCAGAGAGGTGAATAAATACACCAGCGCCAAGACGAAGGCCTTTCCTGGAAGTTCAGCTTCACTGTATTTATAGTGGGACATTGCTGACATGAGCCTAAAAATGCTAGTGCTAGAGTCAGAGAAAACACCTAAACATAGATGTGTTTATTTCTGAGATATGTCCTCATGTACACCCGCGTCATCGCTGCCTTGCGCCTGCTGCCATTCACAAATAGAGGGCTAAAAGAAACCCGGCAGTAATCAGTTTAACTTGATCGCCTGCTTTCAGCCCTGACACCACCGCCGCCGCCACCCCCACCCCCACCCCCTAGTCCAACCAGCCAACACATCCAGCCAGTCTGCTTTCATTCAGGATTTGCTCACTTCCCCCTTCCCCTTCCTCCCTCCCTTCCGTCTTAACTTGAAAAAGACGCTCTCATGCCGTCATCGCCTCCCAGGCCTAATCTCAGTGGCTTATTCCGCCGGGTGTGGTCAGTCAGTGTGACAACTGGGTGAGCTGTCCGTGGTTAGTAATGGTGGGGTGGAGGAGGTTGGGGGATGACACACACGCACAATCAGAGTGGTTTTGATGGTTGGGTGGAGGATAAACGCAGGTTGACTGACACAAATAGAATAACACAGTTGATGGTTGTTTACAGGTGGGAAACATTGATTTACCCGAGGGCAGTCAGAGGGCAATTAATGTGTCACTGAGGAAGATTGTGTGTGGAAGAGGAGAGGGGTGCAGGATAATAGCAGCAGCAGTGGCATAAAAAGATGTACACAGTGTGCTGGTAGCTATTTATAGTCAGACATAACCAAGGACAAAGCTCGCCCATGAGCAGCTTGGCTGACCAGTATTTGGTGGCTGCTATTGTTGGTTTTGTGCCGTGTTTTATCCCTTTATATCCTTTATTATCAGGATGACTTTGAGCAGTCCTGTCCATTACATAAGGCAAAGAATTGTTCAAGGAGCAGGTTTAGCCTTTTTTCAAGGAGGGCCACTGAAATTTTGTCTGCCGTGTCGAGTGATTAGAAGAGTGCTGGACACAAGCGCTCATCGAGCGTCTGCTGGTCCCCAAATGAAAATCAATCTCCCAATCAACACCCATTACTAGGTTACTCGCAGAGTCGGGCATGAGATAACAAATATAATTTACTTCCCTGGATGAAAACAGCAGCCTACATCTCCAGCCAATGTAGGCGCATCACTTGACTCGAGGGGGGTCATTATAACACCCACCGCTGCTCTCAGTCCATTTTTACCCTCTTTTTCATCTTGTTGCATCTGCCACTGCAGATGGTAAAATTCATAATTCATTTATGTGGCCTATCAGTGATCACAGATGTCAGAAAGATTCAGTGTTTACCTCCAGTGCCCCTCAGTGTGATGAGAGAGGAGGTAGACAGAGACATGTGTAGGTGTCAGAAGACCAATGCTAAACATGAGACCTAGATAAAAGTATGTGTAATGATGGGTAGTTTTGAGAATCCTCGGCAGATGACAGAAATTAGATGTGTGTTTCGACATTAGAACATCCTTATAAATGTGTAGGAGTGCTGCAGAAGCTCTGAATTAGAACTCACCGCTCTGTGCCTCAGTGAACTTTGCAGCAGCACCCAGCACCCCCACAGCAGCGTAGGAGAAAGTCTCATGTACAGCTGCGCTCTGTGACTCACGAGCGTCTGTGTGCAGAACTGGAACTGGTCCATCAGGAAGTGCTTTTGTTGTTTGTCCATATATCCTATGGGTATAAGTATAGGATAAAACCTGACAAAATATCTATGACTTCATTCTTACCTATACAAACTGTTTTTTTTAATAATTCATTCGATGCTTTTCAGAGAAATTAAAATAATCAATCTCCATTTCAGCCTGTCATTAACGCTCACGTGTCCCCTTTTGCTTTTCAGATCACGTGAAGCAATCAGGGGGGAAAGTCCTCGTCCACTGCGAAGCAGGCATCTCACGCTCCCCTACCATCTGCATGGCCTACATCATGAGGACGCAGCAGCTGCGACTGGACGCAGCCTTCGATATCATCAAGCAGCGCCGAGATGTCATCTCGCCCAATTTCAGCTTCATGGGTCAGCTGCTGCAGTTTGAGTCCGAGGTCCTCTCCATGGCTCCGGCTCATGCTGCCACACCGGAACCAGCCACACCCTGCGTCCCGGAGTCTGCATCGTTTTTTGCCAACGACTTCACCGCCACCTTCAACACCAAAAACTTTGAGCCATCCGTGATCACCCTCCCTACCTCTTACCTGCAGTCCCCAGTCCACCACCAATTCAAACTGAGCCCAATAACTGCACTGCCTTAAAAAATAAACTGTGACTGCTTGTAGTCGTACTTGAAAAAGTTAACGTATCGCTCTCTGTGTGCCTGGTGTAGAAACCAGTAGATAGACTGAGGTCAGATGATAGAGTTCTCTTTATGGGACTTGAGGCCTATAGGCCTTTTTCACAGCAGATTCTTTTGACTTCTCACAGTAGGAACTGTTCCTGATGACATCAACAGTGGATCTTTGTGTGAAAGAAGCCTACTAAATGAATGGCCACCAGCAGCCATTCATGCTGTTCTCCTTTCTTCTGAACCGCAGAAATGAAACAATACAGCACACTAATAAACTGCAATATACATGCCTTAGGTTGGTATTGTGATTTATTTGCCGATTCACAAGTCATGCATCTGAATTTAATTTATTGAAAGAATTGCAGTCTGTCTGACCTTTTTCAATAATGTGGATATGTGTTTAATAAATGTTTTCTGCACAAAAATAAGCTTGTTGTCTAGTCGTCATTGCAACATTCAGCGAATCAACCGCTGGGAAATTTGATGGAATTCCAGGTGGATTTATTTCCTATGACATCCAGCTCATATGTTCCTGTAAACAGAAAGAAGTAGGGGAAAAAAAAACAATATTTCTTTTAAAAACAATTGCTATGTTGTGCATCTTCCAGGAACAGGAGAGGCCAGTAGGCTATATTCAAAGAGGAGGCAACAGTGACACCTGCAGTGACACATAGCCTTTAACACAGTGGTTACAACCTTGTTGTAAGTAATGAACCTTACAAGTTTCATAGACGGATCCATCCCTTCGTAACTGGAAAAATAAATAATCATTCTGACAGGGTGTGTGTGTGTGTGTGTGTCTTGCATCTGCCGAACCCCTGAGAGTGACTCACGGAACCCAGGATTAGAACCATTTGTCAGGTCAGTGAGCCCCAGCACAACCTATGCAAACTACAATCCATGAAAACATGCAAGATTCAAGATTCAAGAAGCTTTATTTGTCACATGACATTGCAGGCAATGACAGTGAAATGAAGGTGCAGTAGCTCACAATTGTGCAAATGAACAAGAATGAAAGATGGAATAAAACAAATTAAAATTAAGAAGAAAATAGAATAAAATAAAATATAACATAATATATAACCTAATATAAACAAGTAGCCTAAAGAATATAAACAATATACACAAAATAAAATAAAATAAGTAAAATATGCATGTTGCATTATAGTTTGGAATTTTAAACTATGAGTAAAGAAAACTACGCACCAGGAAACCGGATTGTGTTTTACTTTCTAATGTGTGATGAACCATGTTGTTGGGTTGTTCTCATGATCAGTGGCTTGTAGTTTGAACGCAGAGCTCTGGGGAAGTGACGTTTTCCACTGTTGCCTGTGTTTGGCGCTCAGAGGGCAGACAGCTGGACTGTACCAACCCTACTAAAAGCGATGAGAGTAAATACCAAACGTGTCGTTTGCATGTAATAACACAAAAACTGCGTTTTCAACACTCACACAAGGTAATGCATGTTCCCCGTAATCAGTTATTATCTCAATTAAATTACTCACACTAAATTCGTGCTATATCCACCCCGTTTTTAGGTAATGGTACCGTCCACTCCATCCCGCCCCCGACGCCATCTTCCATGTTATTCTCCTCTGCCACACTGTGTTTAACCGAATTTTACATGCAACAATTTGTAATATATCGTTGAGTTTCGGACCAGTGAATTCTCGGCTTCTCCAGTTCAGCGGAGAGAGGAGTTTGACTCCGAATTCAGCCGAGGAGACGCGTTGCTCAGGCCGCCATGTACATCAAACAGGTAAGCTAGCATCGTACGTGTTGGTGTTTCCGACTGTCACGAGCCTGGCGCTAAATACGCGAGTATAGCGTGATCCAGCTCAATGGCTGTCTCCGGGATGAGGGTGCTTTGCTCACGGTGCAACGTTATTCGGACCGCAGGGCAAAGTAAACGCTTACCACGTGCAGGTAAACGTTGCGTAGCTAACTTGCTAATGCTAGCCAGAGCTACCCGGATTAATATTGAATTGCCCGCCCCCTTCTAAAAAATGCTAATGCTGCTGGGCTAATGTTACGTTAGCATACGTGTCGCTTCAACTTAAACGTAATACTAAACCACGCTGCAGTGTGATCGACCACAGATAAACACTAGATGTGAATACGGCTGCCTCTTGTGTGGTTGGTACAGCTAACAAACGTGCACACCAGCGAATGCCGCGTCCAAAAACTAGTTCATACAGTGACCGTCAGACCGGGCCCTGCTAGGAAACAACCATCATACATGTGTTGCTTCGTTCTGGAATATACCCTTCATCCAACAATGTCTGGTTTTAGCGACAATCAACAGAAGGAGGCTACAGTCCATGGTTTGTGTCTGATCCTATGTAGGTCATCATCCAGGGGTTCCGAAGTTACAGGGACCAAACTGTGGTGGACCCCTTCAGTCCAAAACACAATGTCATCGGTGAGTATAAATTGCCACGTGCATTAATGTAAGGATGAGTAATGATGCATAAGATGTCAAGATACTCAAAAGCAGATACGCTATAAGTGTCACATTATTGTTTGGTTAAGATGCATGGGGTTTTAGGCTTTCACTGGCTCTGAGTGAATGAATGTTTTTTTGTACTTTATTATTTAATAAGTCAATAATGAATGGTAGGGGAGCCCTGATTGACTGTGAACCTATCTAAATGTTCTTGCTGGTGCTTTTTCTTGTTCCAGTTGGGAGGAATGGATCGGGGAAAAGTAACTTTTTCTACGGTATGTCACCATGAATTTTCTACATAAAAGTCAAGCATTGCTACTTTTTGTGTATACTTTCTGTAACTGGTTCTTCTCTGTTCATAGCCATTCAGTTTGTGCTCAGTGATGAGTTCAGCCACCTACGACCTGAGCAGCGTCTGGCCCTGCTCCATGTAAGTCCAGATGACTATTGCACACACCTCTGATTTCTTTGTCTGTTGAAGTGGCTCTGTGTCATGGGGTTTGTACAGACGTCTTTTGTTATGCAGGCTTCTGTTAAAAAAGCTTGTGTAACCATCTCATAACTGGTGGATTGTACAATTCTTGATGGGATTAGGTGATTTTTATTTTTTGAAATATGAAGTTTGTGTTGTAATCGCTTTAAATCCATTAACATGCCGATACTAATGTTGTGTTTCTTTTGTTTGTCTCTGTAGGAGGGAACTGGTCCACGTGTTATTTCTGCTTTTGTGGAGATTATATTTGACAACTCTGACAACCGGCTGCCGGTAGGAATAGCAAAACTTTCTTATAAAATCTTATCAACTTCATATAGTTGTTCACTTTTCTTTAAACATTTGAATTAAACCCTTCTGTGTATCTGGCATAAATATTGTCTATTCTTTCATCTCATTATGTTTGAGTATTTGAAATATAAGAAAAATAAAAATATAAGGAAAATCTGTAAAAATTAACTTTCTAATTGGAGGTTAACTGTAATCATGCAGTCCAGCACTACTAGCCAATCCTGCTGTTCCCTTCTTGACAGAAGATATATATCTTTTCTTCCAGATTGACAAAGAGGAAGTCTCCCTTCGCCGTGTCATTGGCGCCAAGAAGGACCAATATTTCTTAGACAAGAAGATGGTGACGTAAGTAATGCTGTGGGGTGACTGTTGGTGTCCCTGTTATCACTAGACATCACAACCCTTCGCTTGTTTGATGGGCTATGTTATTATTGCAGTAAAAATGATGTCATGAACCTTCTGGAGAGTGCTGGATTCTCCCGCAGTAACCCATACTACATCGTCAAGCAGGGAAAGGTGAGAATACATGACACGCTCCACATATGAGTGTGTCATGTATCACAGTACGCAAAGTGGGCTGTAAAATATTCTGGTGTCTTTCTAGATCTTTGCTTGTGTGTTGCTTTGCATAAAAGCATCTGTTGAATGACTTTGTAGGAAAAAATGGAATCTGCTAAAGTTATTATTATAACTTAGCAACTTTAGCAAGTTTAAGTTGTTATTATTGTAACTGGACAATAGTACACCAAAGAGTAGGGTGTTCCTCCTGATGCAGAGTGTTCATGTTTCATTCAGATCAACCAAATGGCCACTGCCCCAGATTCCCAGCGTTTAAAGCTGCTGCGAGAGGTGGCAGGGACACGAGTCTATGATGAGCGCAAAGAGGAGAGTATCTCTCTCATGAAGGAGACAGGTAACAGCTTTGGAACATCATTGTTTCTTAGACATTAATACATTATCTTCTAACACTTCACCCACTTTAAAATGTAATTTTTTCATAAATGCGGTATTGGTTTTAGCAAATAGATAGGAAAAAATTAATTGTAAATACATTTAGAGGCTGTGTTTAAAAGAACATGTCACATTTATGTTGGATAATTCTCCAATACAGTATTGACTCTTTAATAGAATTCATGATGATGGACAACATGGTCATGGTATTAGTTAATATATCTTTACCTGCCTGAAGTAATGTTGGCTTGCTAGAATTGTGTTTGATATCTTTGTGTCTTCCCCAGAGGGTAAACGAGAGAAGATCAATGAGCTGCTGAAGTACATTGAGGAGCGCCTGCACACCCTGGAGGACGAGAAGGAGGAGTTGGCTCAGTACCAGAAGTGGGACAAGATGAGAAGGGCCCTGGAGTACACCATCTACAACCAGGAGCTAAATGAAACCCGTGCCAAACTTGATGAGGTAACATTCTGTGGGTACAAGGGGAATCGCTTTAGTCACCAGTCAGTATAATACAATATGGTACAAACTTTTTATGTAACTGGTGTTTTGTCCACTTTATCATCATTTTACCCATTTCAACAGACACTGAGGCTTTCTGTTTAACATTTGTATTTTTGCAGTTGTCCTCCAAGAGAGAGACCTGTGGAGACAAATCCAGACAGCTGCGTGATGCTCAGCAAGATGCAAGAGACAAAGTCGAGGTAAAGAATTCCACCCTCGAGTGGTTATATCCATTTCTGGGACTAGGTGTGGGGTATGGTCGTTTACAAGTTGTAGATGTTTGTGTTTTTATGTCATCAAGTCTGTCGTTAAAATATATTTTGCTTATCACATGATCTTTAATTAAAGACATCTCTTGAACCTGTCACTGTTAAATAAATGACTCAGCATTTAATCAGTGGAGAAGAAGGTTGTTGTGTTCATTATTTTGGCTTCTTTTCTGTAGGAGACTGAGCGTGTTGTGAGGGAGCTGAAGTCCAAGATCTCTGCTATGAAGGAGGAGAGAGAGCAGCTGTCGGCCGAACGCCAGGAGCAGATCAAGCAGAGGACCAAGCTTGAGCTGAAGACCAAGGACCTGCAGGACGAGCTGGCAGGCAACAGCGAACAGAGGGTACGGAAGCCTCCCATCTGCGTCACTCTCCACACGTGATGCTGCACCAGCAACACCCCCCCTTCCCCCACCCACTGCATCATCACTCACGGGGATGGGTTTTCTCTTTTCATATATTCCACTTTGCCTTGTTAGAAAGTTGAAAGAGGAGCTATTCACAGTTGCTTAATTTTAACACAGGTCAAGGAAACTGTCAACTTGTGAACACATCATAAATCTGTTGATGTGATATATGGCAGTTTTTTAATAATAATTGACTTTATAAACACATTAATAGTTTGTTGTTAACAGTAAAAAAAAAACATCCTGTCTTATTCATGTAACAGTAACTCACACATGTTTACTTGGGAAACGATAATGTGTGGTTTTGGTGCTGGTTCTTTTAACAGAACATTTGCTGGACCGAGGATAAGAGAGAGTGGTCTGAGGAAGTACCACGCTGCATATTAGATTTTTTTTTTATTAGCCATAAACTTCACTATTCATCATTTCTGGCACAATGTTTTGTGTACAGCGCTGGCACAGATCACTGTCCGTATGGCCTGGTATTCAGTGTGTTTGTGTGCACGTGAGTTTGAAGATGACTATCGCACAAACGGCTTTATTGGCTCAGTCTCTGTGTGAACTGTGATGGGTCCATGGTGGCATGCTGGCTGGTGGTTGGATTAAGCCCACCTGGCTACGGCTGGCGCAGCATCAGCCAAATGTTATTGGAGCAAAATGAAAAGCAGAGGGAAGCAGAACTGCGTCACTAGCTGCTGACGTCCTGGTTTTATCAGGTTTGAGTTGGCTTTGACATGCAGAGACAGAAAAGTAGAGGATTTCATACCTGTGATAGGACAATGCACCGTCAAAGATGCCCACACAGGAAAATCTTTAAAGCAGCAGGGGGTGGACTGGTCAGATGTTTTGGTTATCCATGTATCCAACCTATGATCATAAATCTTTCATAATACTCTGTTTGTGTTTTTTATTTGTACATGTTTAATATATACATAAAATGAATGCAGGCTAATACTATGAAGTTGCATGTAATTGCATGTAATGTAATTTTTGCATCTTCCAATAATTGTTGTTAGTATTTGGGGAAATTTAAATTCAGCACAGAATTGGCAAGAACAAAATGCATTATGATTTTCTTCTGAAAAGGGATATATGTTTACATACATATTTTGATTAAATGTTTTGTTTGAATGTCTTTTTGGTCTTTTTCATATATGTCATTACATAAACTTCCTCCTCTGAAGATTCATTATAGAATGTTTTTGCTCCTCTAGAAACGGTTGCTAAAGGAGCGTCAGAAGCTGCTGGAGAAAATTGAGGAAAAGCAAAAAGAGCTGCAGGAGACTGAGCCCAAATTCAACATGGTGAAGGAAAAAGAGGAGCGGGGTATCTCCAGGTAGGGATGACTCATCTTCAGTTACGAACCCTCAAGCAGTCGGTGACCAGGCTTAACTCTATGAGTCAGTCATTACATTTTGATGGCAAGAGTTCAAGGGGTGGATGCTCATGAATTACAACTAAGAGTGGAATTATTCTGTTTTTCATTTGTTGGTCTTCAGGTTCTGAGCATCAGCAAATTCAGTTTGAAATTTAAAAAACGGATAACCCACTGAAATGCCAACTCTCAGCTTTAGTATTTATAGGGGTTAATGAACAGTACATTGCTCTAAACACAGTATCTAATTTGTAGGTGAAAAAGTAAAAAAATATTGTGTTTATTATTTAGTATTTTGTCGCCATTGACTACCTGAAGTCTTTGACCCAGACTCTATGGCTGTGTCTGATTTATTTTACAAAATCTTAGCTCTCTATGTTCCATATCCTTCTAGACTGGCCCAGGCTACTCAGGAGAGAACAGACCTCTATGCCAAACAGGGACGTGGCAGCCAGTTCACTTCCAAGGAAGAGAGGGACAAGTGGATCAAGAAGGAGCTGAAGTCACTGGACCAGGCCATAAATGATAAAAAGAGGCAGATTGCAGCGATTCACAAAGACCTGGAAGACACAGAGACTAATAAGGAGAAGAACTTGGAACAATACAATGTAAGCATATCTCAAAACTGTCAAACTTTACAGGCACAAGACATGTTTTGGTTACATTTTGAAATTTGAAGTGTACCTTGAAACATGGTATTCGTCTGATTTTGTTGTTTCTAAACCGTAATGATATATACTTTGGCCTTCTCTCTCTTTAGAAACTCGATCAAGATTTGAATGAGGTGAAGACCCGTGTTGAGGAGCTGGACAAAAAGTATTATGAGGTGAAGAACAGGAAAGATGAACTACAAAGTGAAAGAAAGTAAGAACCTTGTCTTTAACCTCTTGCCTTCTTTTTGACTTAATCTAGTTCAGTTCATACATCTTATTTCTATTTATACAGTCCCAAACCATTGAGATAAGTCTTTACTGAAGACTATTCTGTATCTTTCATCGAGCTAAAAGTTCAAATTGTTTGCCCCTCCTTTAAGCCACTGTGCTGTTTCCAGTTGGAAACCTTTAGTTACATGTGTGGGTATTGTCTGCTCTGAATGTCACTGGGGCTTCGATTTTTACTAATACAATGACGTTTATTTATAAAGCACAGACGATGATGCCTGTGGCCACTGCTGCCAGACATATGAAAGGCTTTTAAGCCTGGATAAACTAAAATAGTGTTAAAAATATTTTTTTTGAAACATGAAAAACAGGGCATTTTCAGACAATTGTCTGAACTCAAAAACAGAATTCATGACCGCATTCAGTTTTGTTTCATATTAAATCTGTCATGCACCCTTCAGTCCTCTGTGATCTATTGTTTTATTCTAATGGGTGAAAAGGCAGCATAATGACTGCTTTAATTGAAGGAGTATAATATGCACAGCCCACAGCTGCAAGCTATTGGCAGTGTATAATCTAAAAATATGAACAAATGAAAATTCCCCAAAGGGAAAAAAGAGGGAGATGGTTCTGGCAGCCTCAATATATTAATATAAGGGATGTGTTCGTAATTTGTCTCCTACAACTGTGTGACTGAGACTGATGCCTGCTCTAAACATTCCTTCTACAGACAACAGCCAACAAAAACTTATGTCCTTTAAGCTCTTAATGTAAGAGATGGGAGACAAGCTCCATAGGCTTACTTTTGCAAAAACAACTGAAGAGTCAATATATTCAGTTTAGGTCTTTGCTTAGTTAAAGTTGTTGTTGAGAGAGGTCCAGGCAATACATCTAAAATCTTTCAAACTGATATTAATCATGTTGGACTGACCTCATAATGCTTATGTTGGTTTAGTCAGTGAATAATTTAATAATTTTCCCAATGCATGCATTCACCAACAGTTAGGTTTCTGCTACCTGCTGTTCTGTATCACACTGCTGCATGTCCTCCCTCCCCAGTCCCCTACTCAGTCACTTGTTATAAATAATTTTAATGTGTGATTTGAGCAACAATATGATACTACATTTTTCCTCACCAAATATCTGAGATTTATTTATATTTATATTTATAAAATAGCACCTTCCATATCAAAAAGACACTTTCATTTCTGTGGTTCTCTCTCCAAAATATTTGCAACCAAAGTAATGAGTCATTTCATTGTGTCCTAGTTTTTTACCTGTTTGTCCTTGCTGACTTTCTTCTGCTCCTGTGAGCATCATGTAATCACGTAATTGGATTTCAGTGTTTTTGTTGACATAAGTATAACAGTGTGTGACTGTCTGTATTTGTCCAGCTACCTGTGGCGCGAGGAGAACGCAGAGCAGCAGGCCCTGGCCGCCAAACGCGAGGATCTGGAAAAGAAACAGCAGCTCCTTCGAGCAGCCACCGGCAAGGTTTGTTACTCTGTGCATGACTGCATAATTGCTGAATTGCATAACTCTTCTACAGGATCTTTCTGCACTCAAATCAAATTTAAATTCATAACACACTTACTTGAAAGCTTAGTTATTATCTCCCAATCTGATGATGATGTTCAATAATCATTTGATTATTGTGACAACCCACTAAACATGCACCCAGTATATAGTATACTGAAAAAGAATCTGAAGAGTCCCAGAAATGCAGTGGGCAGGACCAGCAACCTGTGTCCCATCACTTACTGACACAACTCTGGGTAAAACTCAACCTCACCCTGTGGAATGGCCTATTTAGACACGGTTTAATGAGAAGCCACACCAAGGCAGTGCACAATCAACAAGAGTTAACAAACTAAGGGCCAGCTGCCTTCTGTGGCCAATAAAGCAGGCACGTTTGTATTTTTCCACCCACCCTACTGTGTTTACGTCATCATGACAGAGATTATGCCACACTTGCCATGATATTTAAATCAGTGACCCTGGTGAACAATAAGCACGCTAACCTTTCCTGTAACTACGCATCTATTTAAGGTTCATGTATGGACTTTCTTAGCAAAGCACTGTGAAACAGCAAATGAGCAAAGTAAAGATGAATCAAACCCCAAGTGAGAACTTCCCCACTTTCCGAAATGAGCCCACTGGAACACAGCGAGGGACTCGCTTCGCTTTGTTATTCAGCCAGTGGTCAGGAGAGCTGCATCAAATGTAATCATTGATCTGCCTTATCACAGCTTTCTGAATTTACATATGAATCAGTGCTCTCTGCCTCATCCAGTAACTGCCAGTTGTTTCTTCTGGGCAGACACATCAATCAAAGATGACTTTTGAATAATGTCTGGCTGACATGAAAGCAAGGTTGTGTGGCTTTATGAACAAATGTCTGGCATTAATATATTTTTCATTGCACCTGGGTGACTCATCCCACCTCAAGTCTTGGATGGACTCAGCATCCTCTGCCATGCAGTTAGACATGTTATATTTACTAAATGAGTCGTAAAATGTTTACTTAATGGCTGCTTTTGTTAAGGGGGTCAGTTATTTAGGGAGTTATACGTTTGCCGGTTTCTCTGTGTGATATGTTTAAATAAAGCTATTTTGGACTGGATTCAAAATTTCAACATTCTCTTGTTTTTCTGTGTTCTAGGCCATTCTGAATGGCATTGACAGCATCAACAAGGTCCTTGAGCATTTCCGTCGGAAGGGCATCAACCAGCATGTCATCAATGGTTACCACGGGATAGTCATGAATAACTTTGAGTGTGAGCCTGCTTTTTATACCTGCGTGGAGGTGACTGCTGGTACACGGTGAGAAATGTTTTTATTCTGCTTTCTCGCTGCGATGTTTTCAGTGACATTTTGCATTGAAAACGCATGGAGTCAGAGATTTCACCATCAGGGATTGCATGTCCGATCCTTCATAGCTGGATGAGACAAACATTGTATTTATATGCTTTTTGGGTTCATTCAAGTGACTTGAGCTGAACCTAAAGCATTCAATATTTAAACTTCTTTTGTTCTAATACAGATGTCTCTGGTGGCTATATGGAGTAAACTATTGTTACTGTTATATAGTGTTTATGTCAGTCATATTATATTCCTTCTATTATAGATTTACATATGATCTATATTGGCATAATAGATTTAAATAGTGACTGTGACCAACCTATTTACATATGTTTTTCTCTTTTCCCACCATCCTGCTGTCATTTTCTAGATTGTTCTACCACATTGTAGAGACTGATGAAGTCAGCACCAAAATTCTGATGGAGTTCAACAAAATGAACCTGCCAGGAGAAGTCACATTCCTGCCCTTGAGCAAGCTGGACGTCAGGGACACAGCTTATCCAGAGACCAACGTAAGTGTCATATAAAGTTAGTCATTTCAGTTGTTGTCCTTCATTTTCCCTATTACAATAAATGTGTATCCAACAGTCAAACATTCAAAAATGTTTTTATTCAGTGATTAGCTTATACCAATACTGTATTTGTTCTTTAAGGATGCTATTCCCATGATCAGCAAACTGCGCTATAGTGCCAATTTTGACAAGGCTTTCAAGCATGTCTTTGGAAAGACGCTGATCTGTCGCAGCATGGAGGTTTCCACCCAGCTGGCCAGAGCATTCACCATGGACTGTATAACACTGGAGGGTAAGCTGAATATCCAGCAACAGCACACTTTAAATCACTTACACTAGAACAAAGAAGGAAGTTGCAACTCATAAATAAAACGTTTGAGTTAGACTAAAACTGAGTTGGTGAGAATCTGGTAAAAGAAGTATGAAGAGCTTGGTTTTCACAGTATACTGGTGGTGGCAGTGCCACTGAATCCGGGCACATCATTTTGCAAAGGTCATCTTGTGCCAAACCCTGTACAGTCTCCCTCACATACAGAACATTGTGCTGTGACCTCCCAGGTGACCAGGTTAGCCACCGTGGAGCCCTGACAGGAGGCTACTATGACACCAGAAAGTCTCGTCTGGAGCTGCAGAAAGACATGAGGAAGGCTGAGGAGGAGTTGGGGGAGCTGGAGGCCAAGCTCAATGAGAATCTGCGCAGGAACATTGAACATATCCTTTCACATAAAACCTAATTAGTTTGCTCATTAGGGTTTGTTACGTCATTACATCATCATTCACCATTAATGTCTGCTGGGAGAATTGTACAAAAACTCTTTTCTTTAGATGTGAATCCATTTGGGTTCATTAATACTATGGTAGACACTATAATTATAAACAGAAAGTTTCAGTCCTTCTCTCTTTTGAAATATGGACATTTTATATTGACATAGTAATTTAAAACCAAATCTGTTCTTTTGCACAATATGTGCCATCATATAGTACATGACAACCTTTGCACTCTGTCTACGAACTTGCAGTTATTGCCTGCTCTCATCAGTGTCACCACCTGATGTCATATGGCTCAGCCTCTACTTGTCAACAAAATCAATCTGCATGGCAGAGGTCCCTCAGGTTACTGACTTGCATGACTCACTGGTTCCTAGCCCATGAAAGCAGAAGAAGCAGATCTCATAGAAGATGTTTGCGTGTTTGACATGAGTATGGATAGAGTCACGTCTGGCCAGCTGTGATCATCCTGTGTGTTGGCACACCTGTGTGACTGTGCAGTGTCTCACTCACAAAGATGTGTGTTGTGTGAGTTGAATCTGTGCACCTGGCCATAACGTGTATGTGTGAGTAGGCCAAAGAAATGGTTGTCTGATGCAGATGATGTCTGATGTCTCTGCAGCGGTGAGTCAGCGAACAGATCAATTATTTAAAAGCCTCTTGTTCACTCTCCACATCTTCCCTGTTGATAAGCTTGTGATTATACACCACTTACATTGAAGTGGTTGTTTTCATATTGCCTTGGTTTTGATGATTTAATTTCTACCAATTTTTGAATGTATCAGCACGATGTACATGTTATTTATAAGAAGCAGTCGTCTATGCGTTTAAGATTGGTTTTTCTTCTGCTTTCTGCTAGTGGCCTTATTTGAAAAAATCCCATTTATGAAAATGAACTATTGGTCTTAAACCATCTATTTTCTCTCTGTTTTCCTCCCAGAGCAGTAGGCAGATCATTCCTCTGACTTCCAGTTGCCCTTTTAAATCAGCAGATTGATTGGCCTCAGTGTTTTATTGAGTCAGTTAAGCCTCAAAGGAGCAGAGGTGTGTCTCAGTCCTGGAACATCAATAGGCCTGTCTGTTAAATTAGCTTAATGATGTGTATATGCAGCCTCTTAAATCCTCTGGATGTCAATGACGACTTCCTTTGGAAGCGCAATCCCATTATTGAAACCCTTTAAGTTGCACTAAAGGATGACACTGTCCCATGGCTTCATTTGCTAATGAGAGTGGCCTCAATAAAAGGTTGTGTGTGCCTGCCATGATTTGCGTTTTACAGTATGCACAACTGCAGCAGTGTGGATCTTGTTTAAGGTTAATACAATGTGTACACAAACTGTTTGGAAGAGAAACAGAAGTGATGTGTTCTGTAGTCAATGATTAGATTGTACTGGGAACAACTTGAAGCACGATGAAAAGATCAAAACTTGATTATCATCTTGAAAATGTACTTTGCTGAATAACCTTTGTGGGGTAATAATTATGATGATTATGATAAATAATATTCGCCAACACTCACATTTAATTCCCTTAATGGCTGCATCCACGCATCAACAACGAGATTGACCAGCTGATGAACCAGATGCAGCAGATTGAAACACAACAGAGGAAGTTTAAGGCATCTAGAGACAGTATTCTCTCAGAGATGAAGATGCTGAAGGAAAAGAGGCAGCAGTCAGAGAAAACATTCATGCCTAAGGTGAGTTACAATTCGATGTGCAAAAGTTGTATACAAGCCCAGGGGTAATGGTCATTAAGAAGCAACTGAATATTCCTTAGGTTCAGCCTGTTCTATCCAGTAATGCCTTTTTTACGTCATCTTCAGCAACGCAGTCTTCAAAGTCTGGAGGCCAGTCTGCATGCCATGGAGTCCACCAGGGAGTCACTGAAGGCTGAGCTGGGCACAGATCTGCTTTCTCAACTCAGCTTGGAGGACCAGAGGCGTGTCGATGACCTCAATGATGAGATCCGTCAGCTCCAACAGGTCAGGAGGCGGCGGGGAGGACACATAGGATCTCTGGCACAGTTTGTCGCGCTTTGAAATAACTGACACAGATTTCAGATCATAGCTCTTTATTAAGAAAATATTTTGTCTAGTATAGTGAGCAATAGATTTATTATTTATTATTATATTTATTTATAATATTTTTAGAGAGATCTTCAGACACTGGGGTTTTCTGAAACATTCACTGTACATTTGTAAATTAACTTACACTGTGATGATTAAAGTCAAGAGTGTTATCTTAGCTAATTTTCCATTTTATTATGTAAAATGATTACTTATTATAATTTTGACATTTGCATGAAACAACCTTTTATCTTATAATGCTAAGAAACACTGACCCACAGTGAACAGTTAGTGTTTATTCAGCTACCATCAGGTGAATGGACTGATGCAGTTATATTTAGATCAAAGAAAACTCCCGTTACCTGGATTTTGTTGTTTTGCTGTTTCTCCTCCCTCGCAGCCTCCTGCTTGTGTATTCAAATGACCTGTTTGAGGTGAGAGTAGCAGGCAGCAGCTGTGTGTGGGATGTTCCTGTGATCCAGCGCCGTCCTCTCCTTTCTCTCTCCTGCTGCCAGCTGCTCTCATCTCTCACCTCAGTGAACTCAGTTTTTACCGCAATTGTTGTGCAACAGCTCCGCCCCTGCACATGGAGCTTTTCATGTTCGGTGCTTCAGTGCTGGCAGTTGTAGAATTACTTTCACTTTGGAAACAAAAACGTTGGACATAAATACTTTCTCACATGGGATGCTGTTGAGACTTAAGTTGCAAGAGTCCCTATCCAGTTAATAGCTGGAATTTTATTCTTGTGACACACTGATTGATATTATCAAAATTGACTTCAAGCACATTTCTTATGATGCTGATGTGTAGAGAGCTTTAAGTGGCAAAAATGGGTCTAACCTTTTTGTGTTGATCCCTTTGCCCAACCACAGGACAACAGACAGCTGTTGAATGAGAGGATCAAGCTTGAGGGCATCATGACCAGAGTGGAAACGTATCTCAACGAGAACTTGCGGAAACGTCTTGACCAAGTGGAGCAGGTATGTTGTCCTTTGAAACTGTGAATAATTGTGTCATATATTTCATAATATCACTCATGCCAAATATTCTTCTGTCACAGAATGAAAGACATATGATATATATTTTTTTTTCATTTGATAATTCTGGAGATGTAATGTGGTCATTCAATGTTAGCCTAATTTTCATTGACACAGGAACTGAATGAGCTGCGGGAGACTGAGGGAGGCACAGTTCTCACAGCCACAACATCTGAGCTGGATGGTATCAACAAACGTGTCAAAGACACTTTGGCCCGATCTGAAGGTAGGTAGCGTACTAAAGGAGCGACAGGGAAGCGGTGGTAGTCTTTTGAAGTTTCAGCTTGTTTAGAAAGTTATCACATTTACAGAAGTTGGAAAACTGTTAAACATCACACATTTCTCCTTCACCACCTTTATTCCCATGTTCGTTTGAGTTATCTTTATATCCTATTATGCATTACATAGATATGTGTGCACTGCACCAACCTTACCACCTCGTCAAATGTCTCCCCCAGATCTGGATTCTCTTGTTGACAAGACTGAGGCAGAGATCAAGGACCACATAAAGAGCATGGAGCGCTGGAAGAACATAGAGAAGGAGCAGAATGATGCCATCAACCATGACACCAAGGAGCTGGAGAAAATGACCAACAGACAAGGCATGCTGCTCAAGAAGAAGGAGGAATGCATGAAGAAGATCAGAGAGCTGGGTTCCCTTCCTCAGGAGGCCTTTGAGAAGTACCAGACCCTCACACTCAAACAGGTATAGACAGTCCTCATTGACAACACATACATTACACAGCTGTAATTCTCACTATGTGTGTGTGTGTCATGGGAATGTGTGCGGCCAAAAGAAAAAACACTACCTGTGTTATTCCTGAAGCTGTCATCCTGGCGTTACCACATCAACACGGCACTAGATAGGTTGTGTGACTTCACATTAACTCCAAAATCACAACAGCAGAAGCACTAACAATTACAAGGTATATATACGTTTATCGATTTTCATTATTGATCTCAGTTCCACTTACAAGTGCTTACACATACAGACCCAGGTCTCCTTAAGAATAAGCCCCAAGGCCAATACATCACCTCCCACCCACTCACCTGTGACTCAGACACTAGTTTGAGTTTTGTCTCTGGGTTATTTTCAGCCCACTGCCACTGGGAGCACAGACACAAAAGAATGTTGAGTGGACTTAGCTGCAGCTTTCATAAGTGTCTGAGTGTATGTGTGTGTGCATTCACTGTGTGTCAATTGCTCCTTTTGAAATGCTGAAAATAGCTCAATTTTTTCTCATAAACACTCGATATAGTTAATCTCTCTCCTCACAATGGTGTCCAGGGACAAGATGGTGCCACTGATTGCAGGAGTGGATGAGTGGAATATGAAATAGTGTACCCTGGTCATTAGTGTTTTAGAAAGTTTGAAGAATCTGGCAAATTTGACCCACTGGTTAATCAGGTCATATAATCTTCAGATATGAATAGAATGTGGAAAAGCACTATGAAATGGAATGCATAATGGATGAATAATGAATACATGTCCTAATGGCCCCAATGCATGAATGGTTAAGGGTTCTTAAACAAATCTCTGAATGATCATTACAATTGGCAGCCAACTTAGTGAACTGATTGGCCTCTAACTGTTATATAGGTTATTTCTTTCTCTGTTAAAATGTCTTTATGTGAGTTGTCACAGAATGTTGCCTCAGTAGCATTTCATTCTTTGTGGAACATATTTAAAACAGGATGATGTGTTGTATGTGTTTATTTGCATATAGAGTGGATGATTTGATCCCAAGTGGACACACATTTCTCCTTTCTCTGGTATTGACTGGCACTTCAGATTACATTTTTCCTTAAATGTATTCGACTGACAATGAAATTATGTTTGTCAAATAACTAAAATGATCAATGAATTGGTCAAATTAATTTTTGATTTAGCTTATGTTAATTTGATTAATTCCTCTTAATCTTGAAGCAACATACATAATTTACTCTCCTAGGTATGTGTAGCTGTTAAGCCTCCTTGCACCATGCTCCTGCACATTTTTGTCAAAATATGACATTTTCTCATTCCAGATGATGAATACTGTCAAAGAAAGTAAAAGTCAGTGTTGGCTCTAGCTCAGTTGTAAAATCTAACTTTTTTTTTTTTTTCTTCTCCTGCCTGACTACTGTGCTGTCAGCTAAATCCAGGAGCTGAGACAGTCTTCACACTATCTGACATTGTGCTGCCCTCAATTTCCATGTCTCACCCATCACATTTAGTTTCTCGCTGACATTTCAAGTGTTCTGTTGGTCAGCCATTGGCAGTTGTCTTCATTTCGATGCAACTGAATCAATGTATAAGCATTGTATCCACTCTTCATAAAACTGATTAAAATCCACATTATGGAGAGGTGCAGTGAAAACAGTCATGTCTGGATGATTTTACAGATGAAGAGTGTCAGCCTGACTTGGACCAGAGCTCACAGTGATTGAATTCTTCCCTTTTTTTCCTTTCCACAGTTGTTTAGAAAACTGGAGCAGTGCAACACAGAGCTGAAAAAGTACAGTCACGTCAACAAGAAAGCCTTGGACCAGTTTGTCAACTTCTCTGAGCAGAAGGAAAAACTGATCAAGCGTCAAGATGAGCTGGACCGTGGCTACAAATCCATCATGGAGCTCATGAACGTTCTGGAACTGCGAAAGTACGAGGCCATCCAGCTCACCTTCAAACAGGTAGGCAGCAAATCAGTGGACATGCATCCATTGACCTTACTGAGCCTCAGTAGTATTATCAGTATTGTTGGTGGATGTTTTCCTCGGTATTCATTCTTTGAATTATAATTTTGGTATTATATTATTCAATCTTGTGTAAGCAAGATTTCTCCATAATGATATGAATCTATTAGGATGAGTGTTTGAGTCTAATGTAACTTGAATAATAATTACCTTTTACCTCATCTCTGTACTTTTCTCTCCAATAGGTGTCAAAGAACTTCAGTGAAGTTTTCCAGAAACTGGTGCCCGGAGGAAAAGCTACACTGGTGATGAAGAAGGGCGATGCTGAAGGCAGCCAGTCTCAGGATGAGGGAGAGGGCGGGGCAGACAGCGAGAGAGGTTCTGGCTCACAGAGCAGCGTTCCATCAGTAGACCAATTCACCGGAGTTGGCATCAGGGTATGAGTGTTTTTTTTTTTTTTTTTTTTTTTTGGCCACATTGGAGAAGGTGGACATTCAGTGAGAAATACACGATTCTTCTCAGTCTGAATTCATTTAAATCATTATCAGCTTGCCAAAAGAAACAAAGGCATTTCATCTCTTGTTTCTCCAGAACAGAGAATTGAATTCTAATGAAGTCT
The DNA here is from genome assembly GCA_016785235.1 of Pseudorhombus dupliciocellatus. Taxonomy (NCBI): domain Eukaryota; kingdom Metazoa; phylum Chordata; class Actinopteri; order Pleuronectiformes; family Paralichthyidae; genus Pseudorhombus; species Pseudorhombus dupliciocellatus. Next base: position 596,419 of record JAFBJW010000390.1, read on the forward strand.
GTCTGTCATGCGTAGGTGTCGTTCACAGGGAAGCAGGGTGAGATGAGAGAGATGCAGCAGCTCTCTGGAGGTCAGAAGTCTCTGGTGGCTCTGGCTCTGATTTTTGCCATCCAGAAGTGTGACCCCGCTCCTTTCTACCTGTTTGATGAGATTGACCAGGCCCTCGACGCCCAGCACAGAAAGGCCGTCTCAGGTAAAGCACACAATAATCAGTAAAGAGTGAATCTCTAATATACATGAATTGCTTTAACGTGTAAATCAAATATATAGAGTCAAATATAAACTAAACCACAGAGCAAATGTAAATTATACAGCTTAGCATATGTCCTACAGAGAATTTGGAAATCATGGCTGCAATTTAGGATGGACTTGATTTGGGCATTACAATTTTATTTTTTAAATGTTACAACAGCTCAATTAAGTATTATATTTTTTCCGAGGACATTAGACTGATCTCTTTTTATCTTCTTTTGTTTCCATTTTAGACATGATTGTGGAACTGGCAGGCCACGCCCAGTTCATCACCACTACTTTCAGGCCTGAGCTGCTCGAATCCGCCGACAAATTCTACGGTGTGAAATTCAGAAACAAGGTGAGTTTTCCTGTTCTATTATCAAGTGCTGTTCAAGTTTAATTTGACTTGATTCAATTTGGTAATTGTAAAATAATTCTATGATATTAAGTCGTCCAATGGGTGACAACAGGTGGTGGGGAAACAGCTCCAGGGATAAAAAGCTATTCATCCTCCTGAAAGGCCTGCTCATACATGTCATTTATATTCCCAAGATGCACTGACAGTCATTTGCGATTTGACAACTGGAGCTCATTGAAAGGTGGTCTGATTATGGCCTCATTCATTCTGACTCACTCGCACACACAGACTCATCTGTATATCCAGGCTGGCTAAAAGCCACATCTTGGTGTTGTATTAGGTGGGAAAAGATCAGATCACATGTGGTCAAGTGTTACATATGAACATCAGCCTCCTTGTGGATGAGCTTTATCGCCTGCTACAAGGTATTAATGGATCATTCACTGTGATGAGGATTCACAGTAATCTGATCATTGACATGTTTCCCACCGTTTTTGTCGAGGAGGAGAACGTTTGGTTTTCCTGGATTCGTAATGATCTCCTTTGTTTTTGTGAAGTTCATTTGCTCGTTAATATTCAGCACATGTCTGTGTTTTGTAATGTGAACAAGTGTTAGACTGACTTGTTCTGTATTAAACCAAAGGCTTGCTTTTAATGTTGTTTTCAGTTCATTTTCTCCATTCTCCACATTTCGTCAGTGAAAAGAAAATCCCCCCTCTTAAATTTTGCATGTTTCAGAAAACAAGTGGACACATTTATTTTAGATATTTGTCATCAACAGTTTGTGTTGTTTTGTTTTTTTTGTTTTTGTTTTTTTTAGGTGAGTCACATCGATGTGATCACAGCAGAGCAGGCCAAAGACTTTGTGGAGGACGACACCACCCATGGTTAATGGCCTTCATCATCCTCCTCACCCCTCCGCCTCTATGTCCCACACCTCTGCAGTGCACTGCATAGCTCCAAGCCTTTTTCAAACGGGCCCAAAGGCAGAAATATATTACTCAATCCCCCAGCTTTTATAATTCCTGTTAAAGATAAACTCGTTAAGACAACACTCAGAAAACGTCACCTCAACGTTTTTGTTATTCTCGGTTTTAGTACAAATAAGAGAATGTGCTTTTGTAGATAATCTCCAGGAGACATTTGTTCTGTCCCAGTCCCTTTGTTGCTGTGCCTCCATGTGGATCCAGAAAATAAAAGATTTGCAGTTATTTTATGCTAAAAAAATCATTTTTCTGTAAAGGTCCCGGGGGAGCTCTTGTGTTAGTATGATTAATTCTTCTAAGGAACAATAGTCTTGAGCTGAGGTGATAAATTGTTCAGTCTGGCAGGTAAGAAACCTCAGGATCTTTTCACAAAATGCGTCATCCCATGTAAGATAAGGACCCTTTTGATACGACTGAGGTGGAGATCGTTTATCTGAAACCTTTCAATGGCGAGGAGCGGATCTTAAGCTGTTCTGGGTATTTGTTGACACCCTTAGAAGAAAAGTACTTGTTTGGCCTGAGGTTTCTGTATTGTATACTCTTTTTACTCAATGCTAACATGTATCTGTCGTAACCACATGGCTAACACGTTTCAAGATTGTGGTTCCTTTTAATGATTGTTACTGTTCTGTGTAATTTCCTGATTTTAGGTCACTCAAATATGAGAAGGTTTCATTCCACCAGATATCAATTTTGAAAACCAAAAGCTCCAGACTTAAATATTTAAAAACCAGACGTGGTGCAGTGGCGTTCAAATGACTCATAACTAACAGCAGTAAGCCAAGTTATAAGCCTATTATTTTCTTAATGGATATATTGTTTGGGATTTAACCCCTCATATGCTGTACCTAGGTTAAAATCTGCTTTTTTAATTGTTTCTTTCTTTTTGTATGTAATTGGGAAAACTCACAAAAATAATAAAAGATTACAAAATGTAACTGTTGAGTGCATCAGCTACGTGTGACATGTACTCTTTGAGGTCCACTAGGTGGTGCTGTGCATCTGATGCCTGACGTCTCACATGGTTAAAGCAGGTTTGGATTTGGAAGTACCTCGACACATCTTCCAACAGATTCATCAAACTCCGTATTTTGGGTACTTATCAAAATTTGTCATGGGTCAAGAAAGTAAAATAAAGAGAAATTCCAGCTCAATATAAGCACATGGTAAACTTTGGCATGTAAACACAGTGGAAACAAGGTCATCAACCCTCTGGCATCACGGTCACAGAACTTAGCCCCCCCTGTTGTATTCTGTTGATATCAGTAATCCCGTTGAAGTGCAGTGTGCCAGGGGAGCTCCCACATGGCGGAGCTGTCACTCTGGTGTAACTTCACCTTGCACTGGCGCGTACTGTATCTAAAGGTTGTGACCTTCTGAGATCCATAGATGCTCATTGCGATAACTCAGACCCCAAGAACATCCTTGTCTGCAAGTCTCACATGGGACCTTACGTCAGACTCTAACCTTTGGAAGCAGGGTTTGTATGAGCCTGATACCTCACTCCATGACACCAGTTATGTTGTTAGAGCTCATTACGCTCTCCTGTGAGCAAGGAAAAAACAAAACCTGCATATTTTTCTTTAGACTCCGAGGCTCTGCTGTATCTCAGGATCTGCGTTACACCATCTTTACTGTGGTGCTCCAGCTTCTCCCACAACTAATTCACACTACTTAGATGAAAATAGAAATAACAACCTCCATCTCACCCCATCCCAGCTCTCAGCTGTTGCTCCACGGTTGCTTTCTCTGCCACATATTCTGATATTTAAAGAACATTTATTTACACTTTTACACTTGGTAGGTTTCAGGAACATTCATTACATATTGTGAATGCCACCTACTGTACATATCCCTGATTATCTGTTGGATGTTGATAACACACTGTCAATCACTCTCGGTTTTTCTGGGGGAGAGCGCCATTTGCCTGAAATACAAAAATACAAATATTACTGTTTATTAGCCTTGAACTTGAATGCATCTACCTGTTCACTGGGCAGACGGGAATGTCCTGTCAGGAACAATATATGAATACTAACTGTCCACTGTCCCACTTATTAAGAATCACATTATGTCCCCTGGCCTACATCCATGCCTTTCCACCAGGTTTCATGTGGTGACAGTGATGTGAGTATCCAGGCATTTCAACACTGAAGCACCAAGCAGCAGAAACAGAAGGGGTGAATGGCGAAATGTGCACGTTGTGCCTTATGTGTTGTTTGCTGTGTTGCGTGCATGTATGTATGTATGTATGTATCTATAATCATGTGACCACTGTTACAGCTGATATTTGTGATTTCCTTCCATGTGACCCGACCCTTGCAATCAACTGGTTGAAAAAAGGAGAAGCAGAGTGCCAACACCTCAGCCAGCGAGCTTGGTGCAGTACTGACAGCACACCTCATCCCTCTGTGGCCCGGGCCTGCCAGCAGAGAGCAGATCTGTCGCCCTGCCCGACATATATCAGCTACCCCACACCCAGTTGTCTGTCGCCAAGTCAGCTGACAGATGATGTCGCGTCATGTCACTGCCTATCTGCTCTGCTGGTATCCCACACTTTCATGTCCCTCCATCCATCTCTGTGGAGCAGATACTGAAAGACTGGGGGAGTGTGGGAGTTTAGAAGTGATGCTAACTGCTGAATATGTGTCTTCCCAGCTGAGGAGATGAGCAATATGAGAATTAAACATGTTTTCAGGACGGGAGGAATGGAATACACGTAGCACATTGAAATGGCACAGTGAAGAAATTTGCGTGGGCAAGGTCCATCCCTGCCCACTGCTATATCTGGGTGGATATGTTGTACGGTACATACATAAAACTGTCTGGACAAGTTGAATTGTTGTCAAGCAGGTGCTCATTAACTGTGGTGGAGAATGGGACGAGGAGGAGGAAGAAGAAGCCCTGAGAACACATTGACCGTGGCCTTGCACTTCATGTTGGTCCATCTGCTTCGTTGACTCTGCTGCTCCAAAGTCATCTCCATGTCCAACTGGTTTATCTACTTGTCAGCCGATCATTACGTCTGTCATCTGTCAGCTTCTCTCACTGTTGATCACGGGCTGTGACTCTGGTCTGTGTTGAAGTTCCTCACGTTACTGTCTAAAAAGCCTGAGCCCGGGCCTGGAGGTGGTGGTGAAGGAAGCATCGCAGGCTGTCACGCAAACATTCACTGATGACAGTCGTGATTTCATAAGCATTGTTTTCGCGCTGGGGGAATATGATCTCATTCATTACTGCAAAATGTAAATGTAAACACAGCAGAGCAGGGGACAGTCCACAGTGCAAAGTAGCCATAATAATCCAAGAGTCATAAATTATTTTAAAAGTTTGATATTTACAATACAAATATGAAATAACTTTAATTTAGTAAAGTACTCTGTAAATTAACACAACAAACATAATGACGTTTGTTGTGACTATGATTATTATTACTTGTGATGGTCAAGTGTTCCAAATATAATAGTTCCACTCTGCTATGATGCTCACCACTGTTTTTATTTACTGATGGACTATATCAGTTTTAGCACGCTAGCCTTAGCGAATGTTGCATGACAGCTAGTGACGAGACCTAGCCGCTTATGCTAATGCTTTTAACTGCGCATTTGTCTTCAGGGAAAATGGGGCTTTAAACTTTGCTAGCGCTAGCATGCTAACACAAGGAGAGCTGCCGGAGATGTTCCAAAGAGGAGGTAGAACCCGTTACCTGTTTGAACCGTGTTGTGTTCACTGAATGCAGGTGGAGAGAGAGATGGAGCTCATGTTTACTGTTAGCACCTTTGCTAGTTGTAGTTTCCAACATGTCTCTTTTGTATTTGTTTACAAACGTTGTCCCGGTTAGTGCAGACGATGAGCTGTTAGCTCGACTTACCACAGCATCGTTCTGGTGAACTACTCCAACAGCTAATGACCGGTGTGTCAGCTATGACGTTAGCCACATTAGCCTCACAGTGATTGTTGTTTAATTTCCTCCCTACGCTCATGCAGCTTAACTTCATCTATGTTAAGATAAGAGAAGAAACCTTTCATTTGGATAAATTATTCAAGATTTGAGATTTGAATTTAAATTACTCTGTTTGGTCAATAAATGAAACTAACTTGTTAATAAATAAATGCAAAATATATTACAAAAGCAAGAGTCAAAAACAGACATCAGTTAGGAATAATAAGTGACATGCAATACCCTCAGTGTAAGAATAATAATGATAAATATGAATGGGATAAAAGCCAATAAGTACAGTGGAAAAACACATATATCCTCACATATGCAGTGTGAGGATTTGTTCAGTGGATGGATCGCACTTCAAAGTTAGGTTAAGTTAAACCAGAATTCACAATGGGGCCATGTAGTTGTACTGGCTGCCCAGTCACAGCTGGTTGTTTGAGTCCACATGAAACAATACCAATCAAAACCCAGCGTGGGAGTTAAACTAAATCATGCAATTACTTGTGTGTGAAAAGACCCTCTCACTGTGATGTTTATGTAGCTGACACCAATCTGCTGACAGGCGGACAGGCTTTAACCCCCGCTGGCCTGCTGCTGAGCTCCTGGCGCACCACGGGAGGCCCCCGGCTCAGACCTCGTGGAACCAAAGGTCACCAGCCGACCTGGCCCCGGGTCTCACTGATGAACCAAGGCTGAGGCGTGACTAGGTAGGTGTTGTTTTTTTAAACGGCTCATTCTATGATTTGCATTTGGTTCTAAGTTTCGCTGTGTTTTAACATCACTTTTTAGTGTGTTGCTTTGAATGTGTTTGACTTTTGGAAAGTGACCCATTTCCAAGTTAGGACCAACCCAACACCAAGTTACTCCATAGCAGTAACTTGATAAATGATTATTGATGATACAGTAAAACTTAAAAAAAAAATAATTAATACTATTAAATTAATGCATCTTAAATAAATGTTGCTTTAAGGACTAAAATCTTTACAAAGGTGTTCAATCATCTTTACAGGTTGTGTTTTATCATTTCTAGCTATTTCACATTAGTGAGTTTATTTGTAAAATGAATTTTACAACATCCCAAACTACATTATCCATTTTTTTTTAACATATCAAATAAAATAGCTGACATCTTAATGTTTTCTTACAGAACTGATGTAGTTTCCTACATTAGTTGTAGCTTGGTGAATCCTTAATATAAACTGGCAGCGAATCAAAATGGTTATTTTATCTCTTTTCTTTACAAGACTTTTTTACAAGACTCTCACTTAGCTATATTCTAGTTTATGGAATGTAGGTTTAGTTCAAGTCTGTAAATTGTAAACGCGTTAACTCCATCCTCTCAGCTGTTCGAGGCTTGTCAACTTTGGGGTGAAAACCATCTGCGCAGGATCTGATGCAGTTTCCACTGCTGGTGTCAGTGTTGTTGCATTGTTGTTCAGGTCAATAAAGCGTCAAGTGTTTAGTAACCTGCGTCTACTTTTGGCTGTTTAGCACAGTCCTTGTTGTGTTTGCCCTCCATAAACCAGTAACATTGGACAATAATAATTCCGTATACCGCGTGTCACTGTGTAATTTTAGTTCGACAATAAAAAAAAATGCAACTGCTGCCCAGTCGTGAACAATGGAATTTACAGGCTGTTGTTGTCAGTGATTGCTGGTGCCTCATTCCTTTTTTAAGCTGGTTTTATGAGGTCATGTGCTCCCTAGATCCTTGGCCAAATGCTGATGGCAGGTCATAACTTCTCTGATGTCTGGGTTAGCCACAAGGGCACCGGTGGCTCCACAGGCAACGGCTTTTCTCGAAGTCTGTTTTTGTTGTGATTGTGAATGAACGTTACTGAAGGTACAGTAGAATACAGTCTATGTCCTCTGTGGGGTTGGCCAAAGCTGGACAAGTTAAGCTTCATTTTAGGTACGCCCTTACTTTCTGGGAAGACCGGGTGTCAGTTTAATGTGACTTTGTAAATGCCGTTAATATCCATCTTTTATTTCAAACTCACCTCCATTTCTTTAGATGTATACATTTTTTTTTTACATGATTTAGTAAAGTTTTTGGTAATAAGTAACTAAAACCTCATCAACACATTTGTGGTATGTTACACACACAACAAAAAAAAGCCTTCAGAAATAGCTTCCATCTTCTCATGCAATGACCACAGCCACATTTGACCTTGGCATGTGTGTGCGTCTCATGTGCACGTTAATGCTGTGGCTTGTCACATACTGTGGCCTGCTCTGTTCCCATGGAGGACCCTCAGTAATGAGGCTAAAGGTAGAAAATTAGATGGCTTTTAATTAACAGACTAAGTCCGCTTAATGGCTTCACACATGTCAGCTTAAATCCTCCGCAAAATAAACATTCCCCTCTCCCAGGAACGCCCCGCTGCATGTGCCACTCTCAGCTGCACTGGGAGCGTTTTCTGGAAAACTGATCGCTGCATGGGAAAAGTGAGCTGCGCTTAACTCGGCACAGTCTTGTTTCAGCATTTGGCAAATCGCATGGATTTGATTTGGTTTCTTTGTTCCACTGAATTCTGGTGATACCGATCGGAGGAAGTTGTGTTGGCATTTACGTTGTTCATCCAGCAAGGACCAAACTGTGTTCACTTTATCCCTGTAAAACTAGTAACACTGGAAACACCTCTCAATTTCCTCTTAATGACTGCATGCATGGTAAGATAAACTGCAGTCAATTTAGAGCCACACATACCAGGTTGGACACACATCCTGCAGTCCTAGCCCTGGACACACACAAATACTTATTCTGGCCTAAATTCTGTGACAGGGCCGGTCAATATGGGACACAATCATTTAAAATAAAGATTTCCATATCAGTCCAAATAATCAGGAAATGTCACATCGTTGTTTCTCTTATGCTGAAAGACATTATTTCTGCTCCTTTGTGAAGGCTGTGGTTGTCAACCTGTCTCTATGGGCAGAGAATGACAAACTCCTGCTCAACAGAAAAACATCGTACTAATCTGAGGTTGATCTATAATGTGTTTTACCTCCTCACAGCGCTCGCACAATGCATAACCATTGCTTTACTATGTATTGGACTTAGTTATAGGCCCAAGCCTGTGTTGAGATTACCAGTGCTACCTATTATTATTGTTCTTGTTTTATTGCCCAGCCCTAGTTTGTTGTTATAGTCAAAAATACATGAGAAATGACTGTCACTGACACAGACAAAAAAAAAAAAAAAACATCAGACAGATTCATTCATGTATTTCATCAGCATATTCAAATTCTCCTGAACGCTGGTATTCTATGTAAATTACACACCTATTCTGTGTCCAATATTCATTTTTTGAACCACGGATTTCTAAATTAAGCCAATTAAGTCTCGACCCTTGCTAAGTGCAGGTCCTTTACTGTGTTGCAAAGGTGGAGTTTGATGGATTTAAGAGATTGCAGGAGAATCACTGGACAAACAGTTTAATTGTAATCCATTCCTGTTACTGCAATGCTTAACACTGAGTCATCCAGGCATACACCATTATAGAAACCACTTCATGCTACAGTGGTATCTGCTTTCTCCCGGGGCCAAAAATAAGCATGTGGGGGGGATTGTTATGTCCGCTTGTCACATGGATATATGCATGCACGCTAGCGCACAATGCGTGGTGAGTTTCCTGGTAGTTGTCAGTGTGGAATCTGCCAGATAGCCTCTGTTTTGTCACTTTTGTAATTCAGGTCCTTGTTCAGTGCTGGGAGGCAGCTTGCTAGGAGCAGGGATCATTTGACTGAAGAATGCGCACTGCAGAAACGTGTGATCAGGCTTTGTGATGGACTGAGTCTATATGTGCATGCGTTAGCTGTTAGCAGCCTAGCAACATATTCATCAACCGTGTATGTTGAATGTGTGTGTGGTACAGCTTCGTGTCCGGCGGATCTCAGAGAGGATCACGTTTCTCAGTCACTCTTTTTTCCTTTGAAGTTGATTCTTAAAGCCAGATTACCTGTGTGTATTATCTGCCAATCGTTACTGTTTATTATTATCAATTGAATGTTAAATCCTTGTCCATCTCAAATCATAGCAAGTAGCCTCACAGGATTATGGTTATACTTTGATTCTGGGTTGCTGGAAATAGTTTTTCAGCTTTAAAATACAGTCTTTCCCAAACATCCAGCGACCAAGACCACCACTGATGTGTTCTGTACCATTGAATTATTGCTGATGTGCTACCAGTCAGGGCTCTTCTCCCCCTTACACTGATTTAGTTTCAAACACGCCCTACCTTTTGGCTCACAGATTTGAAACCCCAGACTATTTCAAAATGTAAATAATCCATCCCTGTGTTCCAGCGGCTGGAGACTGGTCCACTGCAATGATTCAGCAGCTAAATGAATCCAGACACTTACCAAGTGACTGATGGCATTCCCAGAAGCCCAGTGCATCCCTCCATTGGCCAGACTATGCGAGGGTGCGTGCGTCTGTGGGTGTGCTTGTGTGACTTTAGAGGTGATAATCAACAGTGGCCGCAGGGACTCTCTTGTCCCTGTTGTTGTGCCGTGTGGAGCTGTCCCGTGCCGGGTCTCCCAGTTGGTCCCTTTCCACTCACCCCCCTTGTGCCGTCCCCTGAGCCCACCTCCTCTTTTATACTCTTTTTAACTTCCCTCAGTCAACCTCCTGTTTCCCTTTGAAGAGACTCTGCCTTGATCTGACACTGGATAGTTAAGGGGAAGTGGAGGAAAGTCTTGGAAGTGTGTATGGCGTAGTTTACATTGACAGAGATCTGGAGCGGAGAGGCTGAAGGGGCTTTGCTGGCTTTGTTGCTGTCGATCAGGAGGAGCCCTGTGGAAGACCCTCTGCTGGAGTGCTCACCGGCTGCTCTCTTGCTGCTGGCTGGACTCTCTGTCATCTGTCCATAGTCAGGGTAGAGAGAACCAGAACAGGCGAGAGAAAGTTGCCTCATCAGGATTTGCTGTCTTGGGATCGCGGTAGTTATTTTTGAGGGGGGTGTTCTCTGGAGGTCGGGGGTGTAAAGGCTGCAGGTGGTGCTAGGGAGTTTGTTTTGCCATGCAGCAATCTTGGGATCGGACGTGTAGCACTGAGAGTGTCAAGAAAGGCCACACAAAAATGCTGGGAAAAGGACAAAGTGGCGGATTTCCACCTGAGACATCTGGTGAACTCTTGCAGAGGTAAGAAGAAAATATGTGCCGCGCAGAATCAGAAGATGTGCACGGTACAGGCACATGTCTGCTCACGTGGCTGTATGAAAAATTCATTTGTTCCACAGGGATTTGAGGGATGCCATTCATGAATACGCGCATTTCTAGAGTGCTGTTAGGGTGTATTAATGGACGATGAATTACACCCGCGCTGGAATGTCCACCTGCACAAAATGTCCTGCACACTGTCTGGTCCGAATATAATGTCTTTATCAAGAATTAAGTATTTCAATATATCCTGTGAAGCAGTGCAGGATTTCTGCAGCATAGTGGAGTTGTACATAGTGGACTCATATGTGAAAAATAACATATGAAAGAGGAATTGTGGAGTGGAAAACTTTTAAACTGTCAACTATTTTGAAAAGTTACAAAACAATCCAATCGATTCAAAATTGTTATTTTTATATTTATTAAAATTTCACTGCCTGTTAGCTCACGATAAGCATCTCTAAGGGAATAAATGGTATTTTCGTTCAGTAGTGTACACAACTGGGTGTGGTATTATTTGTTGTTTGAACTTTGTTAAACACAGGCTTATATACTACATGCACAGTTTTCCATAATGAACAATTTAAGACATCTTAATTCATGTTGGACAAAAGTGCATGCGGTAAAGTCATTAGGCCTGTTGCTGTGAAAACACAAAGTGTCAGTGCCCCTATTTAAGTGGATCTCAACATGGTGTGAGGTTTTAAGTGCTAATGCAAAATCAGAGCTCTATATTGCATTTTGCAAGTTTTAGCGCCATTATTGTTTTCTTAAGAGTTTAAGTTTAATGAGGTCTGATTTAAAACAGAAATAATTAAATGCATGTCAGAATTTCAGGTTGTATGCATTTAAGGCCGTGTTGTGGCCTGGTGCTTTGGGTGTTGTGTACTTTAAGTAAACTACACTGATGAAGGATTTGTGATTGACACATACGATGATGAATAAGATCCCTCTGTGATCGTGTATTTCATGAATATTGCTTTTCGTTTGTGGCATGTTTAATTGTATTTGTGAATTAACAAAGTAAATGTCCCTACATGGATCTAAACCTGCTGCTTTATTTAGATCATGAATAAGTTAAGGATGCACTGCTGTGTTAGCAGGATTTTCAAAAAGATATTGTGTATACACACACACACACATACACAGCTGCTAAAGGCCGAATACATATGAGTGTGAGAAGATTCCATCATAACTGCAGAGCTTTTCTCCCCATACTTTAACTGTTGCAAATAATTTACAGTTACACTTAATTTAATTCCTTGGCTTTCTGTGGCTATATTGTAGATTTGCAATATAGAGAAGTATAAATAACAAATAATTTAACATGTGGATTTAGCAGTCTCTACAGCATCAACAACCTCTACAGTTTATAAATTACGACATTTAAATTAATCAATTATAAATGGATTAATGCAAGTGATCACAACACTTATTTATCTTGCAGTATAGTAGCTTATAGATGTTTCTTTTTACTTAATAATTCATTTTTATTTTATCTCCGAATTTTACCAGACCCAGACTTTCTGTGGAAAATTAAAGAATTTGATTTTCTAAACTTCAGTATTTATCACAAAGACATTTTCAGCGTATTTCTTGTGATCACAGTAATCCTCTCAGCACCTGTCAAGGCCTTTTCGTTCACTGTATACTGTTACAGGATAAGGTCTTAATTTCTTTTGTTCTGCTCTGAGAAAGCGTCATAAAACCTGCTCTTTGTCATTCTCGGAAGATGCCATATGGCGTCCGTTCTGTTAATTCCTGTGTGTGTGTGTAATTCCACAAAGGAAGTGATTTGCAGCAATGTTGACATCCAGAGTACAACGTAGAAAACAAGATATGAATTTGAAGCGTTGGAATATGTTGCATCAGGTCTATGCATATCTACTAACTAAAATGCCACTTTACGTAGCTGAAGTAGTATTAGTATTGGTATAATGACGACAAATAAAATATAATTAAATAAACAAAATAGTATAAAAGGATAATGTGATAATTTCTATATAGATATTGTGGGTTTGGTGCGTTGGTCATTCTTATCCCTAGGTCTTTGGCTGTTAAGTACAAGGGCCACTGTGTAAATCTGAAAAAATAAACACCGGTAGCTAAGTTAAAGTGAGAAAAAAAACAACATTATTGATGTTATGTTACGCCCTAATTTGGACACAGGAGAGCAAGGCGAGTCTGACACCTGGGGTTTGTGGAAGGATCCAGGTGATCAGAGTTGTTGGTGGACAGCCCTGTTGTTCTTTTGGTTCGGTGATGAGTACTCCAACGGATTTGTGGTCAGAGAGATTAGTTAAGCATGGTTAACATGTTTGGTGTAATTATTTTGACATTAGCGTTCATGCTTTCCTTGTTTCACGTTCCTCGCCTTCATGCCCATCCCCACCTGCTGGCTCTATATCACTCTGGCAGCATGTCACAGAGGGGAAAGTCCTCTCAGCAGACTTCAGTCCCTGCTGCCCCTCATCAGCACACTAATATATGGACATGTCACAGGAATGGTAGATCCCGCTCAATTGTAGCTTTGGGACAATTATTGTTCTTAAATCACGTGTATGTGTTTCTTCTCTCCTTGAAGTGTGGTGTGGGAAAGCTGCCGCTACTTTTATTGACTGAACCTGAAGGCACCAAATGTTGTTATATTGCCTTAATGGCACCCGGTGTAATAAAAGGTGCCGTCAGTTGTAAATACAAATTTTTAAAGTTGTACTTTTGTAACTCTGCAGCTAAATGAAATAACACCCGTGTTATGGTCATATCTCAAAACCAAGGATAAAGAGGCCACGTTGATCTCTCTGTCTGCCTCTCTATCTCTGCCCCTCTGTCTGAGCATGTGGTAAAGTCTTTCTAAATAGTGGAACAAATCCCCATAGGTAACTCAATTTGACTGGCAAAGTGAGAGTTTCAGTCCTCTCCCATTAGAAAGAGCTAGCAGGATGGGCTTTCCCGCTCTCCACATGGCTCTGGCCACATGCTTGTCGGGACTTAGATGTGACGACTGATTAGTGAGCTGGCTTTACAGCTCTGAGACACTATGGGGTCTTCTTTGAAACCACTGGCATTTGTTTGAACAAGGCCAAGCAAATAAATGCCTTGAGTATTTTATTTTGTTATTTTAGAGAGGGATGTTGAGGGTTTTTTTCCCCCTTTCACTCAACAGTTGTTCATAGTTTATCCCAAGCGGCTGCATGAAAAGGAAAGGAAGTGTATAAACGACGCTCAGTGTGGCTGCCATTTTTAAAACACCATTAGGGGGACTTTGTGGTATTAACATGAAATCCTCCCTGCCCCAGGGACGAGATGTTATCTCATCTCCAGATGCAGCTAGAATCAGCACAGGCCTCCCTCATAGGTGTCATTGTGTATTTATTGTGTCACCTCTTGTTGTCTTACAACCATCTCCCTCCCCCACCAGCACCTTAAGCATGTGTTCATTGCTGTGTTGACACGTGGCAGCAACTGCTGCTAATCTTGATGTTAAATGGCTGACAGTTGCATGGCACCAGAATGGGACCTCTGAGGCCTCATAGTTGCCACGGCCATGTTGGCGTCCCCTATGACAGAGACATAAGTCAAGTCTGTGGTGCGTCCTGTAGTCGGATCATTTCAAATCAATCATAATGTTGAGGTGTAAAACCTCGAGAAGTAAACTTGTCTAAGTTAATTTATAAAAGTCACTCTGACTGTGATATGACTCAAAGGGACAAAGTGTAACAGCCAATGACTAATTTGCATCTCTGCTGCATTATGTGATCTCTGATTCAAAAAGTGACGATGACCCCTGCTCTGCTAAAGTTTGAATGCACTTGCTGTAAATTAGAGGAAAGCTCAAATCAATGGAATATAAAAATAACGTTTAAAACATAGAGACGTTTCTTAACTTATAATTAATTTTAAGCCCTTAAAATGTGACTGTGACTGTGTTTGTGTTTTCATCTGCATTTACGAACATTATTCTGATCTAATTTAATCTAATCTAATTTTGTAAAAATAACAATGTTGTGTTAAAAAGGCCATTTTGGGTTTGGAGTGATCTTCGGTTGATCAGGTACTGTGAAGTATCAGGTAGTGTGGGTAGGCCTGGGTATGTTGGCACTTTGAATTCACTATAATTAATTCCCCTCGTTTGGTTTCATGAGTCACAAGTGAGTCACATCCCGTTTTGATATCTTGTCTCTACTTTCAGTGCTGTGCTATTTTCCTCTGACAAGCACACGTAGGAGGCCCCTGCATGTCATTGTTGATCAGACATCTATACGGGTTCAAGAGATGAACAGAAGCTTGTTTTTGACAATCCATTGTGATGATGCTCATCCACGCATTGTTTTCACACACATGTGGACAGAAACATTTACGTAACCTGCCCCGAATAAAGATTGGACAAATATTCATTAGAATACATAGTAAACAAAATGGATGAAATAGAATCTAGATGTTTTTATTATGTGCCTATTGTGAGCCAGTTTACTAGCCCATACATCCCAACTGAAATCTCTGTGTCATCAAAAATAATCAGCTGAATTTATTCAGTGTTATTGTTTCATCAGTTTGTGTCAACGTGGAGGAAGGGGGGGCTGATAATTAGTTTTGACTCTTCTCCTGTTACCTCTAGTTTTTTTTTTCATAAAGACATTTTCAAACTAACATCTTACAATGTTTAAGAAATTGACCTATACTGTTATCGAATCTGCTCTGAAAGTTAATTGTGCCCATTCTTCTTCGTCGCCACCCTTTCACAAAGAAAATCAGTTCTGTTATTTTTACCTGCTAAAAGTCAGAAAACACCTCTCTCTTGGCAGAGGTAAAAACATCGATATTCCTGATCGATCAAAACAAGTCTTTGCTTTGATATCAGCCTGCTTTAAAGCCTAAGCAATGGATTTGGAGTCAGAAGCGAAAGCATGTTGCCCAGCAGGCTAAACAGTAGGAGAGCGGGGTGTTTAGTTTAGACATAAAGCCACCGCCTGTAGTAAGTCCCTCGCAGCCATGCTGCTCTGCTCTGTTAGGCCGGCACCAACAGCTGAGGCCAGGGGAGGCTGCAACACGTGTGCTCACCCTAAAGGCATCTTGCCTTCGTCCACATGGTGAGAATCCGGAATACAGGAAATCAAATGTACTTTGTCACAAACAGGTGCAGCACACACAGCTTCAGGAACCATAGTGTGCGAACAAACCAATTAAAGAACCGTACCAACTGTTAAAAATTGATTTGTCCACATTCAACTCATGTCTTTTTTTATCCATTTTATTTCAGTTAAAAATAACAATCATGGCATTTACCGCACAGTCTTACTTGCCTGCCCTCCACCCCGAAATGTTGTTTGTATGGTGGCCCAAAGGGGACATTTGACACTTTCATGTGATTTATTCTAATACATTCATTTGAAACATTACCCAAACAAACTATTTGCTTCACTTTTAATAAGATATTTTATATAATTCAATAGCATTTCTAAAACTTAATAATTTAGAATTTGTCTGTATTTTGATCTGTTATATACATCTATACATGTGTATGCGTGTATGTCTGTGGTGGTAAAATGCCAATAAAGTAATGGGGGCACGAAGTATAGTTGACACGAAATTTATGTCACTGCATGGTGATAATTTAATACATTCCCTCCTTGTCTTGGAGAAGGCAAGGAATGTATAGAGAAGAATGTTCGCAGGCAGACTGAAACATGTCGGCAGATGTCATCATGTCCTTTGTGAAGGGGGGTCTTTAAACTTTGGACTTTGATTTGAAAATAGTTGTTTGCATAAATCAAACAAGGTAGCGATTATTGAATTAGGACTTGAATTCTATCAATGTCAGGGTGAGGATGAGCGAGTGCCCCCCTGTCTCATCAGCAGGGGTCCGCCTATGTATAGGCCCCTAATAGCAGAGATGCCAGGCTCACTCTCTGAGCCCCGAGAGAGAGAAAGACGGCTCAGGAGGGAGAACACCCTGGCAGTCAGAAGGGAGGCGAATGGGCGATAATTACCTTCCTATAATTATTCATAATCTTCAGATAAATGGTCTGTGAGTGAAATATGATTCACCCGCCTTGACGTCAGTCGGCAGAGTCAGTGTGTCTGATTGTGTTTGCGATCCGCTGCAAGACCAGGGAGATATTTCTGTGTTTGTCTTTTCACTAAGCTTCTAATCATGCTCCCATAGGAGGGCAACTCAGCTGGTCCTGGATTTAGCTGAATTAAATGGTTAATATGATGTCAAGCCTTCTCATAACTTTAATTATGTGATCTAACCTGGTGACAATTTAGTGCCAAGGCTGTGTCTCCCTCCCACTCCCCACCTCAGATATATTATTGACGGACAAGTGGTGCCATTAGGGTATACAGCCATGACAGTTCACAGTTTGTTTTGAGCATTAACACTCTTGCAGACTTTCTCTCACTCTTCATTCTCTTATCGTTCATGGTTATTTATTTATTTTTTTACTTTATTGTTCATGAGTATGGATGAAATTGAAGTTGAGGTTAATAACTTAGTCCACAGAATATTTCAACTTTTCAAATCTTTTTTTCAATATTTGCTCTGTCCACAAGTAAATCAACTTTTAAATCACAGTCCGTAAAACTGTCACAAATGTTTTATTTGTATTACTTTTATCCAGTCGAAGAAATGTTGGTCACGTCCACCTCCACCTTCACAAAGGGACGAGGGGATCTTGGAGGAGCGCTCTACTGAATGTCATTTCTCGTGGCTGTAGCTGATCTACTGTGAGCTGGCTCGCTGTTGGCTCGCACAGTTTGCGCTGCCATGGGCGTGTTTCCTCATAATGCAGCTTTATGTATCTTGTCAATGCAATGCAAAGAATGAAGCACAGTAGTGTCTTGCATGGTGTGGGATTACGTTTTTTTTTTTTTGAGTAAATAGCTTGTTGAAATGTGATTGGACAGTGTATAGCTATTGGAAACACACCCACACACGCACGTGCGCACACGCTATTCCCCATCAAGTTTTATTACATCACAAAATTTTTTATCTGCTATAATATGAGGGTGCCAGTCTATGTGTGATTATTCAGTTTAATGTTTTACATGTCTTATGTGCACAAAGTAGTTAGACCTTATGACACAGACATGTTTGTTTTTGGGTATGTAAAGCAATATGTAGGTTCTAAAAGGAGCTTTTACGCATATCGCCTTACCTTGTCGTACAGACCCAGATTTATGGGTCTAAGGTCAGCAGTTTGTTATGAGGACATATATGTGCTATTACATCAGTGAAAGACCATTCCCACCATCACTCCCACCGCAGTCTAATTAACTGTCTCCGTGTTTTCACAGTGTTTATTATGTAGTTATCAGTGGAGGCTAATCAACACAGTTCTCACTTCTTTATGACTTTGCCATGAGTGACAGCTTTAAGACAATCTGTGATTTGTGGTGCTATTAAGAGAGACATGTAATGTGCTCATGTTGGCTCATGTTGCAGTATGAACCATTCCTATTTGTTTTCTCCCTTCTGAGCTGAAATCGAAAGCCGGGCTGAGGCAGCAGGTACAGACCCTGGCACTCAGAGCAGATGCTTTCTGAAGAGGCATCAGGTGCACTGTGTATCGATTATCAGGCCCTGCGTATCCCAACGTCACCCTCCAGACACTCCCACCTCCATTTACCAGCAGGTGTACCGGGAATAAAACGTAGTCAGATATAGGGCTGAGTAAATACTGTATATCTACAGCTCAACTCAGATAGATAAAATTGTGTGATATCCAGTGTGGAGCATTATGTCTTCATTGTGTGACCAGTCCACAAGAGGGGGACGCGATCAGGACCACTGAGGTGCTAAGTTGTTGTTTCATTGTGTCAAGATACAAAAAGTTTGTCGTTACTGTGTCTATGTCAGAAAATATGAGGACCCTGATAAACGTTTTATTTCAAGTTTTCCAGCAGAGCATTCCATTTGAAATGAATGCGTTGTGTTTCAATTACTTATAGTGTAGGTCTCACTCTACTTATATTAAGACATAAATAGAAAGACAATCGAGTAATTTGGGACAAAATGCCCCAGAGACAAACAACCACAAGGATGTATTTGGGGCAGGGCTTGCTGAGGATTACAGACTTCGTGCAGTCCTTGACTTGTAGAGATTTGTGGCCATGTATTGAATGTGATTAATTTAAATGTAGAAAGTAGAGCGATGTGTGTGCAGAGAATGAAACTCAACACATACAGTCAGTCACATGGAGTTTGCATGTTGTCATAGGCCAGTGTGGCTTCTCTCTGGATCTCTCCTCCCACACAAGCACTTTCAGTTGAAGGATAATTGGAGACTCCAAAGGAGCAGGAGGTGTGAATGTAAGTGCGAATGGTTGTTTGTCTCTAGCATGGCCCCGTTTGGCTTCAGTTCCCAGTATAAGCAGTATTTTACATTTCCCTACATAACATTTCAGGGTACCCCATAAGGTTACAAACCAAAAACAGCAAAAATCATTCTTGTAGACAATTAATTACTAGGATGGGTCGTTTTACCACCAGGGGGCAATCAGGATGATTTGCCTTTTGATGAACTGTCATCTCCTATATATTTATAAATAATCTGTGGTTTAACAGTGAGGCTGTATTTGAATTCCACTGCGCCTGTGCCAAATCAACACTCCAACACTGTCGGCACCATGTGGACCACCTTTTTTGACCCACTTGTGATTAGTTCTTTATGCAGCTTCACGCATTGCTGTTTGAGCTGATCTTATTAAGCTCTATAAGGTTGGCTTTTGCTCTCCCTCTGAATAGAAGTGCAGACTTGTGCAGTTTTAGTTGGCCCTATGATGGATGATATTATCTACAGTCTCTGTCAGTAATTGTGGCGCGAGCAGAGTTTTATGTAAAAAGTAATGTCTCCTGGGTGCTGTATGGACTCTATTTTAAAGAAACACTACAGCTACAGTTACATCAACGTAGCCTCACTTCCCTCCTGCTATTTCACACTTTAGCCACAGATTTTACACCAGCGGGATCCCACAGAACGTTAGAGCACATTTACATTCAGGGATTAGATTCAAATGGGCTGAGCGGGACGGCAATCGGAAAAGGGACTCTCAGGAGAAAACATTGCCACCAGTGAGAAGCATTCAGTCTGTCACCAAGCCCACTCTGTATTATCTTTCCTGTAATCAAAACCCACGTCACGTTGCCAAGCTCTGTGCACCATAATAGTAAATGATGATTTAATGGCTGTAGTTTATGAATATGGTTTCAGACTCAGAAACTGAGGTGCTCTCACTGCTGCCTCCCTGCAGCCACAGCATAGCATCTGTGTTTGTGTGTTGAAGATTTCATGGGATGTTTTTACATCAGAAAATGATTCCATGTTTTAGTGAGAATAATCTGGAATAATCTAAAAGGAAATTAGAGAGCGTGTTTACGCATGTGAGGTTATACTATAGATTTACATGGAGACGAGCTATAATAGGAGATCTTCACATGGCTTTCTCACATTCGAAACCAAAGAAGTTGTTTTCTAAATTACTTTGAGGGATGTATGAATG
Source organism: Pseudorhombus dupliciocellatus (assembly GCA_016785235.1). Lineage (NCBI taxonomy): Eukaryota > Metazoa > Chordata > Actinopteri > Pleuronectiformes > Paralichthyidae > Pseudorhombus > Pseudorhombus dupliciocellatus. The sequence goes on from JAFBJW010000390.1 coordinate 616,610, forward strand.
CAGTCTGAAAACTTTTACTCTTTGTTTGTCACATTCACGGCTCAGTGAGTGGGCAGGCTCTTTGTGGTCGGGGATCATGATGATGATTATTTTAGGTGCAGCGGTGAGTCACGAATAGGTTTGTGGGTCTGGAGTGAGTCAGAGCACTTTCTGTCGGCACTAACCTTATGCAACACTAAAACTGTTAGAAACTAGATCAAGCATCATCAATGTGTTGATGTGATGAACAGGTTTGAGGCTCACAGTAAGTGAGAGAGTTTGCCGATTTGGACACGGGGCTGTGCGATCTTTATTCAAATGTTTTGCACTCTTAAACTTTAAGAGAAATGTCAGCTAGTCAAAGATGCAGGTTAATGACTCAAGATCATCCTCTTCATTTTGTTGTAACACTTGACTCATGAATGTTATCTAATGCTCTGTCTCATTCACTATATAAGTGTTAAATCTTTTTCAGTATTTTCTTTTCTCTTCTCTTCCCACATGTACATGATTTGTAAGCACGAATATATCTCACCCACACTGGGTCAAATGACTGCAAAGAAGTGCGATCACACCTGCTCACTGGTCCAGAAAAAGTGTGCAGAATGTTGTTTTTGTGGGTTTGTTATTAATCTCTCTTGATGATAGATTTTGGCTGAAGATGTAGTCAAAACAAATCTGATTCCAGTTCGTCTAACTTTCAGTGAGCACGACGAACTCGCCCTCTCTGGTGCGAATGCCAGACAAGACGAGATGTATCATCACCTGGTCATGTGACAAGAAACTGGCAGGTTCAACAAGTACACTAATGTTTTAGTTTGGTCATAGCAATTATAATACCACAGTAATACATATCCTTTTAGCAAAAACTGCTGAACTAAATTCCATGAAAATGTGGAGAGGAGAGATTATTCAATTTTGGGGCAGATCCAGGAATTTTGATGCCACCGTGGCAGTCATAGCGGCTGCAAGCATTATGTTTTCTCGACTGAAATTTCCACCACAATGTAGTCAAAACAAATCTGATTCCAGTTCGTCTAACTTTCAGTGAGCACGACGAACTCGCCCTCTCTGGTGCGAATGCCAGACAAGACAGATGTATCATCACCTGGTCATGTGACAAGAAACTGGCAGGTTCAACAAGTGCACTAATGTTTTAGTTTGGTCATAGCAATTATAATACCACAGTAATACATATCCTTTTAGCAAAAACTGCTGAACTAAATTCCATGAAAATGTGGAGAGGAGAGATTATTCAATTTTGGGGCAGATCCAGGAATTTTGATGCCACCGTGGCAGTCATAGCGGCTGCAAGCATTATGTTTTCTGTCCGTATGTTGGCGCGTCTATTCGTCCGTCTCATTCTTGTGAAAGCAATATCCCAAGATTTCTGTAAGAGAATGTCTTCAAATTTTGAACTAACCTTCATTTGGGCTGAGTGATGAACTGATCAGAATTTGAAGGCAAAATGTCCCGGTCAATGTGAGGCTGGGCTGATTGGTGAAGACATACAACCACAGGGCCATTGCTAGACATTGTAAGAAAGGGTATTAGCCTTGTTTCATGAATAAACTCAACAAAGAGCTTCTAGCCTTTGACATTTTCAGGGAAAGGAGCACAAAAAATGTTTGGTATTGACATGATTGTAGCCATTTTGTGCATGTTATTGGCTCCACCTGGAAGAAAAGATCAATGAGATTTTACCTCTATTTCCTAAAGGCAAATCAAAATTGAGCATTATCTCATACTGGCTCCAGGGTAGAGACAATGTTACATCAACCTCTATTCCTGGCTTCTGCAATCAGCCTCTCCGTTACAGCTATCATCGGGTGGCAGGGATGAATGAAGAGTTGTGTCCGATGGGGGGAAATGGCTAAAGTAGTTTGCTGGAAAACAGACAGTGAAGGGTGCAGATGTATATAGAAACTGAGGAGATAATAGAGCTGTGCTGTCATTGATGGCAGTTTGAGGAATAGATTAGAAAGCAGGCATGCTAATGGGCCACCTAAAATTACTTGAGGGAGGGGATCTGGTGAGTTTCTGTTTGTCAGCATGAGGGCAGACCCCAAACCGAGGCGCTTCCTGCTGATTAACCTCCTGGCTAATCAATTACACTTTGGGAAGAGGGGGGGGACACAGGTGGCGTCGTTTGACTTCCCCCTAGAGACGGCCGCTATTAAGTTAATGTCTATAATTGCCCTGCTGATGAATCTGTTCTCTCCAATCCCCGTTTCTTTGAGTGACATGATCTGTTCTAGCTTTAACCTACAGAGTGAGCGAGTGTGGAGCGCATGAAATAAATAAGATTGCAGTCGTGACTTTGTGTGTGGGTCTGGAACAGCTCAGACACAGCTGTCAGTGACTCACGAATGAGATAGCGGGGCAGTAACTGTCCTGCCTCCCTGCGGTGTGCACATTTTACAGTTTCCCATTACAGACAAAAATTTTGTAGCATTTCAAAGGTTTTTTGTCGGCAATGGAAAAGTTCGAACAGCTTTTTTTAACTCCTCAAATCTGAAACCCTGACTTTACTAGTAACTTTTTAAAATTTCATCAGTCTGTGACTCATTTTCATCTTTTGTAGAAAGACAAACTAACAACCCCACTTCTGCTAATTTTATCTTCCACAACAGGGTTTTACTCACTGACACGCATCAGATCTGAATATCCATGTTACTTACAGTATGTGCAATTGTATATTGTGTAAATCTCTGCGATATGACGCCTATACTTTCATACGACTCTGTTTATTTGTTTTGTGTGCAGTGATGTGGTCTCCATGAAACTGTTCTCTATTTGCTGTTATGCATGTACCATGTATACTAAATCACTACTGTACATATTTTCTACCTTTTTAGTGTTTCATATTTTTGCCCTCTAAGTGAAAATTCACACATGAATTTCAAATCCCATATTTTATTCTTCAGATGGAGCATTCGTACCTCCTCTCTCTCTCTCTCTCTCTCTCTCTCTCTCTCTCTCGTTTCCTCCATTGCAGATGTGTGGAAACATTCTTTTAGACTCACTGGAATAATGGCGGCATGAAACTATCTGCATTTGTAGATTCAATCTGGTCAAGCACAAAACTAACACTTATCTTTTAGATTTTATAAGTGTGTGTGTATTTTTTCAAGGGATTCCTTCACATAGAAATCCCTTGATGGTCGTTTCTCCCAGGCATAGCCAACCCATTCTGTCCACTGGCTTTGAAGGGGATTTCTCACTTACGCTGGGGTCGTGCTGGATGACTTTCTCTTTCTCCCTTTTGCCCCTGTTGTTCATTTGTCATTTTGGGGATCCTGCAGAGCAGCTGTTGGAAAAGTTGCTGACTTCACTCACTTTTATTGTTCAGTCTAATTGCAGTAATGGCTATCTGAGCAGCCTGTGATGCCTCAGTGTTTGTGTCAGGCCTGTGCTGGACCCACCCTGTGTGTGTGTGTGTGTGTGTGTGTGTGTGTGCTAGGCTCCTAAAGATTTCACCCATCTCTTGTCTTCACTTTGAATACATGATCATTATAGTGCACCATTGTGCTTCAGTATTTTGAGACACTTGAGACAACTGTATGCATATTTCAATATTAACAATATGACTGAGCTACTGTCAGCGCCTTCTGATCCAATCCATCTTAATTGAATGGTTGTCAGTACTGGAATTTTCAGAAATTAACATTGCACACAAAAACAGATTCTGACACAGGCAATTGTTTTAATTCACTTTTAAAATCATCAGTTATTTTCTATAATTCATATTTATATATTTTGCCACACTGTCCATTCCTCTGCCTATGGTTCCGTCTCTGTCTGACTTGGTTCAGGCACCTTCACACAAGGAATCCTGTGCACATTTGCTTTAGTTCCCTATCAGTTTCAATCACATGCTTGGCCTAAAAAGAGAATGTGCTTTGCGTCAGAATTTTATGTCTCCTTGGAAGACATCACTGGTCTTATATTATGGCTCAGGCGCATTGACGTAAGATAATAAAGTTTACAGTGTGGGGTTCGGATTCAAATATGCTATTTTTTACAGTTATATTTTAGCTCTTTGGTGCTCTTATTTGGTTTATGTTACATCAACTAAACATATTTACTACTGTTGCAGGAAATTTACTAGTGATTTTTGCTTCTCATACAACCACCTGTCGCAGTGCTGATGGTCTTTTCTTAGAAAGTTCTAAAATATGAAAATAGAGCTATAAGTTAATGTCAGCCCTAAGCACTGCTTAAAGACAATTATAAAAATAACGATTGATGGTAAAAAGGTGCTCTACCATCGGTTAGAAAGTGAGTGTGGGGTTCCCGGTTTGATTAGTATTTGTAGACATGGCAGCAGTGACAGATGGCAAAATGCTATGCTTGCTTTGAACAGCGGTGGAGGAGGGTGGGAGTGAGGTAAGAACAGAGAGAGAGTGAGTGGGGGGGGGGGGGGGGGGAAGGAGGGGTTGTGCGAATCATTGCTACGTCACCTAGTACACTAATATAGCTCTGATGTTGCTGACCTCTGTTGGGAGGCTCCAGTGAGCAAATGCTTACTGTGCGCCATGGTCACTCGTATACAGTAAGACTGTACGAAGCACAACACTCTGCTTTAAATATTTGAACGTTAAGAATTGAAACTTTTTGCGTCTGAATTTGTCACTGGGCAGCATGGCAGCAGCCAGTGAAAAATGTACTGTCTTCACCCGGCTGCAGCTATAAATAACTATTTCAGGGCAGCAGAAAAATGGCTTGTCAGGCTCAGTCGTCAAAGCCAACACAATCCAAACCCACTCCTCGTATTACTTCATGTGACGCTTTCTCTACTAGAATTCCTACCTCACAAATATTTATCTTATCCAATCAAAACATGTTCATCTAGCTGCGGAAAAACACTATGGCCAGGGACAATTTTTTTTACATATTGTGTGTTCACAATGTCCTGTAAATCTCCCTGAAATATTGTCCCTTCATTATTTGACTGACTGAGGGATCAACGGACAGGGACTGTTTTTTCTGTCAAACTTGTGGCTACTGTGACAGGAGCTTAGCTGCTTGTAACTTTACACTTTCACTGAAGCCTGTGCAGTCGCCGTCCTTCACAAGCCAGATGGCTCTCTGGTGTCCCCCTGTCCAAAATCCAAGCAAGCTGTTCAGAGATTCAGTCACCTGGCCCCCAGCTCTCAGCACCCAGTTTGACACTCAGTGTCAGCAGATCACAGGTAAACAGAGGATTTTCTTAGCGCCTGTCAGCACTGTTACATCAAATGTCACCATAGACCACCTGATAAGGAATAAGTGTTGATAATTTGTCATAATATGGAAAACCTTTTTTCCATATTCCGTTTTGTCTTTGTATCTCAGGATGGGGGAGAATTAATCCAATGCACAAGAGAAAAAAAGATGATAAAGAAGGAACACTTTTTTAATTTTGTTGGTCTGTTATTAATTTAGAATTCATGTGGTTATTATTTATTTTAGAATTAATTTCATGAAATCTTAAGTATGAACACACCTTCTCTGGTCCATGAAATCCAGTTAGCCTCTGACAGCTTCGCAAGTCACCACAGTGTTTCGGCCTCCGCGTAACCATACACTCCAAGGATGTATGTGTATCTTGCATTTGTCCATACAAGCTATTTCAGCTTCAGCACTAATGCAGCCCCTCCTTCCTAACAGACAACGCTTTCAGCACAAGCTCTTCAAATACTGATTACCACACAATGTTTCTTTTGGAGAAGGGAATATGCTTGTTACTAAAATCCATTCATCTTAATGTCATCTACACAAGATTTTGAAGAAGTTGTTTGCAATTACAATGGTATTTTTATTGACATTTCCACTTTATTCTATTCAACAGAGAATTGGGGCCACTGAAAGGGAAACAAATTCAGATTGTGGAACATCATGTTAAATTATATTTTCTTAATTGTTCACCAGTAAAAAAAAAAAATCATTTTTGGCTCATCAGCTGCATATTGTAAAGAAACAATAACACGTGGTTACTTCTGGAACAATGAATCAGGTTTGAGATTGTGTCTTCAGATGCACTGGATCTCATGAGCATGGCTTCTCCTCAAACCAGTGTGGCCCTAATTCTTTTGTACTTATACCAAATTAAAAAGATACTTTATAACAACTTTCCAAATGTTTTCTCATGCCTCGCCTTAATCCTCTTTTATAGCTTTGTCTCCCAGTGATAGTTTATTCCTTACAAACAGGTGCCACACTGAAGTCCTCTTGTGGGCACTTTGTCAGCAGAGCTCTCAAGACTAACTGCTGTTTTCCGCTCGGGGACATATTTGCAGGAAAGGTCTTAAAGTTCCACAGTTGGGAGGCAGCTGTCAAGTCAGAAGGTTTCTTTTGACCTGTGCGTTTCTCTCTGACCCCAATAAGCATCACTACACTGTCCCCTACAGTTGAAACAAGATCACAGACATTTATTATCCTGCTGATGAGAAATAAAATGATGGGATTTGTTGAGGAAGGGTTTTTTTGTGCACTTTTATTTATTGGGTACAAACATAAAGGAATCGAAGTGCAGGACTCTGATGGGTGCTTATGTTTGACCCAGTCAGTCATATGCAGTCAGGCACGCATACTCACAGAATGATTTGACAGTGAACGACCACAGGGATAATGTGATAATAGTTATCTCACAAACTTTTGATACTTCGTAAAACCCTGTGGTTTAGCCCAAACATAAATCTGACCACTTTACAAGCATCTTCAGAGAAAACCGGCATGAATCAAAGTGACGTTTTACCGTGGACGGGCCAGTCTTATGGGGGCCGTAAGGGGCCAGACCCCATGTCTCTGCGGCCAAGACACTGCTCCCATTGCTGGGACGCCATAAATCAGGAACTACTCCCCTCTTCCAACCATGCCAAATGTGGAGCATGGCAAGCTGACCCTGCATCCTCACCCATAACCCGCCCCAAACGTCTCTCATGGCATTGATGGTGGCTATGTGTTGACTTTGCAGGCCATGGCTATAACTGTCTGATTTGTTGAAAAGTTAAATTAAGGCTCTGGAATGTCAGTAACACCTTACGCCATATTGGGAGAGTCAGAGGTTGCACGGTCTCCTTTTGATTAGAGTCTTTAGTCACGTATTCTGAGGCTCATGCATGTCTTTCCATATGTGTTTGAATGACGGTATCCACGCTTGTTGCAGTGTGCCATCAGGGCTCAGCTTCCGGCGGGGTGAAGAAAATGTTTAGCCAACTCTCTCACTTGTCACTTTTATTGTATCCCAGAAGTGACTGAGTTTATATACACTATGATCATTCTCTGCTAATGTAAACATCGTGACTGTACTCCTCTGCATCATGCTGTATAAGACCTGCTGACTGAAATGGCAACAGTGCCCTCAAATGGTAGGTCCACCAGATAGGAGGGAACAGTTATAGGAATATGTAGCACCACCTAGTGGCTGTTGGAAAAACATATTTAATACACACACACACACACACACACACACACACACACACATAGTAACTGATGCCCACCAGCACCCACTCATTGTTGCACATGCTCACCATGCTGGTGCCACAGTGAAGCATCCAGAATATACTGTACATGTACTCTAATATAAAACAGGTTCATAACAAGATATTTCTGAAATGTACTTTCTATCCTGACATACATAGATACGTACTTGCTATACTTACATAGTTTTTGTAGATGCTCATACATTTACTGTTATTTATAATTTATTTTTTAAAATAATCATTATAAAAATAATAGCCAAGGGATTATTCTTTAGCACTCACATTAGCATCCCAGGATTAAAAAGTGACTTGTAGCTTTGCTGTGTGGGTGTGATAGGAACAGATGGATTGATTGTAAATCTGTCAGTGTGATAACCCTAACCCTCCCTGGCAGTTGAATGCTTATGTGCTTGGATAAAGTTTTACAGTTTTACATTTACAGCTGGTAGGAATCTACAGCCCTTTGGAAGACAGCAGGAAAGAAAAACAATATGAAACTGTAGGCTTAGGCTACATGTCTTTTACTGTGAGACTGTTTAATGCTTGGATTGTCTTTTACAGTGGATAACTTTTTTTTGTGCCACAGACCTCAACAAAGTACAACATAGATAAACATAGGGGTTGTACATAAAGCCTTTTACAGCTCCAGTTATTCTATCTTATAGCCTGGGATATTTAAATAATTTCGCATCTTCATTAAAAAACATACAAAATGTTGTCCAAAATTTTTATGAACATTTAAGACATTTTAATTTAATCTTAAGTGATTCATATATTAGAGTCACCATATTGTATAACATTGCTTTGTGTCAATTAACTTTCAAACATGTTCAAGATTTTGACTTAATGTAAAGTATTGTGATTTGCATCTGCAATATTTATCATTTATGAAAGTAGTATTTTTTTCTGTGTTTCATTATGAGGATGTTTCTCATTTCAAGCATTTTTAAAGAAAACACTTTACACTGACTTCACATTAACTTTTTTAGTGACTTTAGGTTTATTAGTTTTCATACTTTCACAGTATAAAAACACAAACATATCAGTATAAACTTATGGTAATATTCAGAAGACCATAACAAAAGGCCAATTGAAGAGAATGACACTACATGCACAGCTTCTAAATCCATACTTGCTCCATGCTTAAAGCTTAGTGCAGTATTTGTATTTACACTTGGGTCTATCTCTCTCTATGTTCACATGTGTTGGGGCCAATGTAGAGCCTGTGTGGAAGTTGTAGCAGGTAATTTGTGAAGTAGGTATTTACAGGCCTCCGCTGTAAATACATACAGTGTGTGTGTGTTGGTCTAACCATGTCCTCACACGCATGCCGACCACTTGTGACTTTTCATCACATGGTGTCTCCTCTGCCTGTCCGGTTAGTGCAGCGTCACTCACACAAGGAAAGGACCACTAGGATGTTATGATCGCGTACATGTGCCAGCGTTAGTCGTCATGTTAGAGGACAGAGACATATGTCAATCTCAGCAGAAGTGGTGCAGAGCGATAGTGTAGGTTTAACGTGGATCTCGGCTGCTCCGTTGTCTTCTCAAGGTTTGTGCGTTTCTTCCCTTATCCCCAGGTGCGCTTCTCAACATGAAGCTCATAGAAGTGAAGTTAATGTGGTGGTAAGTCTCGTCAGCTGCACATTGTTGGCTCTGGATTTATGGTTGTCCGTGGAGCTTTGGCGGGACATTTTGTTGGATGTTTTAATGGACTCAGTGGCGGCTGCTCTGTAGCTAGACTTAAATCCCTCACTAATTTGTTGCTTCCTCTATCGAGACTCATTGGACCCATGTTGTCTTTTCTACGCAATGACCATAGATCATTGGAGCTTGGATGTGGACATATAAAACGTAAGGTGTGATTTCTGAAGCTGCCTTGAAATTATTTAATTCAGCTAGCTAAAAGTATTGTCCTATTGCTTAAACTGAACTGTTGGGCCACAAGAGACATGTTATTTAAAATGTCTGAAGAGAGTTGCTGGTATTTTAGACAATTTGAAATCTTTATTTCTGTATAAATGCAGGTTTGACTGAAGTTTTGAATCTCAGTAAAAACTTTTTGTTGTCCAAACTAGATGATGCAATATTTTTCCTATGTATGGCCATTTATATATGGTTGAAATTTTGCTTGAGTACAATTTCTGTTGCACAAATAAAACAGGCCTTTATATCTTAAAGTCACTGGGATGCTCGTGTACTTTTGTGCTTGATGTGCACTTTTTTGAGTGGGAAAAGAAAGCATGCATTCAACAGGGTTAATGTTGAACCAGGACTATCACCTCTTCTCATCAGGCTTTACACTTGATATCAGGATTAACACTAGATGACAGGAGGTTGACATAATATTTTCTGGTTGCTCAACATGTCATGTCTTTGATGGTATTTTTTTTTAAAGCTGTACAGATTCCCACTTGGGACAAAAGGAGTAGATCATACATAAATAAATGTTGCTGCTCTGCTTCTCTGCCCAAATGCAGATTCAAACCAATAAGGCCACATAGTGGAATGTAAACAGTCCCCTTATTAAACTACATTTTAATTACCCAGATCTGGATTTTCATCTAGCTCCACATTACCTTTCATATACTAAATAGCAGTACCCTAAATATGCTGAATGTGTAACACAAATTAAAAATCATAAGTCTGCCTCTTTGGCAAAATCTATTTCAAACTGTAATGGGATTGAGACAACAATTCCCTTGGTGCAAGTGTAAAAGCTCCTGATTTAGCAGATCTCATCTCACCCAACTTGTAAATCACTTATATCAATTGTTTGTTTACCAATTTGGCATTTACACATCTAACAACATCTAAAGTTAGGTGACATAGATGTACCCTGCAGGATAGGGCATCAGGTGTGCCGTTCTTAGATCCCAGGCAGTACGAGAGGGAAAAGTTCGAACAGTTAAAAACAGTAAGTTCCCCGTTCACGGAGATGTCCGTCAATACGGATAGCGAGAGCAACGACATCCAGATCCCCCGGGAGATACCTTGCTGCCACCTTGTCATTAATGTCTTCCGATAGATTATTCGAAAAACAATCAAACAGAGAGGGGGCGTTTCACCTCATCTCAGTAGCAACAGTGCAGAACTCGATGGAGTAGTCTTACGTCATCCGCGCTCTGGGTGAGATGAAGGTGTTTTCAGAAACTTCACGTTTGGCGAGAATAACTGGACCGTGGCGCTGGAGCAGTAGTGGTCAGGCCAGGAACAAGCAGGCAAGAACTCAGAATATTATGTGGCTTAGTTAGGCAGGAACCAACCAGGGGGTCTCAGGTGAAGAGAATGAGGTATAAAAGCTGGTGATGGTGACTGGACTTGATGACTGAGAATTAGAAATGGCATTGGTCTATATTTGTGACACTACAGTGTGTGACTCCCTGATACATCTGGTTGCACTTAGTTTGACACCTATATTCCCTGTCGCCATCACAAGACTGGTTTGAAGTGTCTAGCACACTCTGCCAGCTGCCCCAGAGCCCATATTAGTATATTAGGGACACAGTGTCGCAGGATGCTGCGGGCAACTCTAGTATTTATAGCTTTGAGTCATACGTTGGAGCAAGGTAAGTGTATCTCCATCAATGTGCTTGTTCACCATGGCTCTGAATACGTATGGGACAAATACTGCAAAAAGAAAAGCAAGAAAGAATGAAGTCATTCTGATGTAGAATCAGTGATTAGCCTGCTCAAGATTAGTGCTGTATCACTGGATTTTAATTTCACCCACGTCTTCATCAGGAAAGTTTATACTGCAGCACACTGAGAGCATGATTGATGCTTGTGATATGATGATCACTACTGCAGGAGTCAGTAGGAACACAGACCTGGAGGTGATAATCTCAAGCACAAGTCAGTTTCAAGTTCATATTTGCTTCACTTGAACTTCATTTTTTCGGAAGGACCCATCCTTCTAAGTGAAGGATCGCTAATAAATAACTAATGTCTCAGTATTATGTTTTGCTGATCAATAAAAAAAAATCACTGAGGATTATCTGATCGACCCGTCACCTTTCAGCAGGGTCAGTCCTGGCAGTAGCCAGATAGTTGGCAGGGTGTCGGGTGCTTAACATAGATGATGCAATGAATAGTTGAGTGAACTAAGTTTAGACAGCATGTGAGGGCATTCATCAAAAATTGAGGGCAGGACAGACCAGTCAGACAGGGTCACAGCATCAGCGAGTCCTGTGATTTGATTTGGCTCTCTAAAGAAAAGCTTGAGTTATAGGGAGGAGGTGTGCCCTACATTTTACTGGCAGTAAAACAGGCATCTGTTTGTACAGCTGTCACAAAACACGTGTTGTCTACATACACATTTACAACTTGCGATGTAATTATACAGTGATTTGTATTAGATATATGTATTGTGCAGTCATCTGTTTGCATTTGAAGTTATAATCATGAAGCGTCTGCCCTTGCTACCTTTATCAGACAGCCATACCACCTAAATACATTTGCTGATATTAAACATAAATACACGAGAACACCTTCATCAGCAGCAAACACTTGTGCCCTATACCTCTTGGCACAGACCACTTCCTTTGGTTTACCCTAAAACAGGCAGCACTGACAGACAGCTGATGGCTGGGCTCAACTGCGAGCCATCTGTCAGCAATCCCAGTAAGATTTGACTTGATCGCTGCGAAAACAGTTGTGTGACTGTGGAGCAGAAACTTGTGTCTTCAAGAAGAAAAAATTGAACTGACAAATGTTGTTGCTTCATACACAAAGTTCTTTGACCTTTTTTTATTCATTACACAATGTCTTTTTTTCTTACAGCCTCAGTGCGGTACCTTTGGACAACACCGATAAGAAAGGCCTCCAGGTGGGTGGTCATTTGCCGGGCTGTGTGCCCGCAGGACCCCAGCAGCAGAACCAGCAGCTGCTCCTGACTCCAGCCAGCCTCCAGCTCGCTCAGCTCCAGGCTCAGCTCACTCTCCAGCGCCTCAAACTTGCTCAGGGTGGCAACACAGCCACTGCTGCCGCTGTTCTGAATCAGGTTCTCTCCAATGTCGCCATGTCCCAACCGCTTTTCAATCAGCTACGGACTTCAGCTATGGTTGGGAATCCACAGGGTGCCTTCCCAACAGGCGTGCCAGGTTTCACCTCTTCAAATTCAGCCTTGGGGACCTTGGTGGGTGGGGGCTTCCACCAAAATCCAGACAGTGTGAGACTGAACCATCCTGGTGGCAGGGGGGCAGTGGGACAGCAGGGTGTGGAGTACGGTAAAAAGTCGGGGCCAGCTTACCCCTCTGATACTGACAGGCGTCTGCATCAGCAAGCATCTGCTGGTGATGGACAGTTCACAGTGATTAACACTCAGGCTAAGAACATGAACAATGTAGGTTTCCAGAGAGATTTCTATAGGCAGGATATTCAGGGACAACAAGGTACTTTTCGTGTCAATGATCAAAACATGCATGTGTATGCCTCCGCTGGGCATAAGGAGCATTGGAAAGGCCCTGCAGGATTGAGCCACTCTGGAAAGGCGGATGCCACCAATATGTGGACAGCAGCTGGGCAGCTGATTCGACCCCAAACTGAACTTTACAACCCAGAGGAGCCAACCTCTGACCCCAAGTTCAATCACACAAGTGGGGTTTCCTCTCTGGCTTCAAGTGGCATGCAGGGATTTGGGGGCTTCCAGGTCCTGCAGGGAAATGAGGAAACCCTGTCCTCAGGTAGCAGGACGCTTCAACCTTATCAGATGAATGACTACCACGCTGTCACGCCCACCCAACTGCCACATCAGTGTAGCATCTGTGACAAGAAGGTCTACAACCTCAAGGTGAGTGAGCTGGTTATACAATTTCTCTGAGCAGTGAGCTTGTACAAGCATTTAGGAGCACTGAGCTTCCAGAGTGTTGATTGACTCTATGTTTTGTGTATGTGTGTGTGTGTGTGTGTGTGTGTGTGTGTGTCTTCCTAGGACTGGGACCAGCATGTGAAGGGAAAACTCCACCTGCAGAATCGAACATTGTACTCAAATGAATGGTGAGACATTTGCAGCAGTCATCGTCCCACCATGTAGCCAGTGAGATAGTCTGTCCATCATTTGAGGGCAATTTGTACTTGGCATTTTATTTTCCTTTTCCTTGCTCTATAAACAGCTGTCTTAATGTTTCTATGAATATGAGCTCTGTCACAAGATATGAGTGAGCGGGGCAGGGGAGAGGCAGCTAAAATCAGCCTTCTCTGATTGTTGCAGCTCCACCGTGGCATCAGCTGGAGCTGTTCACTACACTGCTGGCAGGCCTTCTGATGGAGCGCTGAACCCCGGAGGGACAAACTCCATGGTCTATTCTGCTTCCAGTCAAGGTAGGATAACCCGTCCGTCACCACCGGCCGTCGAGTGTTGCCCTTTTCACCGCTGAGCGTCGCCTGAGGTTTTTCCTGATTGCTGGAATATGTGAAACGGAGTGATACAAGGCGGCGCAGGAGTATTTATAGAGTGACAGAATGAGGCAGCGTATTTTTGTAACACAGTGTAGTTTGATACATTGATTTATAATGTTAGAATAAATTGTTTGAAATCCAAAATATGGTGACCACAACTCAAACTTGGCATTTATGACTTTCTTTACACGTTATTGCTTCTGATGACGTCTGTTTCATAACATACGCAGCACCTGTTCTCTATCAAAGTGACAGTATCATTCCACTGTATTGCATTTCACATAAGTCTTCCCTTACATATAATCACTTATAGATGTACGACAAGTCCAGGGTGTAGGGAGATTTTATTATTAATTATTTATTATTACTCTATTATTCAGTGTTTTCATAGAGATGGAGACATCGTTGTTTTTCCTTTGGAGTGAAATAGTTTTGCAATTACTGTTAATAAAAAAAATGTACTTTTTCCTTTTTTCAAGAGGTTTGCGCACCACAAAACTCACTGCTCACTATCCTCACTGCTCAAGCATCTTCTCTTCTTCTGGGTAAGAAGAAGAGGAATAAAAAGATCAACAAAATTCATTGTACTCCTGCAAGTTTTTGGTGCATAACAGAATGGGCAATTTTACAGAAGCCTTGAAGAATAAATATTTAATTATAGTGCCTTCAGATATCAAAATATTGTCTTGAGTCTATTTATATTCTATAAATTAATGGAAGCATCTTAGATTTTACCTCAAAATTAATTTTCATTTGTCCATTTTAAACACCAAACCACTGCTGGAACAAGCAAAATATATGACTGTGAAACTGAGGGTACATTCATATCATAGTGTGTTATCATTATACTTGTCCAATGTTGTTTGTGAGCACAAGTACATGTATTGAGCCTTTTACTTTCAGCCCTGCGAAAAAATTAATTACACACACAAACACACTTTTGTTTGACTGCAAATTTCACATTGTTTCCACAGATGTGTCTTCAGGAACCAGTGCATCATACTTGCCAGCTGCAGCGATGAAGACTTATCCCATGTCAGACTCAGGATTTGCCTCACACCAGCCCGAGTCAAAGGTCAGACAAATGTTTGGATTATTTCTCTATTATTAGAGGCTGACCCTGGAATGTAAATCAGCTTTTGTGACAGTTTCTGCAAAATGACAGTTAAAGATAAAGGAACATCTGTCGCACCTCAGTATGTCCTTCTTAATGTTATTAATAATGTTTGGTTAAATGCCTCTTGTAATGTTATACTTGATGAGCACTGGCCAGTTTTAAGTAATGAGTATTCTTTAGTGTCTTTAATGTTATTTATATGAATATATGAATATATTTAGTCAATCATTTAAAATAATTTCTAAAAACAAATCTTTGTTAGAAAGTTATATAGAAGTCTGATGAGAAATTCATGCTTCCAACTGCTAGTTGATTTTGGTCAAAGGTTTTGTGGTATCAGTGGGGAAGTATTTACAGGCGGTGCTACATGAGCTAATGCTAGTTGCTATAAACACACACCTGCCCCAGCAGAACAGGTGGCTTTTATTGTTTGAAATCCCTGTGTGGAGCATAGCACACAGAGCAAACACAAACTGGGACACTTTGAAGTGTAGTTGTGTTGTATTTTTGTTTGTGCAACAGCATCAACCTAAACAACATAAATAAATCACAACATTTGTAGAATTTTATTGTACAAGAAAGTAAAGAACAATTTTACATATATTTCAATGATGATTTGATGAATTTAAACCAAAGTAAGAATAGAAGATGACATGAAGCTCACACACACACAGTATAACAAACAGTATACACAAGTATGCTTATTTAAACACAAGTGTTCCTTGTCAGTGTCAGTAACCTAGTAGCTTCATGTGAAAACAGATCTCAGAGGGGGATAAACACAGGATTACAGCTAACTGCTGTATGGAGCTCAGACCCAAAGACCTCTGAGTTACACACCCCGGCCACAGTGTAAAGTTTCAGGACTGGTGAGAGACTGGTAAAATGATCTGAGGGATCGGCGTGTGAGCACTCTGTGCAGGAACGTAGGGTAAAACTGTGAAACCCAACTGACCACCTTCTTGGATCCTCCAACACAGACACTGATTTGAACAAATAAACAGTCATGTCGTCAGAGTTGATGTCTGTCAACGTGCTGTCAGTGAAAACAGGAGAGCCTCATGTGAAATGGTTGTTATTCTTTCCACCATTTGGGCCCAGTTCTCCAGGCCATGTCGTTGAGAGGGTGATGTTTTCAGTAACAACATATGGTCGGGCACACTGTGGCTGGAAAAGTCATTACTTTACACTGTTGCCTGTGGACTGTAGTCTCAGGCTGTCAGTGGTCTAATAAGTAGAAGAAGAAATGCATCCAAGGAAGAAAAAGTCTGTACATTTATTAACATATATATATTTATTTATTCTATTCCTCCTGCAATTTTTCATTATTAATTCTATGAACCAAATTCTTTCACTGAATCAAAGCTTTTCCTCATATTCAAAATCCCAACTGACCATTTATCTGGAGGCACTGGCTGTGTGTCATGACGCCACATTGTTGTGATTACACCGTGACATGGCATAACTCTGCACTTCTGCTCTGCGGTCACTAGAAACAGCTACTGTTGGAAGCCCGAGCCAACCTCGCAGCCATATCAGGGCTTTGCTTATAGGGCCGGGCTTTCAGGCACAGACAACATTTTATAGCTCAGATGTTAGGGAACAGCGGTGCACAGCAAGCAGCGAACAAGACTGTTGTTCTTTCTAATATTCCACGGGCATAAACAGCCTATTCCTGGATCTGTTTATTGAGGCCCAATAAACAGACCTTGCGTTGACCTTCGTGTATTCTGGTGAGGCCAGTGGCAGTGGCACAGAGATGTTAGTAGAATTATCACGGTTGCATCTAAAGCTGTTAACATCAAGTCAGAAACCATTAGGTTTTGTGGCAAAGCCAGGAATGTGGCTCATCCACAGTGAGATCATCCAGGTCTCTTGTTTTACGTGAGCAGTGACATTGTGGCTTTACACAACTCGCCAGTACAGAGAACAGTTTAAAATCCAACACATCGGATTTGTTTGTCTACAGAACATTTAAAAAATAAAATTAATTAATGACTTCTCTGTTTCAGGTAGCAAACAGGATTTTGTGAAATGCAGTTTTTAGATTGTTTGTAATCAGCACTTCATGTAGAGAAAGGTCCATCTGATTACGTTTCATCATGCCCTTTATAAACGCCACACTCTGTGGCCATTGGACCCAGTGTGAAGTGTTAGTTAGTGTTGGGTTTTCCCTGAACAAATTCTCTGTAAAAACAAAGACCCTGGTTGCTGGTTCCAAAGTGGGATTAGGAGCCACAGTCTGCCCTGCACATGGGACTGTCTGTCAGCTCTGTCAGCCGGCAGGAAGAGGAGGAGGGGCTCTGGGAAAAGTGCAGCTGCAGCACAATGGCAGCAGAAATCAGACTCCGTGATATAATAAGCTGAATTTACTACCTCTCTGTAGTGATGTTAAACTTAAACACAAGTTATGTGCAGCAGCAAATTTGATAATGAATATACAGAAGATAGACAGATTGTGCGTTTTTAAGGATGGTTTGTGTTGTAGTTTGAGTGGTCTAGGAGGCTAATGGGACAGAAGAATGATATGATGATTAAACTATGAAAAGTATTTTTACAAGTTAATAAGCAACATATAGTCAGAAACAAATACTTAGTATAACAGCGATTTTACAATATCTAAAATGAAAATAGATGATATGACTTTCACCCTCTGGATTTACTCATCTATGCCCTCTGCTTTAGAACAAAAAAGGGATGTTTAGCACTGCATGTCTCTGTAGTTGGTAGCCAGGGAGGATTTGTGACAAATGTGTGAAACGTCTGGGTCCAGTCATCTGACAAGTCTCTCAATCCAAACAAGAAATTTTTCATTATCGCTGCTGCAGCTCTGCCAGGGGAATATTAATAGAGGCAATCAAGGAGGGAAAGTGACATGGCATCCTGCCTGGTAGTGTTATGCCGATGTTAGACATAGACTTAGATTTTAGACCTGTTTCCTGTGCTCGCAGGGTGCATAATTCTGAGTTGCCACACTCACTGTCAAAGGATCGCGTAGATGTTGTTGAAATGTAATGTTTTTTTGGCCACTCTCTTTGGTAGGTCCCCACCCAAACTAGATTTCTTGTCAGAGCTGTAGTGACTGCACACAGTCACGTTGTATAAGTATGTACAAGTTTTCCCTTAAGCGATATTCTTGCATACGACTAAGTTTGTAATTATTTATTTGCAGACATTTCCACCCAGAAAAGCAACTCTGGGGCGAGTTGTTCACATCTGCAACCTCCCTGAAGGCAGCTGCACAGAGAATGATGTCATCAACCTCGGGATCCCATTCGGCAAAGTCACCAACTACATCCTCATGCGCTCCACCCATCAGGTACAAGACCACTAGAGCTTCTGATGTTCAAGGGTTATTCACCATCATCGACTGAAACACCCAAGCATTAAAATAAGAAAATAAAAATCTGACCCGTAAACATGAATGATTTGACGTTGGCCGTAGAGCCCCGGGGAGTGTTGCTAACATTTTTGTGAACATCTGTTAAATATGTCAATGCTCTGTTCACGCTTTGTTTCTGATGCCCCCAGCGTGCAAATAAAATACATTTCAGCAGGTTTAAATCATGCTAGCTGCATAAAACCTAACTGCTTTTCTTGTGAGGATTAATGTGATAACATTGGGATGTTCTTTGGTCCTGTTAACGTTTTCCCTTTGAAATGACATGTCAGTTCAAAGGGAAAACACATATTAAACGACTATCTACATCTCTTTCAGCTGTGACTGTTATGAAGTATCATGTACTTTGTCATGACCTGCTGACTGTTTAACTACCAGTACTTGATGTGTCAATCGGGATCTGAACTACCCCATAAAAACCAGCCCTTGCACATTTACAGCATTCCCACTAAAACGATGCTATATGTTACTGAAATAGTTATTGGTGATGTGATAATGTGAATATGTGTTGAATGCATGGCAACAAAGACCTTAGACAGTCAGAAGAGGATTATTTGTTACAACTGTTCTAACTGTTCTCCCATCAGGCCTTTCTGGAAATGGCGTATGTTGAAGCAGCGCAGGCCATGGTTCAGTACTACCAACTTACTCCAGCTATGATTAATGATCAGAAACTTCTCATACGAATGTCTAAGAGGTACAAGGAGCTTCAGCTCAAGGTAATTCTCAAAGGGAACAGCAGGTTGTTGCTTTAGTAGCGAGTATTATAACATAATTGTTTTTATTTTTCTGTTTAGAAACCAGGTAAAGATGTTCAGACGATCATCCATGATCTCACCTCTCAGAGGGAAAGGGATGAGATGCAAGAACTTGAGCAGTAAGGCGACGTTTTATTCTCCTTCAAACTCAGAGTTTTGATTTTGTGTAGCTGCATTCTATAAACCATTACTAGAAAAGAAAAAAATTACAATCCAGTTTAGCGAAAATGTCAAATTCCACTATCTAATCTACCTTTCATCTTCCTGCAGCTACATGCCAGAGAGACCCCGCTCCCGCAGCCCTATCAGCCGCTCTCTGAGCCCTCATTCCCACAGCCCCAGTTTTACATCATGTGGCTCAGCCCACAGCCCTCAGGGGGGAGCATGCAGGGGTCCTGAGAGAAGCTGCAATGGCCTTGGCCCCTGCCGGGGGTCTTGGGATTGGTCATCACACATAAGGAGGGGTGAGGAGGAAAGGGAGAGGGATGACCTGTGGAGGAATGGGGGAAACATGGATGACGATAGGCCTAACGGGAGGGGAGTGGACCGTCGGAAGGCCTACCAGAAACCCATGGATCATATTAGATCCGCAGATGAACGAGGAGGAGGAGGAGGGGGTGGCGGAGGAGGTGACGGGATGAGGGGCAGCCGAGACTGGCACCCACGAGGCAGTCCTCAAGGCGGGTCCTTCAGCTCTTACAGGAACATGGATGATGACTTCTACATGAAGGAATTGATGTACAAGTCGGACAAGCCGCCCAGAGCTCCATACCAAAGGCACGACAAGTCAAAGAGGAGGGATTGTGGTGACTACCACAGCAGATCGAGGCATCCTGAGTTTGAGATGAGTGATGAACCAGTAAGCCGAACACCAGAGGAAAAGAGGCAGAGTTCCCCCAGCAGGGGCCGCAGCAAAAAGACAAGCAGGAGGCACACTTCAGAAAAACACGAAAGAGAAAATACAAGTGAAAACACTGTGAGTACATTCAGGAAATATGCAGCAGAGATAGAAACCTGCATTATGTGACATATTCTTCTTATAATTAAATACATTTTTCTCTCAGGATCGCCAGTCGAAAGAAAAATCTGTTTCGCCTCAGCAGAGCAGTCAACCGAAAGAGGCTGCTGTGGAATCTAGTAAAGACAAAGACACTGTGAGTGAGCATTTATTTCTGTACGACAGTTCATTAACTTCATTTATTATTTTAACCTCAGAGTTAAACCATCTTAACAGCTCCTCTCGTTTTTTTTCCCAGGAGAAGGAATGCGAAAGTGGAGCAGACACTGATGAGGAGTGTTGGTACCCTAAGAACATGGAGGAACTGGTCACTGTTGATGAAGTGGGAGGAGAAGACGATTCCATCATTGAGCCAGACCTTCCTGGGTTGGAAGAATATGCATCCTGCCCCAAAGAGGCAGTGCAGGAAGAAGCAGAAACACAGCACACGTCACAGTCACCACCACCGCCACCGCTTACCTCTTCTTTGGAGGTGCAGGAGACAAACAAGAAGTCAAACCAGGAAAAGTCTTTTGTTGTTGCTGGAGACCAGGAAGAAACACCTGAGAGCGTTTTAAAGGAAGTCAGTCCTGAAGTAGAGAAACTCGGTCAAGTAGCCCCTGAGCCGCCGGTCACTGACCTGAGTGACTTCCCCGGTGAGGAGTTCAAAGCTGCACTGGAGGAGGCAAATTTAGAGGATAAAGTAACCAACAGCGAGCTTTTAGAGGAGCCAGTGAGAAATCAAGTTACAGCACTGGAGGACAACAGGACCCAGGAAGAAGAACAGGTCATGGAAACGATCACCAATGGGACACAACTCAAGGATAGCATCCTGACAAAAGGTTCGACAAGTCACATATTGTTTTTCTTAAAAAAAAAAAAAAAAAACAACATTTTTAATGTCCGTCAGTTCACACTGACTCAGAGGCTAATGGCTCTGCAAACATCAAAGCGACAGATACATAAGATCAGAAACTCCTAGCTAGAGAGCAGAGGGCAAATGTCTTGCACACTTGCCATCACTGGGCTACGCTTAAAGCGTTCCAGCCCTCCTCAGGAAACTCTCAGTGAATGGATGATGTTTTCGTCATCTCACATGACGTCAGTCCAGCTGCAGGCAGTTTGTCCAGGCGCTGTCCTCTCTGCTCCTCCCTGGGGACTGTGCCGTTGACAGACAGCTGGCTCCGAGGGAAGAGACGCACAGACCGAGGTCGGAGTCGATGCAGATAAAACATATCGTTGCTTCAGACGTGTTGACACACCTCGCGTGTCTCTCTTGATGGGAATTCTTAGTGAATAATTTGGTGTAAAATATGATCATTTCTATATCTGTTGAGCAAAGTCATTTTCTCTAACTTGTTTATTTTCTATACACATATATGGACACTAGCTTTTGCAATGTAACAGAAGAAGATTCAAATGTTTTTTTTTTCTGCAGCTCTTGATGATGTGGTTCTTTTTAAATTCCTTTAAATATATTGTCTGTACAATTTCTCATGTTATAATTATAACAGACATGTCTTTCGCAGAGATTGAGGCCTGCTCGCCGTCTCCTGAGCAAGACAAAGCTGTCAGTGAACACAGCATCCCTCTAGGTAATTGCAACACATTTAATCAGCGTGTTAAATGAGTGAGAGAAAAGATGCATGATGTCATGCATGATGGATGATTTTTATCTGTGAGGATGTTATAGCACAGTGACGACGGTTCTCATTTTGTCAGTTAACATAACATGAAACAGATAATTGCGGGATAAATAATTATGAAAGTAGAATCATGTGTCTGTGGCTGGATTCGTTCCAGGGACCGGTCTATATTTGACCAAGGACGAGGAAGTTCATGGAAGTCTTGAGCCTATGGTCTTAGTCCAGTGTTATCATGTGCACCATTAATGTGTGCACTGACAACCTGTTGCATTAGCACTCTAATTGACATTGACATTGCTTGGCCACTTGCTGACCTATTTCTGTGAGCAGGTTGTGAAACGACCCCCAGAGAGACGAGTATTTATGTTATCATTGGTGCTGGAATGACACAGCCGAGCACACGGTGTCAGGCCTGCTGCACGGAGACTTACATAAGCCCTGATGCACTGTGTCAACAATAGACCACCGCACTCCAGAGCTGTGTGTGCCATGAGCCGTGCGGCTATTTTTGTTGTGTCATGTCCCCAGAGTGAGTGTTCGGTCCAGAGCGAACTGCGTCCATCAGCACTGTTGCTCAGATAAATCCAACGTAAAGCACTGATGGGTCGTCTAGTTGTTGTTGTTGTCAAATCATTATTTTTTTAATTGTCTATTAAGATTTGTGCTGAGATGTTGTAGTTTAAAGGTTCAGTGTGTAGAATTTAGTGACATCTAGTGGTGGAGCGTCATGTTGCAGCTGAATACCGCTCACCTCTGCCTCCCCTCCTAAACATGAGAGAGAACCTGTGGTAGCTCAAAAGGTGTTGGGCAAGGAAGACGACTATTCGGCCCTTTAAATAAATAGGAATAACAACAAATATGAATGAATGAGGAAAAAGAATCTAGAATATATGAAAACACTTGATTTTGCTTTTCAAACTTGGATTTAGTCTTCAACATTTGTGTGTGAAAGGTTCCATTCTTGGCTAAACTGCGACCTGTGTGATATACTGTTTGTGAGAGTACTCATCTGTTGTGTTCCCTGTCTCACAGGAGTGGAGTTCATTGTACCAAGAACGGGCTTCTACTGTAAACTGTGTGGATTGTTCTATACCAGTGAGGAGAATGCAAAGATGACGCACTGCCGCAGCACAGTGCACTACAGGAACCTTCAGGTACACTGGCCACGCCTTTCAGTCCGTCCTCCCAGAACTACATGAGCACGTATTCACCAACCGTCACTGGTGCTGCGTCTGGGCATGTACGCTCCCTGTGTATTTGGTGTCACTGCTCTTAAACCAGTTTAGTGTCAAAGTTCAGATCTATCCGTCTGTGCACTCCGCTGTGTTCAGACAAGAGATTACAGCACCTGTTGGTGAGGCGCTGAGGAATGTGTTTCAAAATGTCAAATCACATCTCCAATTCCTCTCCGTTTCTGCATTTTCATTTGATATTATTTCTAATACTAATGGATATTCATTTGTTGAATCTTAATATTGTTCAGGGATTTGCACATTATGAGCCTTAGTTTTTAATAACAGCTCTGAAACTGTTTTAAAACAAAATCTGTCAGGTTTTCAAGTCATCAGCTAATTAATAACCAACACATGAAAAGAAATTATTCAGAATGTTTTTTTGTTTTTTACACTTAGAACACTATATTCTTGGAAACACAAATGTTATTACTGCAATTTTGGTGAAATGAACAACACCGCTAAAATTTAAAAAATCATTTATGTCTCAGTTCTACAGGAAATCGTGAATTTTATCAATATGGTTTTTATTTTGATGATTCATTAATTATTACTGTAAATTCAGAAATTCCATTTTCTTAAGACTTTGATGTTGTTGGTTGAACAAAACAATTTAAACACATCATCTTGTTGCTTTAGACACTGTTTTATGATGATAATTATAATAAACAACTGTTGTTTTTATTTAAATAGCACCATAAAATGCAGTAAAGTGTCAAACATATAAAAGACAGATTTATACAAAAACGAAAAACACTTGATTGCAGTCATTTGGCCAAACACTGTGCTGATACTGATCCAGTCCAGTGAACTGTATTAGGTTTCTGAATATTGGCCATTCAACAGCGGGATATGTTGCAGCACAGCTGAGACAAACCAGAGGAGCAGCGATTCCTTCACATTTGACGGATCACATTCCAGGAAGCAAACAGTTTTAGTTTTTCCACAGTTGTTCTATCTGTCAGAGCCTCTGCGTCTGGTTTGTCACTGGCTTTACTTTAGTCACTCTTACAGCCATATTTACTGCTTTATTCACAAAGCTGAACCTAACGCATGTATTTTGCTGTTGTGGATTTCTTTACTTTTCTTTTCTTAAAAAGTATTATGTACTCTTATTTACCACCCTAGTGGCATTTTATATCATGTACCATTTTAAAATACCTCTGGAAATAGTTTTAAAATTTTAAATGATCATTTATGCTTTTGTTTTTTAACGAATCAGCAGTTTTTCAGTAATGATGCAAATAATCAACAATATTTAAACACTAGTAGACGTATGTGTGTGAATTCTATGCTCATTAGAATTTGTCCCAATTGTATCTTTTGAAACGTAGACTCCTGGTGGCCGTGACTCTTGTTACTAACTCTTTTGATTTTTGTTTTAAAGTACAAAAAAAATGTCAGTTTTCTATTCTACACTTACTATGCTAAACATTTATTATTATTATGAAATGTGTTTTGAATTGAAAATCTTTCTGTTTTGCATCTTCCACAGAAGTACCTATCCCAGCTGGCCGTGGAAAGTCTGTCGGACGCACTCTCTGGACCCACGGCTGCTCAGTGACATCAGCTTGACCTCTCACCTCTTGTTCAGCGAAGAGCAGAGTAAAAAGTTACGTGTGTGTGTGAGCTGTCGGTGCTTGGCTCTGACCAGCTACACCGCAGATGATATGCTACAATGAAAATAGAGAATGTGGACAATTGCACTGGTTTTTGGTATTTTGGTGGGAGGGATAATTGATTGTATTGACAATCCCAGCTATGGATGCTATTGATTTTGTAATGTATTGTTCTTTTGGTTGGTGTTTTTTTTTCCGTTTACAAATTTACTGTGTCAGGTTGTGTGTGAATTGATTTGTTATTTTTGGAAATTAAATGTATTTTCAGCAATGTGATAAATAAGAAGACAGATTTCTTAAGTATGGGCTCATATTACTCATTTAAATGTGGTTTAATTCTAATGAGATTTTTAATTTGTTACGCTAACAAACTTGCAGCTCACAAACTTGCAGCTCACAAATGACTTGAAATGATCGTCACTGAACTTTTTTTTTTAACTCAGTTTAAAAGCTGAGGCAGATTCTCAGGTTTGTTGTATTTTGGTGTGTTGCACAATATACAATTCAAATTTATATTTATATTTGGGGCTTAAAATGCCCTTGCAGTTTTTCTTACTATAATCACCCTGTGCCTTTTTCTCCCTGTATTTCCCGTCAGGTAAAAATGTAAATATTTGAAACTAAGAATAAAGTAACTGTGCAAAGGGTCTTTATTTTCTTAACGTTAAATCTTGGATTTAACTCAAAAGATAGTCTCAGTCATATCCGCCAACGTGATAATGCCTTAAATATTGGAGACCTTCAGCTGGACCATGTGTTTAATTTATCACATATAAACGCACTGTTTCATGTTACAGTCGTTTGTGTCAGTGGGATTATCAGCCAGACAACTTTTTTGTATACTGTGAACAATAATCCTGCGTTGATGCTGTTTTCATATGATTTTTCATCTGACTTTTTTTGATGAAAGGAAAAAAACTTCAATAAATTGTTCAAAGATATCTGGTGCCTTGTCCCTATTTCAGTTTAAATTCCCATCTTAGAAGCTGGAGCTTCCTTCAGAAGGAATCTCTTGATTTCCAGCACTGGGACTTTTGTATACTTATCAAACGTAGTGTGTATGTAAAGTGGTAGAATGCCCATGCACTAAATGAACACCCCATAGACAATGCACGCTTCACCGTCGATTTCCTGCACAGTTTCATTTCAGTTAGGACTTCTGATTTATTCCCCCTCTTTTGTTAAAGAGCGCCCCCAAGTGTTGCGGCAAACGAAGAAACAGCTTTCGCTCTTGTTTGACGAGTAACGGTGATGCTGCACAATGTTTTTTTTTTTTTTTTACGAAAAACGTCTTCTAGAATTTTAATTTTCAAACATTCAGCGAAAAACAAAAGATAATTCATTATTTGTCCCACAACAGGGGAATGTGTTGGGTTACAGCAGCCGCAAAGTAAATTATTATTATTATTATTATTGTTGTTGTTGTTGTTGCTCTTGTTATTCTCATTGTTGTTGATGATGATGTCGTCATCTCGGAACCACCATGTTGCAGCTGATGTCATGGGCCTTACTCTCCCATGATAGTGGGTGCAGCTCTGCAGTATTACCGACAGGGGGCAGCCGCTCACGTCAACGCAGAATAAACCAGGGGCACCATCCCGTGTTGCGCTGTGATTGGCTCGCCCTTTTAAAGCTCACGCCCCCCTCCAGCCAATCAGGGAACCAAAACACGGAGCTGCGTGTGTGGGTTGCTGGGTCGATCGGAGAAGACCAGTGGGTCGGTGGTGTCAGCTCGAGCACAACAGACGGTCAGTGGTCGTCGCTTCGACTCTTCTCATCCTCTCACTCGAATTCTCACCGTGTTGTTGTGACGCAGTTGCGGTGTGTAATGGACGCAGCTGGACAGTGGTGCCGTTGACTCGCCGTGTACGTGTTATTTCTGCTCTGACGTGAATCGGCGGAGCCGATGCGTGTGAGATGGAGACACGGCGTGAAGTGCAGGTTCCGTTCGAGCACATCGGCTTCGGTCGTGTTATCGCGGCTGCAGCCGGAGTTCGGCCTTGTGACGCAGCTCTTCCCACCGAGCAGTCAAGCTAACGCAGCGTCGGCCATTGTTTGTCAACAGTGCCACTAGTGCGAATGAATGGGGGGAGGGGGAGCGTGCTGCAGCATGTCTGGACTTGTTGTTATTAACGCATGTCTGCTCATTGGTGTCCCGTCTCCTCCTCCACGGTGCAGGTCTCGCTTTCTGTCTCTCTCCTCTCTCTCTTTGTGTTTCTGCAAACTCCTGTTTCCTCCTGCACCAACATGGCAGCTGACTGCGAGGCCTGGCTGAACGCGAACCCCGTAGGTGAGTGCGTGTCGGTGGCAGAGATTGAAATACAGCCGCTCATTGTGATGTCAGGCACTGGGGCTTTTCTTTATGCGGATGTGGTTCATCACTTCCTGCAGCTCTGAACACAGTTTGATCATCAGTACATCAGTGAGTGCAGAAAGAAATGAACTGTGTCTGCACACCAGTGTGTAGAGCTGTTCATCCACTGCTCGTGATTTAAACGCATGCACACGTTAACGTTCCGCTGTTTCTGTGCTTCTGACCCAACAGAGGCTGGAGACCAGAGTGACTCCTTTGCATCCGGAGAGGAAGACAACGGCAGGCCCGCTGTCTCCAACAAAAACATCAGCACTGAGATCAACGGCAACTGGCTGTCGTCGTCTAGCAACAGCATCCACGAGGCGCGACTCAAGGCCAAGGCCAAGCGGAGGCTGAGGAAGAACTCCTCTCGGGACTCGGGCCGAGGAGACTCGCTCAGCGACAACGGAGACGTGGTCAGGGGAACCGCTCCTGCACCCACCAGCCCCAAGAGCAAGCTGCTGGACAGGAAATCCAGACTGGGGAAGGGCAGAGGTCTGCCCAAGAAGGGTAAGCTCTGATACCGAACACTCCACATGGTTCTGGTTTCCTGGAATTTCACATTTCATAGTTTTCTCTGCTGATCGTTGCCTTAGAGGAGCAAATGTTTCAGGGCCTGGTTCTTCAAAGGGGAATAGACCCTCATCACCGTGTGACCCACTGTCTTCCTCTGGTGGTTCTCCAGCTCTGAGCCATAAACCAATTAGCATGTGAACAAATGGCTGCGTGATCTGGAGCCGCTCACACCCATGTGAAGCGCTTGTTGCCATTTGCTCTTCCAAGCTCTAGTGGAAATTTCCATGAGTGGTAAAATAATAGCGTGGCAGGAGAATTTGCTTGCGTAAGTGATATTAAATGATAGAAATCTTTCACCACAAGTACTCACAGAAGCAGTTATTCATCGAAGGGAATGTCCTCTTGCTGGATGGTTTTCATAATGTCTTCCTCAGAGTGTGTGACACCACTTTGTATAACCTCGGGCATTCAGCTGAACTGCACTTCCTTATTCAGTTTTAAATCAAGCCTTGGGTGGACCCCTCCCAAACTGTCTATTTTACACAACACAAACTCACACACACAAGTAGATCAGCTTGAACATCCCCACTGCAGATCCTCACTGAGTGGTGGAAGAATCCAGTGTTACATGTCCTTGCAGACTGCAGGACAGTATGTTCAGTGAGCTCCTCTCACGGGCAGTAAAACTGGAGCAAGTGTGTTTTTGTCTTGGCACCGCGCCTGTCTGTTTTTTTTTTTTCTGGTTGCATAACAAAACTGCACTGTCAGAGGTGCCCCGTGTAACATTAGATGTGTGCTGTCCTCCAAGCATGGCAGCGTTTGAAAGGCAAATACAGTAGATATGCAGAAGTAGGACCAGTGTGGGCTGTGGTGGATACAGTGTTATGATATGTGTGACATACTGAGTGGGACTAAAGGGGGTTTAAAGCATGTCACACAAGCTGCTTTAGCATTGGGCTTCTTAAACTGCCTGCAATCTGTTGCGGCTGTGCCTCAGAGCCAGCAGATGTTTGTACAACATGCATCAGTGAGGGGTCACCTCCCCAAATACACGGATTATCTTAGAGCTTGTTTTGGTACCACTGGGTAAACTGGAGATGCAGCCCTGCGGCACAGAGGAGGTCAGGTCTAGTTATGCAAGAGAACAAAATCATTGTTGTTTTTTTTTCAATCAGTTTTAGGTTAAAAAAAAAAAACATTCTACGAGACCAGCAAAGTCCTTCTGTTTGGTACACGACACCATGCTGTGTATCGCTCGACAGCAACACCCCCACGTCTCATCGTGAATGCTTTGAAAGTGTTTGCAGAAGTGAGTGTAGAGGCGCTGATGCCGCTTTTTCACTTTCTTTTCCCGAGCAACCGGGGACGTGTGAACAAACGAACCAAAGTCTCCTTCTTTTCAAGCGCGACATCTGATGTTGCAGTTTAAGGACGCGGCCATGTGGCTCTCACACAAAGGCTCGTAATGTTTGACAGATCTCATGTGTAACTTTGTTGCTGACCGCAGGTGGGGCTGGAGGCAAAGGCGTCTGGGGCCGATCGGGTGAAGTTTATGAGCCGGAGCAGGTGGATGAGAAGGACCCCAACTATGACGAAGCCCAGGTAACGACTCCAATGTCGAGGTCAATAGACTGAGCTCATGTAGAATCCACTGCACTCATCTCTCATTTGGAGCTTACGTTTGGATTTGGATTTTTTTGTTTTTTGTTTTACCATGTAGATGATAACATGTACTGTAAGTTAATGTTACGCCATTGTACATCCTTTCAATTATTTGTCTATGCAATAAGTCAAATTGGGAAAAATGTCCTCCATTGTCGTCTGAGAGTCTGATTGTTGATTGTTCTGACAGGAAAACTGTGTGTATGAGACTGTGGTCCCTCCACTGCAAGAGAGGGACTTTGAGAAGACTGTTGCCCCCATAGTGCAGGAGTACTTTGAACACGGAGACACAAATGAAGTGGTTGTAAGTTGTTGCGACGTCCTGCTTTACAAAGAGCTGTGAAAAGTTGCAAGTATTGAAAGAGGACTCACTTTGAACAAGTTAACACTCCTCTCTGCGTCCAGGAGCTCCTTGCAGAACTGAACCTGGGGCCCATGTGCAGTGAGGTGCCCTCGCTGGCTGTGTCGCTGGCCCTGGAGGCTAAAGCCAGCCAACGGGAGCTCACCTCCAGGCTGTTGGCCGACTTATGCGGACCAGTTCTGTCACGTGGGGACGTCGAGAACTCCTTTGACAAACTTCTCAGAGAGCTGCCCGACTTGGTCCTGGACACACCCGGGGCACCCCAGGTGAGCGGTGATAAGAGTGTGTATGTGTGTGTGCAGCCCAGTTCTCAGTGTAATGAATATAACGGCTAGAAATTCAGATTATAGATAGACCTTTGGGTCTAGTTATTTAGTTGTGAGGGTGAGGGTTAGAGTAAGGAGCTAGGGAATGCGTTGACGTTGAGTGTCCTCACAACCACAGAGAGATGTGTGTGGAAAGAGCTCTTCCCCCTTTCAGCCTGCACAGACAGAGATCTCTGGCCATTGTCTGTCGGTTCTCACAAAATGCAAACTCAGCAAAGGACGCTCAAAGGGTTATTGGTCATCTCACACACACACACACACACACACACACAAAACCCCTTTCACTGTCTCATTCTGTCTCACTGGTCATTTCTGTCCCACAGATAAAGGGGCATTATGACTCTGCCCTGCCCCCACCTACTTTGCTTCACCCTTTCACTCTCTCGGTTTCCCAGACACACTCTCCTCTCGTTCTCCTCATATGCCTGCCAGTCTAGCCAGAGCCACAGTTCAGATGCGATGGAGCTGCATGTTGTCTGTGCACAAACAATGATCGGTGATGAGAACAGGCTTTGTGGAGGCCAGAAGAGCAGAGCCAGCTCTTTGGTTTTTCTCTGAATCATGCACTCAAACTACTGTAAACAAACTCACCCACGTGTCCCTGAGGCCACGGCCTGTTCGGTCAGTGTTTTCATGGCCTCTGGCTGTTCAACCTGAAATAGTTTTATAGTGCTGTGCCTGTAATGTGTGAAATCAGTTAGTTATCGGGTTTGCAGCATAATGGGGAAAAAAAGACCGTTCTCCTGTCATAATAAAAAAATATACGCAAATTACCATATTTAAAAAAATAAATAAAATGGAAAGCAGAAAACAACAACCCATTATAAACAGTACAAACAATCCTCTCCTCTGATTTCAGTGAACAAAACAACAGGTCTAATGAGAACCTGAGGAATGCAGTCATTTGTGTGTTTACAGTTTGTCCTGCTCTGTGTTTCTCCTTCAGTTGGTGGGTCGGTTTATTGCACGTGCTGTTAGTGACCAAATATTGTCCAAAGGCTACATCGAAGGTTACAAGGGCAAAGTTGACTGCGAATACACGAGGTATGTGCCTGGACGCAGAGCTCTGCTGCTTGTGATCGTAGCTTCCTGTCTTTCATGCTGTTCATCATCATGAAACACTTTAAAGCCTGTGTCATGAAAAACTGTGTGTGATGTATGAAGGGGAACAACATCCACGTCAGTCATTATTCAAAGTACAAATGTAGAATTGTCTGAGTGAGATGAAAAAGTTTACATTCTCTTTCTTTTGTAGACTTAAAAAGTGACAGAGACCTTGAGACAGGTGGAGAATCTTAACTGAGCTTGCGTGTGAAGAAAAGGATTGAGATGTGTCAAACAGAACGGGGTCTCCTGCAGTGCGTGACAACTTTTCTGTTTTGCTTGTGTCTCTCAGGGCGGCACTGGACCGGGCTGCAGTGCTGCTGAAGATGAGTATGGGTGGGCTCCGCATCGACAACCAGTGGGGGACAGGTGGGGGCCAGAGGCCTGTCACGCAGCTCATCAAAGAGGTAAATGCTCCTAAAAACAAACAGTTTTCTTCTGCCAGTAATAATAAAATGCTTCTGTTGTTTCTCCTAACAATTCCCAAATAGGGATGTTTCTTAAAAACCTTTGGAGTTGTTAGAAATTCCAACAGGTTAGTCATCGTCACTGAGTCTCTGTTTTCTTCCAGATGAACCTGCTGCTGAAGGAGTACATTCTGTCTGGAGACAGTAAGGAGGCCGAGAGATGCCTGAGAGATCTGGAGGTCCCACATTTCCACCACGAGTTTGTCTATGAGGTAAACTGTGTGAAGCTTTTTCAACCTGAAAAAGGCCTGCGGTGAATTCTCACAAAATATTTCCAGCCAGTCCATATCATAGTAATTTAAAACCTCTTGTTGACTGTAGTTGAGTTCACAGTTCAGACCTGTTGACTGGTTTTCTAATCTCTGCTGTCCTAAGATGTTATTGCTGATACAAGGCTGTAAATACTGCTGCCTCCTCCCTCAGGCCATAGTGATGGTGCTGGAGTCCAAAGGAGAGAAGAATTTCAAAATGGTTCTGCAGCTGATGAAGTCACTCTCTGCCTCCTCCATTGTCACCGTGGACCAAATGAGAAGGGTATGCCGCCACCTGGTGTTCGAATGTTTTACAGCATGGTTCTATTTCACGCACAACCAGTTCACTAGTCTTTTTTTTTCCCTGTCTCAGGGCTTTGAAAGAATTTATATGGACATTGCTGAAATCAACATCGATGTCCCTCGTGCGTACTCCATACTGGAGCAATTTGTGGATATGAGCCTCAGGGTGGGAGTCATTGATGAGAAGTTAAGAGATCTTTGTCCCTGTCGGTAAGTGCCCTGGCTTTGGCGGACACGCGCCTTCATTTGACCTCTGAAGGACGCTCTTCATTATGTGGTCTGTCTCTCCTTCAGAGGCCGGAAGAGATTCGTCAGCGAGGGGGACGGCGGTGTCGTCAAACTTGAAAGCTACTGAGGCACTCTTTTTACTGTACAAGAGGAAGAAGCTACTTTTTTACTTGCATATTTTTCAAGATAGTTGGGTACAATATTTCTCCCTCTAACAGTCTAAAGAATTGAAATTTTTGAAGCTGAGGTGGGCTAAAAACAAACTGCACTTTCCCATTGAGACTGACGATTCCTTTCTCCGAGGTTTTTCAATATAAACATTTAAATAAGCTAACCCTTGAAGTGCCACACCTCTCAGCGTCAGTCATTCCATGTTGTTTTGTACAGTATTTTCTTGATTTCACTGCCACTCCTTTTGTGTTTTCTAGAACACAGTGTTTGTACAGAGACGACTGGTTTGTGGCAAGAGCTTTACAAAGGGGTTTCAAAAAGAAAAATAAAGATTGTGAGTTCAATATAATACTGTCTCCCTTATGAGCTGCTCTTTCTATGCTGTGCTTCCCTCTTTTTTTCTGTCTTTATGCCCTCTAGAAATCACACAAAGATAATGACATGGAAGAATTAAGACTTAACAAAAACAAATACCAGTCAGATAACTTCTTAAAATGGGACTCAGAGTGTTTATTTTTATATATTAGCAATACTGGTTTGTGAAATGTACTAGGTATTGCTTCTTGTTTTTTCATTAAACTACTATTAAATAATCCAAGACTGCTTTGTGAATGTCACAATATTAACACAAGCAACGAACCACATGTTGGAACTAAACTCTTCTCTCTAGCACATCAAATCTATGCTACTTTCAAATTAGAAGGTGGGTAGCATTTTGTTTTATGTATTATGGGCAAACTGCAGGTGAAGATTTTGTTAAAGAACTCATGTTGGAATAACTGGCACTAAATGATTAATTATTACATGCAGTTTATGATTTGACAATAATTCAGGAACAGTAGGAAGAGGTGTGATTTGATGCAGTTTAGGTTGACAACCCTCGCCACGTCATCCACCCCTTCATGTAGCATCTCGCTGTCCATACAAATATTTTGTCTATTAATGCTTGAAAACACTGCATCCTCCATCCAAAGGAATGTTCTAGCAGTCTGTCCTCTTCATGCTGGTGCAGGTCCTCCATAGATTGCTACTGTGGCTGCTCCTTCATCGCCAGTTCCTGCTGTTTGACGGCCTCTTGAGCCTCCATCTGCATCTTCTCCAGTTTCTCAAGAGTGACAGATTTGAGTGGGAGCAGCTTTGGCTTACAGAGAACCATGGTAGGGACGTCTTCCATGGAAAGTTGCCCTGTGGACGGAAAAAAAACAAAACAATCCATTAACATCAATTCTCACCACTGCAACTAATCTAGATGTAAATGTGAAGTCAGAATTGTTGCACATTTGTAGCATTGCAAGATCTGACATTTTAATTTAATTTTAATGAATGAATCAGAGATGCTTGCTTTAGACTATAAAAAAAACCCTACTTATTATGTGTGTATGCTCTCAGCTGTGGCCCATCACATGCCATTTGTTTAAATCTCTGGACCACTGGTGGTCAGTCTCCCTGCATGAACCATCTGGGCAGTGTCCACTTGTAGTGCTCTGCTTCTGAACAGACTGCACACATTAAAATCCATTATTCTAAAATCCTTTTCTTTCGGCTTTCTATTGCGACACTGTCAATGATGCTGCGCTGCACGAGAGACTGCAGAGGTGGAGCACGCAGCACAGAGCACCCACTGACTCATTTTGCAAGCTTTTGCAGATTTTTGAACAGTTCGCATGTTGTATGGGGCTCCACAAACAGCCTTTTGTTTCAAACCACTGCTGCCAAACGAGCTGATGGCTTGGGCACAAACCTTGTTTAGGCAGAACTTCTCTGAATATTGACTTGACTTCTGGCATTGTGTCTCCAAAGTGCCTGCTGAAAGGTAAAGACATCAGTTTATTTCAGATAAATAAAAATGCAGAAAGAAAAGCCCAAGATTCAAAACTTTGACACTGTGGAATTAGAAAGAAAAAGCTGCTGCCAATAAAAAAGGGCATTTAATAAATGGTGAACTCTAACTCTTAAGCAGTATCACAAGAAAAAAGCTAATTGAAACTGCATTTATAGGATCTGTGCCACAAGTTTGTACATGCATACTACTGCAGTTTCTATGATACAGAAGATGTGTTATTCAAATATGGAGTTGCATCCTCGGCGACATCACTAGCATGCTATAACAGCTATGTTAACACTATTAACACCAGATCATCCTGCGGGGATCCTTAGTTAGCTTTAGCTTTTCTGGTTCCGTATTGTGGAGAGCAGATTTTACTGTGACTTGTATTTTCAAGTTTTTATTGTGTTCACTTTCCACAAGAAAGTTTGGATACAGCGTCATTTCTCTGATGGCCGAATCTACCATCACGAACCTTTTTGATCCAACTCATCAGGCTTAGTGTTAGCATGGGCTAGCATCCATCAGCAAACATCCGCTAGCTTCGCTAAAGCAATGGCCCCTTCCAGGTGTCGAGCAGAGACACCGCCTCTATCGACACATTGTGGTGTGTTTAAACACCCTACGTGACCAAGTTAAATAATACGAAACTGCGAAAAACACAAACACATGACAACATTCAGTGACGCACCTTTAGCTCCGGCCGAGGATCACAGCGGTTGTCAAGCCAACGACTCAGTGAGAGTCACGTGACACCGCCCCCCCGGTTCTTCATGGGAACCAGACACATGCACAGCAGCAACAGGCCTTCTAACGAATGGATCTTATCAGAGTTCTCCCACCATTCTGCATTTATTTAGAAGTTTGAGTGACATGTTAGCGTCAGCAGCGTCCCAGTGGTAAATCAGTTCTTACTCTCTCACTCAGACAGACGCGCACGCTCACAGAGAGACTTTCCATTGACTTCAAGATGCGAATTTGAGCTGTGCACGCGCGTGCAACTTCCATTCACTGAACTCGCGCATTACCAAAACACTGCTTCCCTCATTTCAACTTAACCAGGACTTGTTCACGCCAAGCATCAGCCACAACTCACTTGTTATCACCAAGCTGACCGAGCATCACAATTAAACACCTGACCAAACCATGTCCCATCTCTTAAGAGCAAGTGTTATCCCCCACACAGCTTCTGAAATACTTTAAATAATCAGCACACCTCTCCATCATGTTAGAAACGCTTTCCTCTTACACACACACGCTTTCTTTTTGTTTATGTGTAGAAGTCTCGTTCCTAAGTCTCGTGATAACAGCGGCAAGGCGTGCGAATGACGCAGTTTGGTGTGCGGGGAGGGAGCGGAGCGAGCAGCAGTGTAGGAAAGAGGAGGAAGCAGCGAGGATGGCGGAGTCACACCTCTGAAGGTAAAACACTTTTATTATCACATTAGCTGTGGACGCTTTGTCGCCCCCGACGCCACCCGCCCCCCGTGGCAGGCTCACGCACCTCACCGCAGCTCACGCACGCAGTGTGCCTCTCATTGCGGCGCGTGTGAAACGCAAAAAGTGTCATTTCGTGGTGGCGAATACGAACGCACTCTTTTGTTCAGCTTCGGAATGGCCGCTGTTTTTCACAGTGTTTTCTTTTTTTCCTCCGCTAATGTTCACCGCGGAAACACCGCTCGGACATCCCGGTATAGTTAGTGGCATCCGGGCAGCCCCCGGTGGCTGCTCTGCCGGGATACGAAGCGCCTCCGCCGGGCTGGGCTCCTCCGGTGTCTCCTGCCCGCTTGCGCTCAGCTGGCTGCAGCAGAGGCTTCCCCCTCCTCGGTCGCACTCGCGGCCGACGGCTCGGTCCGACAGCCGCTCTGTTCGGGGCCTACGCTCACACAGTTAGCCGTGCTGAAAGATAAATCTCCCCGCTGGGTAGAAGTAAACGTGTCAGGGGGGAGCCTCCACACCCACAGCCCCGTCTCCCACGCACAATCACAGCTGTTTGATTGAGCCCTTCTCCCGGACTGTGATGTGACTCCTGTCGCTGAAATCTTGTTAGCCGGCGGGGCTAACTTGTCCGCTAGCTGACGTTAGCGAGTTAGCAGTCTGGCACAACTGACGTTTGCTTTGCTGTTGACGTTTAGCTTAGCTGCTTTTATTTCCTGCCTTGTTGTTAGTGGTTAGCAGGATTAGCTTGTGTGATTTTTCTCTTCCTGGGCTGAAAGTATCGCATGAAAATAATCCCCGTGTTCAAGCTTCAAGGCTGACTTTGCAAATATTAGACATATTCAGCCAGATTTGGTTAGCTATCGACCATTGGTGATCTAGCCGAAGCTGGGTTAACAGTCAAGCCTTATCGTGTAGCACTGTGCGCGTCAAGGCTAACCAGTGACTGCACAGCATCGGCAGCCTTGGTGTGTTTTCCTCGGTGTTAGGTTGAGTAATTCGTCTCGGGAAGGTGACCTGGGTTTTCGACCGTTTACCCTTTTGGTGGTTTAATCTGTTTGCAAGGATTTGCCACTGGCTGACGTAGCCATGGGGCTAGCATCGCCCCGTGCAGTGCTGTTTAGCAGCAGTAGCTGGTAGCTGCCACCTCACCTATGCCAGGCTGTTTAGTCTCAAACATTAACGCTACACGGATATTAACTGAAACTGTCAGTCCTTGTTTGTTGATTCTTGAGCAGTAACACACTGTCCAGCAGTAACATGAGCCGGGTTTATGTCATTTCCGTGAATCTGTAGTGTGATTTCGTATATATCGTGTCTTTGCATTTGCTTCACAGGTGCTGTGTTGTATTCTCAGACTGGCTTACAAGTGTTACAGTTCTGCTTTGATCCACAATCCATTGTTCAGGATCAACGCAAGCTGAAGAACATTAGACTGTTCTACTTTGGTCTAATGCACTGGCATCAGATGGGTTCAAGATATCCTTAATTGTAAATTCATTAGTCTCCTGCGCTAGATTTTCATCAAGGCCCTGTACAAGTCAGGATTCATTTTATTTGCGTGTACGAGTGAGTCCTGCAATCTCGATGTAAGTCACAAAATGACAAATCTCACAACTGACCCGTCTATCAATAGCTATGCCCATAACACTTGCCAAAATGATTTCCTCACACCTGTATAGTAGACAGATTTGAAGGACAATGTATGGAATATAAATAGTCTCTAAGAGCCCATTAGTACTGCACTTTTTCACATTTTATTTAATACCATTAGTAGTTTGGCTACAAATGTCTTGCATTGATGTGTTATATAGCTTCTACCATTTCCTGTACAACTAATGGGTTATTCACATCTCTGCAGAACTGTTGCCTTTTGCGTGTTGAGGCAGTTCTGTCATTACATTTATGAACAACTAGTGAGTCCTTTCTCAAGCTTCTCATGGATGTGAAAAGTCCCTGAATCTCATTAATTCCTTTCTCTGTAGTTTTCCTACATGGTTATAGCATTATATGCTTACATTACGTAGGTAGCCTATTTACCCATTAGTTTATTCTTCTTTCTGTCACTCTTGTGGTTTTGGTCACCTGAATACTACAACTGTTTTGCATTTTAAAATAAATTTTAAACATGCGTCTGCTATATCTGCAAAAGCAAGCACAAAGAGTTATTGCATGGCCTACAAAGCTTGTTATCATTGGCAAAAGATTAACAAGAACATGATTACCAAAAGTATGTTTGTAAAAAATGAACTTGCTTACTTCCAGCCTCAACTTTTCCTTATCGTCTCATTTGTTCTTTTATTCAGTTTAAGATGAAAACACAAGTTGTGAAATACAGGAGTGAATCTATACAGATACCATTTACATTGAGTTTGTTATAAAAGGAGGATACATCACAGCAGGCACACGGAGAGTGCAACCATATAAGGAATTTGCCTGCACAGTTTGGATTGGCCTAGTATTCGGGCTGGCCTGGCTATTCTCATTTTATGTTAATGAATATATTTTTACTGGGTTATTCCTGTTGTTGCCTGAGTTACACTTTTATCTCCTTAATTATGATTAGAAAGAACAGTGGACACATTTTCATTTATTTACAGAACACACTGGTAGGTTTTCTATCATGCAAGGGGTGCTGCTCTTGACCCAACATTTCTTTCAACCAAAAGGTCATATGACCTGTTGTTGTGGGGACTTCATGCTTTGAAGGCCACTTCTAAAGATTACTCTCAGCAGTCCTAACCTTTTCACTTAGCTCTGATCCTGAGCCAAGCCTGCCTCTCTCTTTTTCACCACAACTTAGCTTGTACTAGTGCTAGAGAGCATTACACAGTCCCTGAGGTACAACAGCACTGGAGACTAAACAGACGGGCCGCCAGAGACATTCTGGCTCAGTTGGTCATGTAAAGGGTTGTTTGTTTCGTCTGGCTGCCTTTTTAAGATGTCAATTTGCAGTGTGATTGTTGCATTTCAGACTTTATGGCTGAATGCTAAATAGCTGAATGCATGTCTAGGTGGGGCACGAAAGCTTACAGTAATGTCAACACCCGCTGGGGCATGTTTGTTTAGTAGGAGCAAGTTGGAGTCAGGTTATGCTCAGTATATTCAGCAAATTTGTGTGGACTGGCACACACAGTACCACTTATCTCATTGTATGAACAGTCTGCCAAACCTGTTGGAAGTGTTTTGCTGCCTTAACCTTTTAAGGAAGAATATTATCAAGTGATTGTATTTATTGATTTCTTCTTTTTTTGTATGTATGGTTGTTGTGCAGATGTTTGTTTGCATTGTTTCCCATGAAAATTGCATAATATCTGTTACAAGAGGAGGTTCTCTGTGGAGTTGTAGTGGCAGGAAAGCTCACAGCTCTGCACGGCCCTCTGTCTTTCTAGAACAATACAAGTTTTCAACAGCAGTTTATTAGAGGTGTGGTTTTCCT
Source organism: Pseudorhombus dupliciocellatus (assembly GCA_016785235.1). NCBI lineage: Eukaryota > Metazoa > Chordata > Actinopteri > Pleuronectiformes > Paralichthyidae > Pseudorhombus > Pseudorhombus dupliciocellatus. The sequence goes on from JAFBJW010000390.1 coordinate 655,665, forward strand.
GCAAAATGTCACTGAAGCAGATGTAAAACAAGGAAGCTGCCTACCGCATGTTCCTGCATACATTGCCTTCTGCCACACGCCATCGGTCTTAAGTTTTTAAAATTGCTTACTTCTGTTTGAGCTCACTTGCCCATTGTTCTCAGTGTGCAGTGACAGTTATTTGACAGGGTGAAGTGAGGAATTTGTGAATGCTGCCCACCAGAACAAACAAACAAAGGGTTGAAATTGAATTGGGCTTTGAAGATCAGAAACTTTCAGACCAGTCAGCTGTTAAATATGCTGAGAATTTTTGTGTGAAAATTATATTTCTTTTTTTCCCCCCAACAGCAAATCTTCGAGGGATTAAAAAAAAAACTTTGACAACCTTTGCCGCCTGAAAGAACTTCTGTCTGAATGTCCCGAGATTGTATACAGATGAAACACTCAAGCATGTGGACCATGGATGCCACAATCCTGCTACTCAAAAGGATTTTTTCTTCCGTGTCATTTTAACAAAGCAACAATATATAAAAGTACCCACAAAATTTTGGATCACTGGGCTTTTATTTCAAGGATAATCATAAATGTGTGGGCCTGCACAGGGATGTTTTCTTTAACGGCCTCCTTGGCTGTCTGTGTCCCTTTTTTCCCCAAATAAGTAATCTGACAGAAAAGACTCCCATGAGCAACTCTGCAAGGGGCCCGATAACGTCGACATGAGTAGTAATTTAGGCAAAGACAAAGATTCAAAAGATAAGGACCCCAAAGGTGGTCCACCAGGGAAAGAAAGGGAAAAGGAGACCAAGGCTCTGGCCGGTTTGGTCAAGGATGGAGGCAAAGAATCGAAGACCAAAGGGAAAGATGCCAAAGAAGGAAAGAAGGACAACAGCAGTTCAACACCGGGTGTTGCCTTCTCTGTTGACAATACGATAAAGCGGCCAAACCCGGCACCAGGTACACGCAAGAAGTCCAGTAATGCCGAAGTGATCAAAGAACTTAACAAGTGCAGGGAGGAGAACTCAATGAGACTGGACCTATCTAAACGGTCCATTCACATGCTGCCCACCTCCATCAAGGAGCTGACGCAGCTCGCTGAACTCTACTTATACAGCAACAAGCTGCAGAGCCTGCCGGCCGAGGTGGGTTGCCTCTCAGGCCTGGTCACACTGGCCCTGAGTGAGAACTCCCTGACCAGTTTACCCGACTCCCTGGACTCCCTCAAGAAGCTTCGAATGCTCGACCTGCGGCACAACAAGCTGAGAGAGATACCGGCTGTCGTTTACCGGCTGACGTCTCTGATCACGCTGTACCTGCGTTTCAACCGCATCACAACAGTAGAGAAGGACATCAGAAACCTGTCCAAGCTCACTATGCTCAGCATCCGAGAGAACAAGATTAAACAGCTGCCAGCGGAGATTGGTGAGTAGGGACCAAAGTGTAAAGATGGTGCATAATATATATTATGTATATCGTATATTATACATTGTCTAAGTGAACTTGAAGTGAATATTCTGACTATTAAACTTTGCAAAGATACCGCTAAAACAAACGTGTCATTGACAAAACATTGTAAATATTGTATTTAATATGTATTTAGATTGAATGAGTCGGGTATGAAAAAAGTAATGAAAGGTTGTTGGTCCTTTTAACAAAAGATGGGTAACTTCAAGCCCATTTAACGTTCAAGTTTTGCATATTTGCATATTTCTGCAGGGGAGCTGTGCAGCCTTATTACTCTTGATGTTGCCCATAACCAGTTGGAACACTTACCGAAAGAGATTGGGAATTGCACACAGATAACCAACCTCGACCTGCAGCACAATGAGCTCTTGGACCTCCCTGAGACTATAGGTAACTCATTTTATGACTCAGTTGCAGAGATATTATTTCTCTGTTTGTATCAGTCTGACTCCTACTAGGATTTATATATGTTAGAATTGTAAAACAGTAAGGTTTTTGTGTTGTTTCAGGGAATCTGGCCAGCATAAATCGCTTAGGTCTGAGATATAATAGATTATCAGCCATCCCCAGATCATTAGCCAAATGTCGAGAACTGGAGGAGCTCAACCTTGAAAACAACAACATTTCAGTGTTGCCAGAGGTAAGTAGAACTTGGAATTTAATCTTGGACATGAATGCAAAACAGTCCTGAATAATCGAAACAGCAGTATATTCCAAGCTGACTTTGTTTTCAGCATATATCAGTTTATTTTCCCAGCATTTGAAAATTGAAAAACAACCTCAACCTCTGCTGTGTGTGTGTGTGCGCTCCCAAATCTATTGAATTTTTTTAACTTTTGCAGAAAGGGTTTTCTTGTGCGTGGCCTATCCACTTAAATTCCTGTTTATGGTCACCAATGCATTCTGTGTAATAATCACAGCCTGTCGTGATGTAACCCTCTCCTTATACTGTCTGAATAGTGCCTGTGTTTCTGTACTTGACCAGGGCCTGCTTTCAAGTTTGGCCAACCTGACGAGTCTAACACTGGCAAGGAACTGTTTCCAGTCTTACCCTGTGGGTGGACCATCCCAGTTCTCCACCATCTACTCCCTCAACATGGAGCACAACAGAATCAATAAGATCCCCTTTGGTATCTTCTCCAGGGCCAAAGTGTTAAGCAAGCTTAACATGAAGGTACAAACACGTGCATATTATACTCCTCACACCTTCACCAAAATCAAGTATCCTCACATCATCGCAAGACAGGGAAACTCTCACTACAGACATTTTGGCTTTTCATTGTAGGAAAATGTTAGCTGTATCTTATCTGCTGTATTAACAGTGCCTGTCTGCGCTGGTGTCCAACCAGTACAGACAGTACGGACATTTAAAAAGTCCAGAGCTTGTCACTTTCTGTATTTCCACCACGGCTGTAGTTTGCATTTAAGTCTCCATTTATTTTGGCACAAGCTAACATAGCTGACATAGTGACTGCCCTGCTCAGCCGCTCACACAGCACCGTCCCTGTATCGACCCTGTGAAATGTCAGTTATTTTGCTTATCAAGGTAATCCATTGTCTTCCCCAGGACAACCAGTTAACATCTCTGCCACTGGACTTTGGCACATGGACGAGCATGGTTGAGCTCAACCTGGCCACGAATCAGCTGACAAAGATCCCAGAGGACGTCTGTGGTCTCGTCTCTTTAGAGGTGAGTCTCACATTCACAGCTCAGTGGAGATGTAGAAGGTCTGTTCTAAGAATAAGTATATAGAATAAAGAGCTATCAACTCAACACATTTCAGCCCTCGCATTGAGGATGATGGCTGATGTTAAAAAAACATGGATTCTGACTCATGCAGTACAGTTTTGTGTTTGGTTTAAATGCAGGTAAACCTGCTAAAAAGGTTCCTTTCCCTTTTGAGAGATTGCCTTTCAGTCCTCTCCCCAGTGGGTCGTGCTCAACATCACAAATGTGTTGCCAAACCAATGTGTCAGAAACTCTCTTTCCAGTGGTATATTAAGCAATAATTACACAAATGTCTTTTTTTTCCAGGTGTTAATATTGTCCAATAATCTTCTTAAGAAGTTACCACATAGTATTGGGAATTTGAGGAAGCTACGAGAGCTCGACTTGGAGGAAAACAAGTTGGAATCTTTGCCTAATGAAATTGCTTATCTTAAAGATTTACAGGTATGTTTTCTACTTCTCACCTCACCTCTCACCTCTGTTTGAATATCTTTACAATTTAAGTGATCATGTGAATATCCCCTCTGTTTACAGTGAGTAGTAAATGTCTTGTTTTTTTGTATGAATTTGTATGATTTTTTTTCTCACTCGTTTTCACTCTCTCATTAGAAATTGGTGTTGACGAATAATCAGCTGACTACGTTACCCAGAGGCATCGGCCACCTCACCAACCTGACTCACCTGGGTTTGGGAGAGAACTTGCTGCAACACCTTCCCGAGGAGATTGGTAACAACTCATTTCACCCCCTTGTTCTGCTTAAGTTTTTCCCATATACCTTCGAAGTATTCAGTTGCTCTCATAAAAGACATTCTATAGGCTTGAAAGAAAGCAAACCAAAATACAGTAGTTTTCCAAAAATCTTCTTTTGGCAAAGCACAATCCTCCCCACACAAAAAATATACATGTTTATACATGTTGATAGAATTTGTTTTAAACATTTGGGAAAACCTTCTCCTGTGTCTTATTTGTTGTTTTTGAATAAAAAGCTAAACTTAACTATCAGGACTTTAGAGCTTAGCAGCCGACAGTATGTCCCACCTGTGCTTTCCTCCTAGTGATTGGTCCAACCTATTTACTGCTGAGGTCAAGAGTTTAGATGCAGATTACAAAGGCTGGAGGAAGGAGCCAAAGGTGGTTGTATTTTTAGAGTATTCACACTGGACCCAGAACTGAATACCTGCAGTGTGTTGGTGATCTGTCTTTGAAACCTCATCCACCACAGCTTGTGGTGAGACAAACAATTGATTCAACAGTTTGTTTGTCTTTAGTAATTTTTGCCTATTTATCTAGAAGATAATTTGTAAGGTCAGACAGTCATGATGGACGCAAGAGCCTGGCTTGCAGTCTCTGTCCTAGTTCATCCCCCCATGCTAGTAAAGGGCCGTCCTCAGACTGTTATCGTCATACTAACCTGATGCATTAAGATTTCCCTCTAATGGGAGCCAAGTCTAACTAATGGCCCTTAAGTCAATGAAGGAGGTGTGTCCCAGTGCTTTTGTCCATATAGTGTATATGAGTGTGTACAACGTGGTGCACCTTAATTAAGATTAAAGAGACTTTCGGGCCTTGGTGGAGGTGAGTGCTCTTGTAAGTGCCATTCTGTTTTATTCATGCTGTCTGTACTCTGGATTAACACTGCTTGACATCCGCCCTCAGGTACACTGGAGAACCTGGAGGAACTGTACCTCAACGACAACCCCAACCTGCACAGCCTTCCGTTCGAACTGGCCCTCTGCAGCAAGCTGTCCATCATGAGCATTGAGAACTGTCCCCTCAGCCACCTGCCCCCGCAGATCGTGGCGGGAGGCCCCTCCTTCATCATCCAGTTCCTCAAGATGCAGGGACCCTACCGTGCCATGGTTTGAGCCAAGAGCAGCTCAATCCCAGTCCCACCTAATCCCAAAACCCTTCAGTTGCTCTTGCACCCTCTCGCCTGGCGCCCACCCCCCACCATTACGTGTATCATACACTGTAAAGAAAACAGACTCGCCACAATCAGCGTCGAGAGGGGGAGCGAACAGAGGCGGAAGTAGAGGAAAACGTTTTTTTCTTCCTCCTTGAGCAGAAACAAGGTGAATCTTTGGAGACTTGACTCATGTTTTGCTCCAGATGTGTATCACAGTCATTTTAGGACCCCAGCCACCCCCTGCTCATCTTTCATGCCGAATCATACAAGAGGAAAAATATTTCCATCTCTTTGCCAAAACTGAAGATCTATAAAATTATATATATTGAGTAACTGTGAGCTAAGTGGCAAGTCTTTTAACCATATAAACCATGCTCCCATTGCCAATGTATTTACAGTAATTACAAGCATCTATTATGTGAGCAAGGATACAATTGTATGCAAAAACAAACAAAAAAAGTCTTTTGAACTTCACATTTACTGCTGCTGCCGTAATTTTAACTGTCATTTTTCTTTTGATATCCTTTTTTATCATCTTCCTCGAGATAACTTATGTTAATTGCTTCTTGACCATTGAAAACAAAGGTCTAATGATGGTGTGTTCATTTTTTTTTTTAAATCTTTTATGGGGTTTTTTAAAAACTGTGCCTATGTTTAGAGTGATCCAGTGGTTCATGTCTAAACACACTTGTCCATGAGAATACAAAGATATAAGTTATTTCAATTTTTTTTTTTTTTATTACTGCTGTTTTTATTTTTACTTTTGGATGTTTCTTTTTGCTGTTGCATTAATCTGTTAAAACAGGCGATATCAGATGTAAAATAGGGTGATTGGAGATCTTTTTGACAAATAGCAGCAGTAGTTGTTCAGCATTAAGCTAGTAATGTATACATATGAGAAATGCCAATCATTCATGCTTTGGGAGGAGAGACATAAGTAAGTTGGACTTGAACAGGCGATGCTGTGACCCCTCCGTCTGTGTGCGACAACATGGTATTGGGAAAAAAGTCAAACATACGTAGGTGATGGGATAAGTGCTCGGAGACGCTTTTATATATGTATGCAAATCCTGGTTGTTGCCTTGAGTGCAATTTTTAGTTTGTTTTCTTGTTTTACATTATCTTCAGTGTTGGGCTGCAGAGCTGTAATCCAGTTGACCAACATATCAAGCAAAACACATTATTCGGCTCTTTGGAGGCATGTCAGTGCACCAGAGCTTCAATCAAGGTTTCATAATAAAACATTGACAGGTAAATTCTTCTTGACAATTCTTTTTTGTTAATACCTTACATCCATAAACAGTGTGTCCCTAATAATCTTGATGATAGAAAATATTCCCTTGGTTTAATATTTGTCCCACACTGTCCTGGCAATGCTGCTGCTCTCATGCACTTTTTTTTTTTTTTTTTAAAGACATTGGCACCCTCTTTATTTTGGCAAAATCACAGTAGCCTCTCATTGGTTATTTTGAATGGGGGCATTTTTTTTGTTTCATTAATAAGTATTTTATCTGTTTATCATGTAAATTTGTATCAATTAAAATATAAATGTTGAGTTTCTCGGGACAGAATATAATGATTCTCTTTGGGGAAGTTTTATCTTGTCAAACTGTAAAAGGGTCTTAGTGGATATGATATGGTTAAAAATTCCCATATCCTGTTTTCTCTATCGCAAGTGAAACGCCTTATCGCAGTTCAGATAATTTGAAATCAATTTACGTTTAATTGTTTTCTTTTTTCTTAAATGATGAAATGTGTATTAAGTTAGTATTATTTCAAGTAACTGTACATTAAAAGTTCCAACGAAAGGTAATCAAACCAAATTTTATTTTCTTCTTAAAAATGTGTTGCATCCCAAGTACATACAATCATAGTTTTGTTTTTGAATTGAGACGTGTGGGTCTTCTTTTTTCCTTTGCAGGTATGTGTGTGGCTGTGTTGTGTGTGTGTGTGTGTGTGTGTGTGTGTGTGTGTGTGTGTTTTGATCCAGTCTCCTGCACAGGAGGCCTTAGCGATGAGCGTACCCGGCTGTGGGGTTGGGTATGGCTGGTGGGAAGCTCTGTACCACTGCTCTGGTTTACCAGCAGAACATATTGCTGATTGTTTGTGGACTAATGCTGTATGAGACAGGGTGAGGTGGGGGTGAGGGGGGGAGCAGGAGGTGGGACACCATCCACTCTCGACACTGACGCAGACTTTCATTTGGAAAGAAAAACACCCTGACAAGGAACGAATCCACTGACCTTTTTTTTTTTTTCTCCTTTCCTCCCGCCCGGCGGTTTTGTCACAGATCAAATCGTTTGGACACAACGATGAGACGACACAACAAGGTGCATATTTGAGCTTAACGCAGTTACAGTACAAGACTGTCGGAAAAAGACAAAAAAAAAATTGTAAAAAGGGCTTTTTCTGTGTTCGTGCTCAATAAGACACCAGAGGCATTGCATTCCTGGGTTTTATATAAAAGCTTCTGAAGTTTCTTTTGTGCATTTGATTTACTTTTAGCTGTAAACAATTGTGTGAAAATGCCTTCAATGAGTACTCAAGGTGAGATGTGCATTAGGTGTGCAGCGGGAGTGCTGTGACCCATTTTTACATTCAGTCTCTCTGTTTTTACTTTTATCATGTGCCATCCTGCGAGGGTGAGGATGCCAGTGTATGAAGACTCGGAGGAGGAGGAGGAGGATAGGGTTGTGGGGGGGTTAGAGGCAGAATCTGAGTGTGGCTAAGAGCCTGGAGAGCATTTATCAGATCTTGGAATGTAGTTAAAATGTGCTGTGGAGTGGACGGAGAACACCAACTGGGCCGTTCAGTTGGAGGTGTGGCCAGTTGTTGGATCAAAGTGACGACTGTGTATTACGCACTGTGGTGAATAATTGGTGTTTATTTTTCTATCCTCTGTGACTTTAAGGCCATGGTGAGCATCACAGAATCAAAGTCATTTTGCACCTTATGCTTTTCTTTTTTTTCTCCTTCCCTCTGGATCGTACGACTTGTCTTCTTTCCTGCCTGGTTGTTTTGTACAGGAACCAAGCATGTTGAACACATCTTTGACATGAGCTTGTCTGGATCAGAATCAGGCGTTTTTGCCTAAAGAATTTCGATTTAGTGGCTATTTGGTGTATCTGCAAACGCTCCCTTTTTGTATATTGCAAAGGGTGTTGAAGCATTGTGTGGCAATGCTTCTACTTAATCTACATTGACAAGCAGCCTTAATGGTCTTTTCTATGTGTTTGTTTGGCTATTCCTTGTGACTATGGCCACTGACTGTACTCGATGACAAGCAACTGGTCGTTACAATGTAAATTTGGATTGAGTTGATTTCTGTTTTATATTTTTTCCTTCTACTCTGTACAGTAATCTGGCGTTACGGTAGACTCAGTATTACAACAATCTGTAATGTGATGAGTTTCACGAAAAAAGACAAATGGAAGATAATGCCATTATGCGACCAAGTGGATGTGCATTAGCTTGCATCACACTTGTCTTTGGCATTAAACGGAAATTCCACTGAAACTTGTCCTTCTGCAAAAGTAGATCCCTTCTTGACAGACACCACAGAGACATTTTCGCCTTTTTAGTTGATGGAGTTTTGAAAAGAGAGAAAGATATTCTCATCTTGTGAGCACATTACTGCATAACGTCAACTTGTCCCCATTAAATTAAGACAGTTTTGGTGGAATTGCCCTTTAATGTGGAGCTGCCTGTGATTACCCACTGCATTACCCACACTAGAAACCCTAAATCCCATCCACACACACACACACACACACACTCAAGAGCTCACACACCTCATACTATCTCCCGCACACTTACTTGACGGCCTTTTACATGCACCAAGCAGAACCTTTGATTAACCGTTTGATTTAATCAGCAAAGACAGATAATCATTTGCTTTTTTTCATTTTATTTCCTCCTTTAATGTCAGTAAAGGGATCTGGGTCCACGGATTGAAGCAGAGTTTTTGGGTCAGTTGTCTCTTGGACGAGCAGATGCAGACATGACTACCTCTATGTGAGTCTCCATTGCTAACCACAGGGACCAAGATCCAGTGTGACGTGTTTCTACCTGTGTACATACTGTACAGAGCTGCAGGTTGGCAGCAGGAGCTTGGAGTTGGACCAGCCAATTCAATAACTTGTTTTGAAGCATCCTTCTGTCCTTTTCACTTTGGGTTTTATGCCTTTACTAAGTATTATTTGGCAAATGAAAATGAGGAGATGAAAAAAATCCACTGATTCGTGTGCTTGGTTGTAAATGACAGACTTTATCAATGCCGCCCCATTGTAAGACAGTTATCCTGAAACCAACTGGCTGCAGATAGCTACTTTGCAGCTGAGTTACCATGTTTGGTGATGTTCTGTATGTACATACATCTTTTTAACTGTAATAAACTGATAAATATTTACAAATTTATTTATGTGTGGTGTGTATAATAATTCAGCTTCAGCAACATCTCTGTTACTAAGGACACCTGGCCCGACTGCATCAGGGACTTTGTTTTGTTTATTTAAAACAGACAGTATTCCCATTTTAATGGTGATGATACTCAACGTTTTAACGGCTGAATGGTACGTAAACACATTTTCATTTTTGATAAATTATTCTGTCTTGATCAAATTCAACTGTCTTGATGTTATATTAAGATCACATAAAAACAAATATACAAAAAAGAAACGGAGAGCTTATCGCTTTGGTTTGTTTCACCGGGATTTCAACTGGAAAACAAACAAGGCTGAAAATCGGAAAGACAAATACCTGAAAACGTGTTTCTGTTGTTTAAAATAGAGCTGAACATGTTCTTCGCTGCAGCCGCTCTCGGAAATTTGTTGTGAAACCTTTTTCCTGTGCTGGTTATGAAAATATCCTTTTGGGAATCAACCTGCAAACGCTGCTGGCAATCACTTGCAGAAATAAACCGTGCTCCTGCTCCGTCTGTCCAGCGCATCTCTCGTATATTTTACAGCTCAATAAATTCTCCTGAAGTCGCAGAGTATGTAACATGTCTTTGAAATGTGAGGCCATAGTGATTGTCTGGGGGTCATGTAGTAATTTTTCTCATTTCAGTGTGTCAATAACCATGCTCTGTGTATTGATCCAGTATCCCATCATTAATCTCCTGTATCACGCGATCAATGCAGAACGTGTGATTTCAAACTGTTTAAAGGGCAGTGTTGCCCTTGTGTATTTTAAAAGAATTAATTTCCTAATGTATTTACTTTTATTTCTCAACAGTGGCCTGAGCTGTGGTTCTGCTCCAGTGCAACACCGCCCCCTGCTGGAGACAAACGATGCCGTTAGCACAGTAAGGTTGAAGTTGCTCTGAGTCCGGTTCTCTAATGCTGAGTTTGTGCCTCAGCCTTCTGGTTTATTTTGAAACTGCCATTTCATGTGCGTAAATTGTGCTGTTGTTTGCCTTGTTTCTCTAGTATAGTCGTGGATTCCTCCTGTATGAACTAAAGTCGTTCCCAGAGGAAAAGAGAGAGAGCCCAGAGATCAGTGACCTCCTCATATTCTCTTCCTCACCCCCCCCACGCTTCCTCTCGTGCTCGTGCAGCTGGAAGGCTCCTGCACGAGACGACAGGTGTCACTGTATCCTCGCGCTTTTGTCTGTGGCCGCGTGCATTAACAAGCGACAAGAGGAGGAATAGGAGAGTGTGTTAACTCTCTCTCTCACGCACGCACACGCACGCACGCAATTCCTCACATACCTCCATGTTTCTCTTTCTCGGGAACCTTCAATTAATCTTAAAATAGTTGATAAAAAATATACATTTTCCAGGAAAGTATAGGAACGGTCCAAAACGCTGATCTATTGGGATTTATTTATTTTTATCACGTGTGATATATTTTGTATTTGCCTAGGGTTAGGTTTTCATGTATTTAACTGATGTTTATTTCTCATTTCTATTCCATCGAGTTTGTGATATCAAGCAGGAATTCAGTGCATGTAGTATCAAAGATTCATAATTGAACATGCAGACCGAATGTTGTGTCCCAAAGTCATTCGGACACACACACACATAAAAAAACTAAGTCCCTCAGGAAAAGTATCAGTTACAAAACTAGAGAGAAAACAAGAGTCAGAGTCACTTCCTTCCAGTTCCGTCGAGCTTACACTGAGGATGAGGAGTGTACTCTGTGTCCCTCCTCAGCGGCTGAGAAATCTCCCCTCAAAGACCGAACATCCCACAGTTTTAACTTTACCACAGACACAAACACAAACAATACATTAAGCTGTGAGAGTGAGAGCCAGAGCTTTTGTGGTGGAGATGAACCCACGGTTCCTGGAAGACTCTGTGCATTTGGGAAATGATGAATCCCCTGATGAACGAAGTCAGAGGAAATGACGTTGCTGCTTTTCGCTGGTTTGTTGAAACGATGCGAAATATCCATCAGCGGTGCACGCCCATAGAAGGGCAGGGAAGTGAAGTGGAGTCTGATTGCATTTTCTAATTGAGGCGGTTAACTGACAGCACTGAAAGCTTTGCCGTGTATCATCACGCCAAACAAAGCCATTAAATATTGACTTTATTTTACATTCTCCGTTGTATGTAAGCAAACATCTCCGGCACATTGTCACTCTTACAGCTGGTTAATTACAGCTCAGTCAAATCAAACCTAATCGAGTTATCAGCTCGTGAGAGTGACAGCTAATTAGCTTACTTCAACTCCTCGCGCCTTCTTTTACATGACACGTCTTCATTACGTGAGGAGAGTAAACATGACGGAGCTCTGACGCGTCACATGGACCAGATTACTGTAGATGGCAGATCAGGTTCAGTGTTTGGATTGTGCTGATGTTATGCAAGTGTCTTCAGCTGCTGAAGGAAGTTACACCTGCTCTGAGATCCTCAGCTGCAGGTGGCACCAACAGGCCTCCAGTGGTCTGTCATTCCAGTCTGCCAGCCTCAGATTGACTAGGTCCAAAATGGCCATATATTTCAGACCGTGTTCGCTACGCTGCTCCACAGCTCGGGGCAGACCCTCATCAAATCATCCTGGGCTCTGTCAATCAGTCTGCTCCTGGATGGTGCTGGGGGGGGGGGGGGGGTCCTTTTCCTGGGGGGGGGGGGGGGGGGGGGGGGGAGTCCTTTTCCTGCTGCACATGAGGTGTGAGAGGCGGATCAATAAATTAAGTTTGGGCAAAGTAATAAAACGCCTCTGCTGATATCCACGTGGTGTGTCTCTGATGGCTGTTGCTTAGCAACCGAGGCCAGCTGCTGCACTGCAAAAAATGTCTCCACCCCCGATACAGGACCCTTTAAGTAATGTGTCCACATACGGACAGGGAAGTAGACAAGCATTGGAACTGGCGCTTCATTTTATTTTATTTTGGCATATGTTTTTGTAGCGGACAGCACAAAGTTGATGGAATGTTTCTGATTTGATTCGAGCTGAAGGTAAAATTAAGTCAAAGGTAATGCAGAGTAATTTGTACACACACACATATATATATATATATATATATATATATGTTCTGGCTCTGCTGCACTTGATATCACCTCAGTGTTTGAAACTTGCTGTGATCATCTCCATTACTTCTCTGTGGTGATGTCATTCACTTTGACGATGGACACAAAGACTGAACGCATCAGAGAACAAAAACAAATAAGCTAAGTGCATTAATAACAACCAGATATGATCACTTGAACGAAAACTGATACTTTCAGAAAGTAATAACCGTTATCACTAGATCAGCATTAGGGATGGTAAACACATTTTCTTCGTTATTTCATTTGAAAAGGGTCAAAGGTCAGTGAACCAGAAGGTTTTAATCAAAGAGACATCACGCAGGGACAAAAACTAAACAGCAGTCGTAGTAAACTATACACGTTAGCTTGACCTGCAGTTGAACACATTTTATATTATTTCATATTTCATATGCAGTGATTGCGTGTTACTGGTGTTAACCTGTAAATTGCACTGCTGCTTTATTTTTTTTATTATTTCCTTATCATGATGACGTCCTTTTCCTCTCTCATTTGTTTCCTCTCTACATTTGACAGCTTTTAAATCTAGAAAAAACATTTTTCACTCACATGTTAATTAAATGTCACACCATCTCCGCCTTGTATCCTTTTGTCTTTCCCATTGTTTTTTTTTTATCTTTTGCGTTTGTATTATTTGACTCTAACTCGATTTTGACTCATCCTTTTTTTATTTCTCCGTGCCTGTTGTACGCTACTGTTCTTTATTTAACCAATTGTGTAAATCTGCCTCATTCGTTTAAAATATCGATCCCTGCCATGTCACTGCCCCTCGCATTGCACGACGTGGGGCTTGATAGACACAACGTTATCAATCCTCGCTCTGCTCCTCCTCCACTCTGCGCGCTATTGCGCGCCGCGTTATGTCAGACCCGCATGTTGCCACTCCGTGGACGCACGGTGACCCGGCGCGCGGGACACTTTTTGCAGCGTGCGGGCTATAAAGAGAGGGAGTGGCGCGCACTGGCGAAGGAGACAGACTCCACGCGCACAGACGCACGCGCGCGCGCGCGCACGAGCACACACGCAGACGCTCAGGCAGAGACAGCGCGGCAGCGCCCGGGATAACATGATTACCGCTCTATTAGGTCCGCCACCGAGCCTCGGCTGTGGATGCAGCGCAGGGATCATAGTTCGGGGAGAGAGAGGGTGAGACGCCGGGGGAGGACCTGACGCCTCATCTGCCACATGGATCTGCCCCGCGTCTTCATCTGCGTCAAGAAGTTCCCCGCTCTCTGCGCCTTAAAGCCCGTGCGTCTCTGGCACTGGAGAGGCTGCTTCCCCGCTGGCTGCCTCCTCAGGTAAGAGCATGGCACACTTTATTCGGTCTGTTCTCTCTCTCTCTCAGCGTCGCTGAAAGGGAAGGAGCTAATCTCATTCTGGAGTTCACTCATCAAAAGTGACTTGTGCTGATTGGTTGTAGTAAAGTGCGAGTGTGTTGAAAGATCCGATTTTTTTTTTGTTTTGTTTCCCGACAGACTGATGAATTATTAGAGCTTCTCCTTGTGGAGGATGCAGTGCACGATGAGACAGAAACATCCAGCCAGGGAAGCCTCACAGGAGTGATTCAGTCTCTTTCGGTCTCTGCTGCTGCTGCTGCCGCCGTGAGCCGCGAGCTCTGTCCTTCCTGGTGGATGATATTTTCTTAACCTCAGCTGAACTCACTCACAAGAAGTGGGCCGACGTGCACCGATGGAGTTCAACGACACTAACCTGACTCTTCCAGAGGTGGCGTACAGCCTCCAGATGTCCCTGCCGCTCACCGTGCTGGTGGGGATGATGATCCTGCTCACAGTGTTCGGCAACGTGCTGGTGGTCATCGCCGTGTTTACAAGCCGGGCCCTGAGGGCTCCCCAGAACCTGTTCCTGGTGTCCCTGGCGTCGGCGGACATTTTGGTGGCCACCCTCGTGATGCCCTTCTCCTTGGCCAACGAGCTCATGGGGTACTGGTACTTTGGCGAGGTGTGGTGTGAAATCTATCTGGCACTCGACGTTTTGTTCTGCACCGCCTCCATAGCTCACCTCTGTGCCATCAGCCTAGATCGCTACTGGTCCATCACGCAGGCCATCGAGTACAACCTCAAGAGGACGCCGCGGCGCATCAAGTGCATCATCTTCATCGTGTGGGTCATTGCAGCGGTTATCTCGTTCCCGCCACTCATCACCATGGAGAAAGAAAACAGCAGGGAGGGACCCGTGTGTAAGATCAACACTGATAAGTGGTACGTCATCTCCTCCTGCATCGGCTCCTTCTTCCTCCCTTGTGTCATCATGGTGCTGGTCTACGTGCGGATCTACCAGATCGCCAAGAAGAGGACCCGGGCACCTCCGGGAGACAGGAAGCGGAAGGTGATCCCGAAAACGGCCACCATCGCTGCTGTCAACCCGAAGAACGGCGTGGGCGCTGAGGACCACCTGTGCCACGAGAACCTGAACGGCAAGAGAGACATCGAACTGAAGGAGGGAGCGGAAGGAGAAGGGGGGCAAGACGAGGAGAAAGAAGAGGTGAACGGGGTCGACATGGAGGAGTCGTCATCGTCCGACCACAAAGTTAACAATCCCTGCTCAATCAAAAAGAAAGTGGCCAAGGGGAAAACTAAACTGAGCCAAATCAAGCCGGGGGAGAATGACAACGTCCCAAAGCGGGTGCAGAGCACCAAAGGCAGCCGCTGGAAGGGCCGCCAGAACCGGGAGAAGCGGTTCACCTTCGTTCTGGCTGTGGTCATTGGAGTGTTTGTCATCTGCTGGTTCCCCTTCTTCTTTACCTACATGCTGATGACGTTGTGCGAGTCCTGCCTGGTGCCTGACACCCTGTTTAAGTTCTTCTTCTGGTTCGGCTACTGCAACAGCGCGCTGAATCCCATCATCTACACCATCTTCAACAACGACTTCAGGAGGTCCTTCAAAAAGATACTGTGCAGGAGGGACACGAGAAGATACGTATGACGGACTCCGCCGTCGTGTACATACTTCTTTTTGTTACTATGTTGTACAATAATCATGAAGTTCAAATACTCGTGACCGCTCTCTAGGTGTAACCGCGGGAAAAGGCCTCCCCAGGACCATCTCTACACGCAGCGTCTTCTTTTCCAAACGTCCCCCGCCCACAGCTTCCACACGACCACGTGGAGACAACGACACAGAGGAGACATGCTTTTATTTAAATGTTATCTTTATTTTTATAAAACAAGCAGACATAGTGATATGTGTTGTATTCTACGACAGTATGTTGTACAAAAGGACCTGTCTCATTATTTGTCTGTATTTTGAGGATGTTGATGAAAGTGATGATGATGATGATGATGATGATGATGATGATGATGGCTCTTTGACAAATAAAACCCATTACATGAACTGGTCTCAGTACTCAAGCAAGATCAAGCATTGGGTTGATGTCATCCTTTTGCCTGTAACATTGTTTGTAATCTCACACACACACACACTAACAAAGGAGCAGAAGAGCAGCACAAGTGTCTCTATAATGTTATGAGGTCAATCTTCTAAATTGCCTTTGGACATTGTAATGTTTGATTTGGCCCAAATCAAATTGGAATGAATTGAATTGTGCAAAACACTCGAATCTGAATGTGCTCTGAGAACATGGATGAGTGTTAGGGGAGAGGTCCCTCACTAATCAAAAGCTGCCGTGATCCCTGTGAACAAGTGAGAAGGTGAACGCGCGGGTCCTCTCGTGCACTGATTTGGATTTGGAGAGTGGAGTCAGGCCTTTAGCTGTAATTTCAACGGTCTGTTAAATGTGACCTTTCCAGGAGATTAACAAGGAGTTTCGCTCCTAATGAGCCCGAATGGAACATCTTCAAACGCTCTGTAATCATGCTGCTGATTAGACGGAGATTTTCTGGGATATTAAATTAATTTTTTTTAATCTTCCTTTTCTTCTCTGTCAAGCGTGCATGTGTGTGTGTGTGTGTGTGTCTGTGTGTGTTTGCTTACTTATTTTATGGCCAGGCTGTAAATCAGAAATGATAGATGGGTACAGAGAAGTGGGAACGTAACAGTTCATTTACCGTTTTGTGTCATCACAGTATGCGTCATTAAGTAAAGACACGGAGCCCGTCAAACCAGAACCTGATTGACTGGTCTCTCTGGCCGCCCTCTACTCTCGCCTGGTGTATCACCTCTGAGGAGACGGAGCGAATAGAGCAACAGCGGCGATCATCTGTGCAGTGAATACAGAGCGTACAGATTCTTTCCCAGGGGGCTGAGTGTTAGTAAATGGATTCCGTTTGACAGTCAGGACGACAGCTGAGCAGTGCTATCCTCAGAAAGCTAAATGGTCCTTCCGGGAGTTTCTCTATGTAGTAGCCTAAGCAGCCTGTCCATCAGCGCCGTGGTGTGCGCTCGCATTTCGGGCTGGTGCAGTGTTTCCCTGCACGTTTACAAAATGTGGAAGTGTGGCGATCCTGTGAGAAAGGGGCGTGGATGCGTGTGAGAATGCGTTTCTGGATTTGCGGCACACATAAACACACAGAGGGGAAGCTCCCACTGGACACATGGTTTGCCGGAGTCTTGCTGATTCCCCATATTCAGCTGGATATATGGGACATGTTTCGTGGGAGACTGTGAAACGGTAGACTACTTAAACCGCAATGGAAGAGAAGAGCGCATTCCTCCGGCAAGGCCCAACAGTCTCCTCACATTCAATGAAGCCTTAAAGCTGAGCCTAGCAAACAAAGCAGATCTTGAAATCACAAGTAGCACCGTGGAAGAATGGTAGTTATTTTCCATCAAGGTTCATTCAAATTCCCGAGGAAATTGGTCAAATTGGCAAATACGCCTCCTCCTCTCATGATGTCACAGAAAGTCCTGGATGCCTTTGCTCATGTCACGTCTTTCCACTATGTTTCATGGAAAGCCATCCAGTAGTTTTTCCATAATCCTGCTGTGAAACAGACAAACAGATAGGGAATGAAAACATGCTGTCAGCTCTGGGGTTGTGATGTAGACTAGAAACAATGGCACATTTAGTTACAGTTAAACGTATTTGTTTGTCCAAGAAAAGACATCCCTGCTCTTCCTTTTTTGCCGTTGCTTTGATCCTCGTTACTTGTACTTTCTGTAACTAAGCAACCAACTGCAAATAGCTCCCCTGTACCACCACGCTGAGCATGATCAGTGCATGCTAATGATCATGCCACATATGGATTTTAAAGTGCGTTAGAATGGATGACGGCAGGAGCAAAAAATGTTTGTCTGTACTTTCAAATTAAAAATATATAACTTAGGTTGTGGCCTAAGACAGACTTAATAAAATATATAAACTATGACAGCTTTTTTTTTGTAGGGGACGTGAACTGATAAATATGTTTATGTTTGCCTTGTTTTGTCCTCTTCTCCCCTTCTGTATCTCACACATCAACAAGCAGCAGTGATATCATTAGGCGGATGTGCTTGCTGACAGCCTATTGGAAGAAGCCAGCTGTTGAAGTCAGCAGACCCCCCCCCCGCAGCGCGTGCGCACGCACACAAACACACACGCACGCACAAACAGACGCGCATACACTTTGCCTCTGGGAATCGAGGCATGGATCATCAGGTTAGAGTGCACATCCATCTCCAAAAGGCGAAGCATGGCGGCTAAGTGCAGCTACCATTCACACAGACAGGGACCAAATGTCAGAAGCTGCAAACATCCAACAGGAAAAATGAAGTTGCATTTGACTTGACTGCCTCGCATTCAAGTGTTTGTTTCTGTGAGCATGTGTGTGCGTGTGGAGGGGGGGTGTGTGTGTGTGTGTGTGTGGGGGGGGGGGGGTGGGGGGGGGGGGGAGGTGTTTTTACATATGGGCGTGGGAGTCTCCTCCTGTGTCTGCTTGTGCATCTGTAAATGTAGGTGGCCGGGTTGAAAAGGTCACGATGACGATGAATATTGACTGAGGCGCCCACATACTACAACCTGCATTGTTTTTTTGTTTTTTTTTCCCACAGTGACATCCGCCTATTTGAGGTGGCTGCAGAACACATAATTACTCACTGTGTTTCTGATGACTCACTGTTGTTTTCTCCCACTTTTATTTGCTGTCTTCGATCTAGCACTTTCACCGGATGTCTGTATTTGCAATCTAAACGCTACTTTACACCAAGAGAGCACGATATTGAAGTAGGGATATTATTATAACAGCTGGCTCAGTGTCTGACAGCTCCTCTTTACACCGGACCCTTAAGAAGCCTTTCAGAGGTCTCGTTTGAAACAGAGCCTCGGCCTTATTAACTGAAGGCTGATTAGCTGTCAGGCCTCTGGGTCTGATTGGAAATGCAAAACAATGCCAGGCAATGGATATTTCCCTAGAAAATAATTTGTCTAGACAAATCTATTTTCCATGAGCTCATTATGATTGAGAGCAATCAGCTCCCATCATCCCAGAGACAGTGCAGAATTATGCCACACAATTATTAGACCCTGGAGTAATTTGCTGTGGCTGAAGAGAGACAAGATGACACAGGTTGGGATGTTCCAGTGTCTTGCATGTAAAAAAAAAAAAAAAATTCTTGGTTAAAGCAGCAGAGGCTGAATTTCCCAAAAGGACTATTTTGTAGCTAAAATTTATATATATATTTAAAAAAAAAAAAAAAAAAACTGGATTCAAAACTTGCAGTGAATACAAGAAAATAAAGAAACAGTCTCTAAGGCTGTTTCAACAATTTCAATGGTTTGCTCCTGGTGAATGCGCAGCCTTTCACACAAAATATGGCTGTGATCTAAACGTTAGAATAATGTCCTTTTTCCTAATCACTATTCTTGAATTCGTCTCAGCTTGAAAAAGAAATCCTTGGCTGTCTCCAAAGAGAAGATAAACAGCAATTTTTTTTTTTTTTGCATTATTCAATAAAGACTTCAGACAGCTTGAGTGAGGAGCCTTCCTGTGAGACCTAAAGGACTGGTTTCTTTGCTAGCTCCTCCTCCCTCACCGAGACAGGCCCGGGATATTTGTAGGGAATAGTTCACCCTAAAAATGAAAATTCCCTGATTATCTGCTCACAACTGGCTCGGTGGGTGAATTTTCATTTTGGGGTGGACCATCCCTTTAAGGCACCTGTTCCCCTACTTCCTGTTTGAGCTGGCGCGGGCTGAGGGCCTCCTCTCCAGACAGGTAAGAGCTGTGTCATGGTGGAGTAACTAACTGTGCTCACTGGTCTGCTGCTGCTGCAGAGAGTATTTTAGTGGTTTGCCAACATTTAGTTGATTCACTTGGTCGGCCTTGTTTGTAGTTGTTTGTCTCCTCCAGGATGGCAGGCTTTCATCCAGGTTTCTTTGTCTGGTGCCAGATATTTAGCAGCTTTACACAGCACTGATGGACTGATGGATTTATGAGGGTAAAAAAAAAAAAAAAAAATCAGACATATTCAGGGGACTGCTGCTGTGCGTGTGTAATTTGGTGAGACTTGATTGAGGTACTCAGTGGGCTCAGTGCCAGTCTTAATATTGTTTCACACACCAGCATATAATAACCATGATAAAACACTATCTAACATTTTAACTGCATGGCAGATATGATGTAGCTCTCTTTAGTTCCTTTAACTTTTTCAGTGGAGCTGAGTGTCAGGAGGGTAAGTCACCCGTCATGGTTTTCAGGGATGCTTGAGTGGATCAGCATTTTGCTCTGTGTGTGTGTGTGTTGCTGTGGTGCTGTGACTGCATCAGTGATGAGCCCAGCACATTGTTGCCTAGACACTCCTAAGTGTAGTTTACAGCACAGTCTTAGCCGACTGAAATGGAGCTCTTGTTTCTGTTCAGTGCTGGATGCACGTCACACACTGGTGTACATGAGTCTGCAGGGTGATCCGTTCGGATGTTGCCTGAGATGTATATCTCTATTAAGTCAATATAAAGTCAGATGCACAGTGGTCTCATTCTTCAGTTCATGTGAAAAACCAGAGAGGCACACATGCTTAATGAAAACACTTGGGCTGAATACACATCTGTAGTTGTCGACGACATATAATCTTTACAGCACCGCATTAATGTCGATTATCTGTCCCAATCACCCCCACGGACACACATTTGCCTGTCACACATCACTCATGAGTCAAGCAGCTGATCCACCCCCCCCCCCCCACCCCCACTGGTGTTTTGGCACCGTGAGTATTATGATGCCGAGTTAATCAGAGGTGGATGATTAAAGGAGCGGCGGACAAATTTCCAGCCTCCAGCAGCCGTGTCCTTCTATAATCATCTCAGATAAAAGCGACAGACTTTTCTCCCTGTTTTCCGAGTTTGTCGGACAGCAGAATACCTGTTGGGTGATATGGGAACAGCGGAAGGCGCAGAGGGCAGTGAGAGTGGGCTGCTGCAGTGTCTGTAATGACAGTGTAGTGCGTGCTGACGTGCAGGCCAGTGGGCGTTTAGGAGCAGATTATACCTGAGCACACTGCCATGGCTGCGGCTTTAATGATTCTCATTGTGACAGCAGATGGGTCGTAAATAACATCGCGTTGTGTTCGGTATGAATTGAATATTAATGAAGCAGACAAATGTGATCTGTTTTCTTCAAATACATTCGTTATATATGATTGTGAAACACATTTCAAACCGGCTTGAGTCTGCACGTTGATATTTGTGTCTGCCTGTAAAAAGACTGACTTCATTTGTTGTTCCAATTTTATTTTTAGTTGTTGGTCACATGACCACCGCTAAAGGAGTTTAAAACTCAAAGTGATAATATGATCCAACCACAAGTCACAGTGTGGAGAGTCGATGGAGTGTGTGTTGACCTTGTGATGTGTGCTGTGCACAGGTCCCTTCATAAGAAGCATCTAACATGCACTGAGACGCTCTCTGTCATTTCTATCCGTTGGTTGACAGAAATGAGCAGCGTTTCCTGTGCGCGGCCACAACATCACGCCATTCAGATTGAAATAGACCATTGGAAGCAATCATGCACTTGTGCATTGAAAGGGCACGCAACTAAAATGAACTCTGGATTCCAGAGCTCCAGTGAGGTGTTTTATGTAAACTGCACAGTGTATACAACCAAACAGTTAAAAAAGGCTACAGACCTTTTGTTCTGTGTGATCACCAATGTCCATAAACTCCAGCAGGGTAAATCCGATGGGATTTAAATGTTTGTTTTGGATTTTCTGTTTTGTCGGAGCTCTGCAGCGTTTTTAAAACAACATGTGTCCGTACGGCCCCATGGAGAGAAAGCAATGCAGGTGCAGAGTAGCAGCAGTAATAATACTTCATATTGTTGATCACTCTTTACATTTACTCCTTTACTAAGGAACCACCTAAGAGGTCCAGTGTGTAAGATTTAGGTAAAAGAGGTCTTTTGGCTGAAATTTTATATATGAATGCTAGAGTTGTATTTAGATACTTTATATAGTTTTTTTTTATATTCGGTTTTCATTCATATTAAAGGTTACTGCAGTAAGAGAAGGGTAAGGTGGGAAGATTTCATCTGAAACATTCAAAACCACCTTTTTTTTAAAAAAAACTTAACCTTTAACTCTTACCTAGCAATAGAGCCTTGAATGTGCAGCCTGCTTGTCGTATAGAGGCATAAAAAAAAAAATCAAGAGTTGCCGTAGCAGCAGCTGTTTTGTACGCTCACTTGTCTTCTTCATTGTTTGTCCCTTGCTCATTGTTGCAGGTGAGGTTGTGGATCTTGGAGAGTGAAGACCTTGTCTACTGTGACTCCATTGTTCCCAGTATTTCCTCTGTGGTTCAGGAATGCGATCTTATATGGTGTCCGATGAAAACACAAATTATTTGTATAAATTATGATGATTTGACCCTCACTTTAGATAAGCAGCAGTTTTCCAAAACAGGCAGTGACAATATTAGGTTTCCTGTACTGAATGGTGGAACGAGTACATTATTTGAAGTGCGTTCAGCTCTTAACGCTGTGACGCGCCCTCTGTGCTTTCCTCCCCTCCTGCAGTCTTGTCGTGGTCTTCCTCTGACAAGCAGCAGTTTTCTGATGGACCCTCTCCAGCTCGACCCGAGCTCCAATCTTAATCCGAGTGGTAATCTTCATGGAAACAGCACGTTATAACACACTCGTGGAAACAATCCACCTTGTCATTTCATGTCAGGTGAACAAGTCCCCCAGCACCGATACAATGGTGATCACGCCTGGTAGAAATGACTCATTCAGGAAGTCTGCTATTTTATGTGGAGTTTAAACCTTTCGTGAGAAACAAAAGCAGCTCGGGAAGCGTGCAAATCAGAAGAATACGTCCATTGCAGGTAATTATTAGTTCCATGGAAATATTGGAAGGGGTGTGTCAGTGAGCGTGAATCCAGATTAAATTTGACATGTGGGTGTTATTGTGACAGATTCCATTTGCTTGTGGGAGATGGGTGGATGGATGGACGTGTTAGTGGAAATATACTGAGGAAAAGGAGATGGAGGGGGCAGGGTAACACCCGATGATGAGCTGAATTTGTGCAAACAAACGTCTAATTGAGATTAGAGTATGAGGCAGGTGCGTGTGTTGTGTGTCACGGTCACTTTTGCGGGAACACAGAGTCCATCTCATGCACGAGCTCTATTTGCATGCTAAGATCCGTGAAGCTGCTGAACCCTTGGTTTGCTCAATCCCACCCAAACTGCATTCAGACTGTCATCCTCTCATGTAGCAGCAGCCCCCCCCCCCCGTTCCCTTAAGCTGATGTGATTCTGCCTCTGCTCTCCGAAGGGAATAATTCCATTTTGCCTGAGACAAAAGACTCATCTTTCATATCAGTGCCACT
This sequence comes from Pseudorhombus dupliciocellatus, assembly GCA_016785235.1. Classification (NCBI taxonomy): domain Eukaryota; kingdom Metazoa; phylum Chordata; class Actinopteri; order Pleuronectiformes; family Paralichthyidae; genus Pseudorhombus; species Pseudorhombus dupliciocellatus. Next base: position 678,948 of record JAFBJW010000390.1, read on the forward strand.
AGTAAATTAGGCCCAGGTATGGAAAATGGACACGATAGCCCATATTTATGGCTGAATTGGGTTATGTGGCCAGCAAATACAAAAGCAAGAAAACCACCGGTATTCTTTCTGGAACGCTCCAGGCAAGTCAGAAGGCAGCCGCGGCCAAGCAGTGTGTACAATAAACAGAGGAGCAGCGGAGACAGTAAGGGTTTGTATCCCATAAATAAATACAACGACTTTCACGTCTAAAACTGTCCAACTGGTCATAAACGCGATTAGACGTCAGCGTGATTCTCTGGGAACATGTCTGGGGCAAACTGCCTTTAAGTAAGTCTCGTCTACGTTTACGCAGTCACATTAAACTGGTCTGAACAATAGTTGATACGGCGGCGACGACGGCGGCGGCGCAGGCAGCATCCGACAGTAGGTGAAGGAAAAGAGGCGGAGGCGGCTCACAGGGTTGTTTGCAGGCTTCTCCATGGCGACAGTGTTTCAGTGACAAGAGCCTGAATGTTGCTGGTGGTGGCAGTAACGCTGTGATGACATTACTGTTGCAACATGTGACACCTCCTCCATCTACAAACCAGTCAGTGTTGAGGTAGCTGCAGCCTGCGTAGATGGTGACGTCATGCATTTGTCAAACGTAGAGTAATTCTACAAAAGGTTCCTTTTTACCTGCATATTGTCGTGTTTTAACATAATTCCTATAAACGCTCATTAAATGATGAACTAAATATTAAAATGGAAACTAAACATCACTCAAGCTGCCAGAGCCTGATTCCACTCAGTGAATCATAAGGCTGTTACTGACTGAGGTTACAGTGATGGGTCCATAAACTTATGACTTTTCTGCTTGAGCTTCCAGCTACATTTGAATACGCTCAACAGGATGTCAGCACTTAGCCTCCATTAAGGAAATTAAAGTCTGCTGAATAATGCATTCTCATGGACTATGGAAATACAATGTGTTAACTTCTTGTCTATTTCTCTTTTGGTGGTTTTATTTTTTTCAATGTCAGCCAGTCTTTCCATCACCGGAGTGCATCCCAATATGTCAGAGCTTTTATTCATTCACCAGGCGCACACTTCATTTAAAGTAAACACACCCAGAGTTTATTGAACAAACTCAGATCAGTTGTTCTGGAGTTCCTCAGCTCAGGGTTCATCCACTGGAAGTTCAGGGTCAGGTTCACAGTTTGTTCAGACTGTTTTCTTTAATAGGCTGCTGAATGTCAAAGGGCACGTAAGCGGAAGCCAAGTGAGACTAATTTAAAAACAACTCTGGACACGTGATTCACTCTAAAGGCTGAGCAGGATTTATAAGATTCACACAGACTGTATGAATGTCAAAGTTTTGTTGGATGAGGAGGCCTGAAGGCTCATGAAGTCAGCGAAAACTACAGAATTGTATACACTATTGAAAACATATAATGATAGATAATGAAACCTTGAGCGATTGTCTCTTCCCAAAACCCTTTCAGACTCAAACGTCAGCCCGACGCTTAGAAAGGATAAACCAGTGTTTGTCCTGAGAACTAACTGGCCTTGAGGGGGAAAAAAAAAAAAAAATCCTCCTCTTCATATTATTAATAATGACCAAACGGTTTTAGTAGCTGGGAACAAGCACACGCCTGGGGTGACCTCTGCCACCTTTGGCGATTTGGATTGAATCATTAGTGGAAACCTGTAAAACCCACAACAATATTTATGGAGTATATATGAGTGTGGGATCACTGGAGTTGCTGTCTTCACCAGATTTTCTTCACGCATAACTTTTTGTTTGGTTCCCTTGCATAGCTCAGCTTTACTGGACAAGCTTTTGCAAGAGCGCTAACAGCTAACCGCTAACTCGCAATGTATTCTTCTTTTTTAACATTTAGATTGGAGATGAGATTAGGTAGAACTTTATCGATCCCTTCAGGGAGGTTTAGGGCAAACTATGTATGATGAGGGAGAACGTCAAATCAATGGCTCTAACACATATCAGGCAAATCAAAAAATGATTCCATTAATCCGGAAGTAAAGTACACAAGGCAACAAAATATATAAGAAACATCTGGTTGTTTACAGACATTTTAATGAAGAATGGTTACGTATTGCATCTTTGCATGAGCTCGTCTCTCCTTTCCTGTGTTTGGTGGTTTTGCTGCATGACGATACAGGGAGGGGGCAGCTGATGTTTGCTCATTAAAACACTCCAAACAGATTTCCCTCCAGGGATCAAACAGACATCGGGTCCTCTCTGCGGAAAAATGCAGATCTTCAAAATTTTGGTCGACTCATTCGAAGTAGACCAGGATGATGTAATTTGAACAAGTTATGGTGAAATATAAACTCAGAGCCATTTTATGGCTTGCTTCAAGTTAAAAGTTTCATTCAGAATACAAAGGGACATAAATTAGGTCTTTATAAATATCAGCAGCCGAGTCATTCATCTATAAAATGTACAGCCAACAGGTTTATAGTCAGACAGCGCTCAGAGGTTCCATACACAGGCAGTAGAGTTAATGATGCCTTCCTGCGACTCATGCGCTCATAGTCACCCAGGGGAAGAGAGATTGACGTGTCGAGACAGGTTAATTGTAGTACTTCAAGTATTCATGTCCTGGAGAAAAGGAACAATGATTCAGGCTGCAGCATTCAGGTTCACATTCCGCTTCGAGGTCGGCTCTCTCTGCTCGGTGTAGTAAGGAGCTTGGTCACTTTATTCACCATACTGACCTGTCTAGATCTTCAGGATTTCTTAATGAAAATTTAATTTGTGCTCGGTCCTTGTTAATGAATATATTTTGCAAACAGACTTTTCTCTCCGTTTGAGCTTTTTGTGTCATTAAACCTTGATTTTAATGAGCAATGTGCAGATTTACTAAAGCTCGGGTTTTGCGTATTTACAAATATGCGGCTGAGTGTTGCATGACTGCACCACTTCACCGATATTTGCAGGCGTGTGTGCCACGGGGCGCGTCTCTGGTATTGTACAGGGAACAAGTTTCTTTTGTACATATGACAACAAATCTTGCATCTTGTCTTCTCGTTTGCATGAGAAATATGCACATGCAACAACACGACTGATCCGATGTTACATTTCATCATATACACACTCCATTCCTTCATTTCATGACGATTGTAGGCCTACTGCATCTGTTGTATTCTGGAAGCCCCTTCCACGAGTGATGGCTGAATACTCAGGGGAGCCTTTGTCTGTATTACTTCTCTCACTATTTATTCATCTATTATTATTTAATGAAATGCCTCTGTGTGTGTGTGTGAAATAAGACCGCTGCGCTACACGTACAATCCTGGAGGGACAAGCTCATGGGAGAGGAGTGATCACAGGGCTTTGGTGCGTTGCGTTGGGGGGTGTGGGAGAGAGAAATGTAAATTCAGTTTCATGTGAATGAATACATAATTAATATTGCTCATCACTTCCTCACTTTGTTACCTGCAGGTGTGTTTTTTTTACCTACTTTACGGCGGCACATCCTCTCCCGACTAGCACTGACCCACCCAAGTGTAATGCTCCCCCGAGCGCGTGCACCTGTATATATATATATAGTATTTATAAAATATTTGAGCTGTGAAATGTGAATCTAGACCGCCCAACAGAAATCCATTTGAGACAAATATTGCTTTTTTGGATCGGGGGTGAACGTTGTGGCCACAGCTGGACTTTGTGACCATGTCAAATAATTGTTTTTCTTACATGCAATGTACATACCCCTACTACTACTGTATATCCCAGTATATCAGCACACAGTACTTCAATCTGGGGACCAACAAATTGCCCAAACAGCTGAAAGTGTGGCTGTATTTCATGTGAGGAGGCTGGGATGTGGAGCAAATAGCCGCGAGTCTGGAGCTAAGACCAGGACCCTTCTGCTGGGTCCTCGTAGTGTGAGTGGCAGTTTGAAACCTTATTGATTTGCTTATAACCTGAAAGGAGAAGAAGAGGGAACAATGGAACACGACAAAGCTCTGTGTGTTTGACTCAAGGTCAAGCTCACCAGGCGCAGTGTGGACGTCCTTGGCCAAGCTGGTGAAGTGACAGTGATGACGACTTTGGAGCTGGAGTGTTTTTCTGTATAAAGTTCTGAAACAGTTATTAAATGTTAACTGAGTGTAGACTTTAGGGTTTTGTAGAGTTTTAAGAGTTTTTAACTAATTCATATTTGACAAAACTTTTAAACTGTTGTTTAATTCATTTGCCTTAGAGCAGAGTTTTGTGCTTTTATTTTTGAACAAATATTTGTTCTGGACCAGGAACAGCTTTTACAACTGTACCCAATTATGAAAATACCTGAGAAGTGTGTGAGTGTGTGAAGCCTCTGCTTAAGTTTGACTGAGCAGAAACGCTGCAAACAGCAACTCAGGTCGGCCTTGAAACTGCTCTTCAGTCTGCAGGGAGCTCGATTATTTGCTCGTGGTTTCGTCAGGCCTAGTGACGGGTGTGCGACCGCCCATCGATCCACGTCAGTGTGTTCCTGTACTTGTGAAGACCATTTTAAGCAAAGAGCCCACAGAGTGAGCTGTGGAAAGTGAGGACATTTTGGTCAGCCCTCAATTTTTCAAATACTGTTTTCTTAAGACTTGGTTTTAGTTTGGATGGTTTGGGCTAAGGGCTAGGGAATGTATTAGGCTTTACGCCACAGAGTTTCCAAACTAAGACAGAAGTACAAGTGTGTGTGTGTGTGCGTGTGTGTGTGTGTGTGTGTGTGTGCGTGCGCGCGAGTCCATCTGTGAGTCAGTTAAATAAAGAAAATTCTGCTTCTGTAAGCTCCACCAGGCATTCCCCCTTTAACCTCTCCATGAACTGCCTCCTCCCCTCACATCCCGTGTGGATGTATTTCTGTGGAAAATATCCTCGACGCACAGGAGCACAGATCTCATATGAGACGCCTGCTTTTAATTTAATCCAGTTCCTTCATTCTTTCATTTACCAAGGCCTTTCAGAGGGACATCGAGAGGTGGTCGGAAAAAGAGATGCAGAACGTGAAAAATGGGAGAGAGAGAGACGGCTCTGCATGGGCAGCGGAGAGGTAGACGGCAGCAGGGAAAAGGGTCTGGCTGTGAATACTGATGGGATAATCATTTGCGATTGGATTGTGCATGAAAAGAAAACTAGTCGGCGATGCCTGTAAGGAGAAAGAAAAAAAAAAAATCTTTTGGGAAGAGGACAACATCTGGCGTGGTCGCTCGCTCTCTCCCCCTCGTGTTTTTCAGCATGTTGTTTGTTTCTGGGGGATTTGCTCAGGCCATGGGGGAGTTATCTTCAGGAAATACAGACATCAATCTCTCACAACATGCAGGAGAAATAGAAACACATCAGAGACATGATTCAGCTCTTTTCAATCAAGACTTACGTGATATTAAGCCCCTACCCTACAAACGCATGGGAAACAGATCATAAACTCTGATCCCATTTTATGAAGCATGTCAGAACTGGATGAACGAGCGGATGTTTATATTCTGGCCGTCAGTCATCGTTATTTGTCACGTCCCTGGCTGTGACAAAAAAAAAAAAAAAATCTGTCTAAAGCCTCCGACAAACTGAGCGGCTCGACTGGCACAATACTTTAATTGAGCAGGTGGCAAACTGTGTGTGTTAGTCCTCGACACTTACCGTCCTGCTGAGGTGTGTGTGTGGGTGTGGGTGTGCGTGCATGTGTGTGTGTCCACAAAAAGTCGTTTCAGGGTTCAACAGTAGTCAGTTCTCTCAGGGTTTGAACTCTCCCTCTCTCATGGGATTAAGTGGTAAACATTCAGATTTATTCCGGTCCAGGCCCTGGCTCCATCTCCTCTCCTCCCATCTTCTGCTTCCTTCCTTCTTTTCTCTCCTTTTCAATCCATTTAACTCTCCTTAATTCATTTCTAATGTTTCTCTTCTCATGTTTCATTAACACGTCTCCTTGCCCTCTTCTTTTCTTGTCTCCTTCCCTCTACCCTTGCTTCTTTTTCCTTAGCATCTTTGTTCCTTTTGTCTTACCTCTACTTTCAGGTAATTTCTCTTTCCATTCCTGTCTTCCTTTTCCTCATCTCTACTTCTAGTTTTTCTTCCTCTCTGTTTTTTTTTTTAATTTATCCTTCTCATCACTCTGATCCTTCGCTTCCTTTTTCCTTATGTACTTCGTAATCTCTATTCTCCTCCCATCAATTCCCCCCCCTCTTTATTTTTTCCTTTCTATCGTTCCTCTTCTCTTTCCTCTTTGCTTCTCCTGTCCATCTCTTTTCCCTCTCGCATTTCCTATCCCTTTAACCTTTCCTTTTCCTTTTCTGGCTCCTTTCCCTCTTCATCTTTCCTTTCCACACCCCTCCTCCCATTCCTCCGCTTCCATCTGGTGACCTCTCCTCCCCTGTGACTGTTTCACTAAGTGGGAACTAGCAGCAGAAATATGAAAACAACAAGACGGACACAAGGTTGAGGGATTGGATGGCTGCCTGGACATAAGCAAAAAAACTGCCCATGATTTTTGGATTCCTGACTCCTCTCTCGCACACACACACACACACACACACCCTCAGCTCCTGTCCCCCATACATACAAAAGCAGACAGGTAATGGCCGGTACATCTCGGTGGACTGGTATTATATGATTACCCGAGGGGGATTGAAATGCAGGGACCTTGTGAGTAATTTCTCGGGGGCTTCCAAAGGTGCTGCGTCTCTACTCCAATTTCAGATTTATTTTGCGCGGGGGGGGGGGGGGGGGGGGTGTGATTTTGTGATGAACTTTCACTTTTTTTTCCCTGGTGTGACTGGGCAAACGCAGCACCAACAGAAACACTCACACAAACATTACAATTCATGCTGCCATGCGTCACTGTGTAAACTTGCCTCTGTGGGAGAAAAAAGAATAAACAGGGCTATTTGTGGACCCAAACATTAGATGGTTACAAATGATGGCCCAACAAAGAGGAAAATCATCTTTACCTTGCGAGCATGACGAGAAAACGGCGATATTAGCTGTGGACAAAAAGCAAATGAAAATTTGTGGACGCCACAGTTTCAGAGTGTGGTGATGTGATCATCGGTCTCGGCCTGCAGGCGGGAAATTGCTGTGTTTACTCTGAGGAAGGTTGGTCCATCATAAAACTAAAGGTAATGGGGTGAGTGAGGGACATCACTGACACTACAGAAAGTGTGTGTGTGATTTAGAGCACATATATCAGAGTTGCTGTTGGAATATGGATATTGATCTACAAGTCCATCCAATGATTTTTTTTTTACTATTTTTCTTTCGTGTGCTTTTCGCCTAATGTTGTTAGTGCTGTTATACATGTAGTGTGTTGTAAATCACTGAAGTATAGAACTGAGTAGTCATGCAACGTGCACTTTGCAGGAATAACAACTGGCAGGGGTTGGATTTAAACAGCGGCGTGTCAGCCTCTCTGAGGACCTCAGTTAAAAGGAAACTTTTGCACACTTAAAGTGAGAGGACGTGATTCAATTCTTTCTTACGCAAGAACTTCAGTGAGGTTGTACTTTTTTTCATATAGTTTAAGACTTTACCAAGTTTAAGAGGAAAGTTTGTCATTTGCTCTGCAGCTGCAGACATCGTATTTCTGAAGGCAAATGTCCATGTGTCTTAATTTGTTGCTCTATTTTGGTCTCTGCTGATTCCTGGGGCAGAAAATTGGCTTTATTAAACATGCACAGACTGATATAAAGGTATTACATTGTCTCACACTAATCTGGAACAAAGATGCTCTTATCTATTCAGAGATGAAGAGAAATGCAAAAAAAAAAAAGAAAAAAAAAGTTTTTAGGTTGGTGGAACTTTTAGTTGAACTACAACTTTTCCTTTGTTCTGGATTTTGCAGCAGTTCTTTTCTGTCTGTTTGTGTGTTGCTGTTTTCTCTGGTCCACCATGAATCCACAGACTGGGGGTTTTGAGATGCAGGTATATGGATTCTGGGTCATAGTCACTGAACTCACTGTCTGTCAAAATAAAACTGTCGAAAAAACGAACAGGATAGTGCCTACCTCAGATAAAATGTTTTTTATTACGAATCCTAGTTTTCTCATAATGTTCTTCTCCACAGTGTGACTATAAAATGATAAAACAAAGTGAATGCATCACCTCTGTTTTTTTTTTTGTTTGTTTTGTTTTTTGAGCTGGCATGAACATCTTGTGCCGTCATTTCATTCTCCCAACACCAAGAAAATGGGCTCTAGATTTTTATTGATGGCAGTAATTTGCTGGTTACAGTTTTCATGGTTTTAGGCCACAACAACTCTGTCTGTCTGGTTCAACCCTAAACCCCGGAGTCTGTTTAGAATTTAGACATTATCGTTAAACACTGTCTGCTCTGTGCTGTGAATCCACATTACATCAGCCCCTTCTTCTCTGCCTGCTTCCGTTTCTCTCCCTAAGTTGAGTAAATATCTAATTTGCAGAAATAGGTTCATAGTGTAACACTTTAGCCTTTGCAATATCCGCTTGCCACTTGATGTACTGCCCCCCCCCACCCCCCATGGGAGATCTCTCCTAGTTAGTGATTGCTCCAAGCATTAGCTGTGTGCACTGAGATACTAATAAAGCACAATGTGATGTGAAAAAGCAACAACCAGATAAATCAGTCCATTGCTTTGCTGCCAAATGGACATGTTGTCATAATGCACGGAGATGGAGAGAGATTGAGAGGAAGCTGTTGTTCTTTTAGTGGGATGAGAGGCCATTTGATCAATTTATGGCTTTTTTGTTGTGAAAATGAAATGCAGGGCAGCAAAGAAAAGCACTGTGAGGTTTGGACAGGGAGTTCTTTACTCAGAGCCCTGCTTCACCGCTTTTTGATTCAAGTTAATTCACGTTTTTTCTAGCCCAACATTACAAATAGTGCACATCATTCACAGATCTAGGAAAAGGTGGATCAGGAGCCGAAATCACAAAACAAGCCAGCAACGGTATTCCCTTCCATTCCATTGAAGACCAGGCTCAGGAAGCAAGTTTTTTCTTCGATCAACTCTCTGCCAGATGCTGATATGGCTTCAGCACTACTGGAAATTGGCTGTTGGTTAAATACTGTAAGGATAGAATAAACTTAAAGGAATGTCTCAGCCCATGTTTTACAAATTGTCTGGCCTCAGCTGAAAACAAACAGCACATTAAAAAAAAAACCCTAACAGAGTAACAAGGTAGAACATCAGAGTGATTCTTAAGTAGTACCTACTTAAGTACCTGCTTTTTATTCATCTGTGAAAACTCAGCTAATATTCTTATTTACATGCCAGATGAAAAGCAAATGACTCTAATGAACTGAGGCTCAGTGCATGAAAACATCTACTCGAGCTGTGGGAAAATATATTAGGCCTTTATTCATTTATGTTGTTGCAGCTTTACTAAATGAAATAAAATGTCTGCCCTCAACAGAATGAACATGATTCTACTTAACCTAACCCTTTCTCCTGGTGGTTGAGCACACATTTGAGAGATATCACCTCTGCTTCTTTACCCTGGCTGGGTGTTGGTGATGTATGCACCAAACCTCAGGTATCGTCTCTGGACTCCTTCTTTGAAGTACTTGAGAAGTTCTTCCTTCAACTTGATGTGTTCGGAATTTCAGCCACATTAAAAGTCAACATATATATAGTTAAATAATTCACTCATGCTGTAGGTCATAAAAATTAATAGCACTAACTAGAAAAATATTATACTGCATGGTTTTCTTATTTTGAGTGGGAGCTGCCTATGCGCTCTGGATGGAAAACCTGCCCACAATTTACAATTTTCTATTAATTTTTATGTGAATGAGAAACAGGACAGAGAGAAATATACAAGCTGTGGCAAACCTGCAAACAAAACATTCAAATTATTTCAATGACGCAAAAACATGGAGTCTTGGCACCGACCGTAGAAAAGCTCGAATTTATGACTCATTTACAAAATGCTAATTTAATAATTTGCATCATGTCGTCAGTGTTTAGTTACAGGGGATTATCCTCAGCCTCACAATGAAATATCAGGGAGAAAATCTGAAGAAACACACCTGGAGTACTGTTTCACATCAGAATATATTCATCATTATTGTAGAAAATGTGTTCTTTTAGATAAATCCGTCAATAACTAGAAATTGCTTTTCCAATCCCTCCAGGAATATTCTGTGATCAATTTCAAAAGCTGCGGTTGAGATCGGATTCCGTACAAAGTGGGGGATCATTTACCAATTTAGCAAGTGTACTTCCAGTGGGGAGGTGGGCTCTGGAGGCAGATTGAAATGGTTGGGGATTGAATGATTATTGTTCGGTATGTGGGCTAAAAGTTGCAGACACAACAGCATTCAAGTTTCTTCTGAAGTAAACGGAGGGTTTTTGAGCTTTCAGATAATACAGATCCCAGCGGAACGATGTATTTATAGTTGACATGGAGAAGAACATATTGTGCAATATTCTTGTGTTCAAAGAGAACTGATTGCAGTAATGTTTATTTAACATCTCCAGAAGCTTCCCACTATATAACCAGTTTTGGTCTCACACTGGGCAGCAGCAGAAGCAGGGAACATCAATGATTCATCACCTCACCATGCATCAGTACGGCCGAGTATCATGGTCATATTGAGAAAAGAGAGAGGCTTTGGGGAAAAATGTTGTAACTTTACGAAAATAACATTTTTATGCTCAAAAACATTCAGTATAAATACAATATGTGATGAATTTTACACAGATGTAACTGCAAAACCAAAAGACCTCCTCTTTCATTAGTGTCTTCAGAATAGGCAGTTCTTCCACCATCCATTCAAAGTTCTGTTAAAGTGGGACAGATAGATATTGATTTAGTTATTTGTGAAACTTATGCTCTAGTGTAATTGAACAAGATGCTCCACATTCCTCATTTTAATGCAGGGCAGATATTAATATTCGACTTCGACTTTTCCCTTGGTGATATATCGACTTGGCAAATCCTGAATGGAAAAGCACTAGGAAAAATATTGTTTTGCCCTGATAAGGATTCTGTAATTGTGAATCAATTTATTCATTTCTTTTTAAACTGAATTCTGGATTAGTTTAATTTGACTGTGGATTCTGAGTTTTTTTTTTTGTATGGCTCATTCAGCACTGATTCAGTGTTGGTTGAGTATGAACTAAACCCACAGCAGGTTCATAACAATCATGTTTTTGTTTCATCAAGTCGCTCTAGAACTGATGGGTAACAGCAAGCAGTATGCAGGAAAGAGGGCGCAGCAGAAATTGGACGCTCCAACGGAAAAAAGCTTCAAAATAGACCATAAACTGTTCCTATGAGGCTGATTAAAAGAAACCCTCTGTTCCCTGTGATTTGTGAGTCATTCACTCAGCTGGTGATTTACCCTCAGACCATCTCAGCGCGACAATGGAAATTAACTGAGGACAGTGTTTGCTGCTGTTTATGACATGGTGATTGGACCCTCCAGATTCCCTTTTATTGCTCTGGCTGAACGTGCATTAGACTTTGGTCAGACGGCAGATTGTCCTCACACGGAGCATAAAGGCGGAACCGCACAGGTGGAGGTGGGTAAACACAGCATCAGTGTGACACCTCTGAGCTGGAGTCATTTACATAGACTTACTCTCTCTCTCTCCCTGCCTCTGTTTATGTGCAAAATGATTGTGGTTCAATTATAAAGAAGTGTTTTAATGTTGATGAATATATATGTGTTACTTCTAAAGTTTGCTACAAATTCTAAAATAATATCGCATTCACAAAATCTGGACTATTTATCTAATTGATGAGAACATTTCCTGCATTGGCTTGTGAGTCAGTACGTTTAGGGATGTTTAGGGATTGGCACATGGGACCCACCACTGCCCCCTCTGGCAGGTTTAGGTCTGACAGGACTCATTGCCTTGGCCACTGGTTTCCCAGTGGAGACTTCTCAGGCTCCTCTGCTACACTCCTCCATGGCCAAACAATCATTTGTGGAATCGAGGTACCACTTTTGCCCCCGTGGTCAGTGTCTAACAGACCAGCTAGTCAATAAAATAAAATGTATTACTGTCCTCACTAGGGCACATACCTCAATCAAGCTGCACCAAATGTCCCTCACATACATTTTCTTAACTCGGCTTACTTTAATTTATTCACTGAGATCTATTAAATATTCACAGAAATAACTGTGGAAATGTTGAAACACTCAAAGAAAACACAAGGAGATGGACAAATCCACTCCCACATCCCTCCCTCCGCAGTACTTTACTTGAAATCTGCCGGGTCATATGAATATTTCCTGACATTGTTTAAATTCAAAGGACTGTAGTGTGCAACTGTTGCACGTACGCAACAGAAAAGCTTTGCGCTGATGAAAAGGACGCTTAATAGAAACTAAAAAACCCGCAAAAGCCTTTCCACACGTGACATTTTCAAATGTCAATAAACCCCGTGTACAAACAACATCTGATTGTGGCACCACGATGAAAAGCCTTCTTTTTCTCTTCAGCACTGAGAAACTTTTTGTCTGGCCTGGAGGCCTGTGTGACAAATGGCAATATTTTCCATCATCCTTTTAACACTGTACATCACGCTAAAGCTGACACATTCTCGTGCCCGACGCGGAACGTCAATAATATGGCCTCTGTGTAGGAGCCTGTAAATGTCACAGTGAAATTCCAGCCATATATCAATAGGAGCACATTTGCTGTTCCAGTCCAGAGAAAATGTCTGTGGGAGGTGAAGGCTTTTCACCTGACAGTCAGAAAGCAGCAGCCCATCGCTTCTGTGAGGATGAGTAAAACTCAGTCTGTGCGCTGAGCACCTCACACATCACAGGAAAGTTTCCTCCGAGCCACTCTCAGAGGTTGAAACACAATAAGCCCGGAGCTGTGAAGACCGCTGCGTGTCAGCTGCCGAGTGTCTCATTCATTAGAGGGTTTATCTGCACTCCCCATCACTCATATGCTTGTGAATCACAGCGGCCGGTGGGCACATAATCAGAGCAACTGAGATGAATATTCACAGGCGAGAGGAGAAAGCCTGTTACTGACATATCAGGTCTTTTCTGGGCATGACTGTTATTATTTAAGGACAGAAATGAATCAATTACGCTTTGACATTCAGCACCGCGGGGTTTTATTGTGACTGTTTAATGGCTTCTGAAACTGCCGGATGATTTGAAACCAATATAGCACACTTTTTTTTATTTTTTTTTATTGGATATCCAAGAAACCTGGGCTTCTATTAGATAAAAAAAGTTGGATGCAAGCTTCTTTTATCCAAGTTAAACTTTAATGAAGTTTACAAAGGTCATGTTCCGTTCTTTAATCTTCTATTAAATTACAACCCCCCCCCCCACAAATATTCACTTTAACAAATTTTCTTTCCAGGAGATGATGACGATGCCTCATGGTTCAACTCTGTCCGTCCGTATTCGGCGAGTGTTGCTGTCAACCTCTCTCTCCCTCTGCCGCTTGCTCCTCCTCTTCTTCTGCTGGCAAAACTCAGCTCTGGGAATATCTCCGGCAGGCAGCTTGTGGGCTAATTGCCTTTATCAAATTCACGACCTGCTAAATGATGGCTGTCTTTAATCCCCTGCACCCTTGCCAGCAGGAACTGACATTTAGTGCAATTAATTAATGGGAAGACAACAGGGAGCTGGGTGTCTGCTCCGCTTGGCTACGACGGCAGCTGTGGTTATGTAAGGCAGCCAGGGGAAGCCTCCGAGGGGTGACTATCAGACGCTGGACTGAGGCAACGGACAGGCTCAGGTTAAAGCTCGATGGCTCAAGGAGTTGACATGTGAAATCTACCATCTGATTATCTTCCAGCGTTTTACTTGAGCTTTTATCGACGCTAGAAATGATCTTGAATCACAGCTTAGCAACCATTTGTGGTGGTGTTCAGGACAGTCACATTAGCAGGGTTGTTTGTTTTTTTTTCTTTGTCGAGAGGTTGTGATGTCCGAGTGCTGTAAACACACACACACACACGTGATCCCCACAGTGGAATCAGTACATTCCATCCTGTCTCTGCCTGCTGCTCCCGTGTGCATGCTGCCATCCAATCACTCAGAGCGCATTCAGAGGTTCCCTGTGGAGGTGGATGACCTGATTCATTTGACACGTTTCCCATACATTGATGTGACTGTATCTATACTGACCACAATAAAAGGGCACCAGCTGTGAACACCCCTTGAACACAGATCACGCGCGGGTCGCCTAGTTTAGCTGCAGTCTTCGTGAACATTTTTAAAACTTTATTTTTAAACAGAAATGAGTCGGCTGCGCCCAGTAAACTCCGCTTTCACTCGTGGGGCTCTCAGAGAGTGCAGACCTCCACCAGGGACAAAAGATCATGTTTTTATTTTTTATTAGATTATTGTGTTTCTTCAAAATTGTATGAATTGTTGTTGGGGTTTTTTATCCCTTATTTAAAATTACTTACTATTGAGGTTGTCCTCTCTACAGAGGTTGAAATGTCTTTTTTTCTAGTCCGGAGCATTCCAATTATGCCCTAGTCCTTTAAAAAAAAAAAAAAAATAATTAATTCACACAACGCCCTTGACTAAAGTCGTTCATGATGATGGTCATTGGCTGAAATGACATGAAATTCATCTCGACTTTCGAGTGATAAACCTGCCGCTCCAATCGTTTATTTCTGCACCGGTTAAGAGATGAGAGATGTAGCAATTTATGAAAATCCTAATCTGTTTTTAAGCGTATCAGTGTAAAGAGAGAAAATAAATGTAAATTCTGTGATGAGCAGAAGCAGAAGGAGAGGAAGTCATTTCTTATCAACGCCACAGCGATTCACGCAGGAGAGAGCAGATATGAGCGAATAGCTGTGATTCACTGGGGAAATTAATTTGACTTCCACCTCAACATTCTAATCGAAGCCCTGACACTGAACCAATCTGTTCTGAAAAAAAATTAAAAGAAGGAAAAAAAAACAAACAAACACAAACTTTCACACTATCCAACCAGCAGCTGAAAGCCCTGCAACAACAGTTTGTAATGCTGAGCAGGTGTAATTAGTGATGAATGCTTCACTGCTCATGTGTTTCACTGTGTGCCGGCTGTGTTTGCTCCTGCTGCTCTCCGTATGTCATAAACAAACACGTCTCCCCCCCCTCAGGTGCGAAAGCGCTTATCAGGTTATTC
Source organism: Pseudorhombus dupliciocellatus (assembly GCA_016785235.1). Taxonomy (NCBI): domain Eukaryota; kingdom Metazoa; phylum Chordata; class Actinopteri; order Pleuronectiformes; family Paralichthyidae; genus Pseudorhombus; species Pseudorhombus dupliciocellatus. Next base: position 693,993 of record JAFBJW010000390.1, read on the forward strand.
GTATTTGTGGGAGAAGTCTTCTGCTTCTCCTTTCATTTTGTCGTCTTGATCCACCTACCCCCACCGTTTGGACAGTTGCTAGCCTTGTTGCTTCATCTGCTGCTTGTTGTGCTCTCAGGCCACTCTTCGCCCCCTGTGCTTTTCTTTTGTCTTTCATTTGAATCCCAACATGCCCCCCCCATGCTGTGAAGAGGCCCTTTACCTTCCTCGAGCCATCTTTCCCAAATCACCACTCTCCCGGCCTGTACGCCTGAAAGTTTTCAAACGTTCACATCTTGAATTCACATCAGCTTCTTGTCTCCGGATGGGCTCTGCAACCCACATGCTGTCAGGGCTCCTTCTTCTGCTACAGTTTCTGCCCAGCTGCTGACAGCCTGACCGCCAAAAGAAAGATGTGATCCTCTGACAGGACGTGTCCGGTATTTCTCTGAGCTCTTGCCGCGCTGCACAGCGATCCGGAGAAGAGGCAGCTTGTTGCCGCCCGTGTTCCACAGGCGGGGGAGGCACTCCTGTTTTGAATGTTTCAGTCACATTTTTAAAATTGATTTATTGTCACGGCTACAAAAAAAGGAGACACAATCCATTCTTTGAAATTAGCACCGCCGCATGCTGCGTGGAGGTGTTTGGGAAACAGGTGGCAGTTATGCTACACGTAAACAAGATGGTTTTAGACACAATTTCAGACTGACAAGTTGTTTTTTTAAAAATAAAATATAATGTACTCTTGAGCACCCATGGGTGCGTTGGTCTGAATGGGTTGTGGTGAGGCACGTTGTTGCTCCAGGCGGCTGAACAACAAATATTTTGTGGTCAAGTTAGGATTTCAGGGTCATTTGAAGAAGGCTTTATCAAGACAACAGCATTGAGGATCTGAGGCGGATGTGCTCTGAATTCAAATCTGATTACATTAACCTTAAATTAACATTCAATCACAAGATGCAGCGTGCCTTACGTAATGTGAGCAGCCTCCTCCTCTGTGGCTGGCTGATTGGGACGTTGGTCATACTGCCTATTGATTTTCTGAAAAGTTTATTATTACAAATAACTGCTACTTGATGGCAATGTCAAATTGAAGATGAGGGGTTTCAAAAAAAACAGTGAATCACGTAGAAACTAGCAAAATCTACCCTTAACTGAAAAAAACTAAAAAATTCAAAGGAGATGATCAAATAACTGTTTGTTTTCGGGGGGGGGGGGGGTCCCAATCACGTGCTAATTAATTTCACACAGCATCACACGTGATCCACGATGCCTCCATATCTCAATTTATTTTTCTTTTTGTCACTAATTTTCAAGACGAGAGAGTTGCTTCAGTGAACTGACAAAACACTTGCGTTTTGAATTTGAATGGGAGAATATAAACCGTCACAGCCTGATAGTTTTTTGCAGATTGCTTTTCCCAGTGCGGAGGCTCCAGTCGGTTGTTGTTTTATTTGATTTCACTGGTTTGTTGCCAGAGAAATGGAATGAAATGCAGCGTGATGTTTAGGACATAGGGGGAGGCTAAACAACAGCTACATGAATCTTGAACTCACATTTGTTCGCTGGCCAGAAAGACATATTTACTGGGATGATAATACCTGCTTTGTTTCTGCTGCAGGACCGAATTGTTTTGCTTACTTTTATTATAACAACCTGATATATTAAAGGAGCATATCTGTGTGTGACATGGAGGCGAGAGGTTGATTAGTGCAGCTTTAATGCCGCTTGTTTTCACGTTGCAGCGTGAGCGACGTCATGCCGTTGAGCAGCAGCAATGATTCAATTACCCAGGGATGTGTTTTTTCACAGTGGCATTCAGAATGAGTTCCGTCGGTCTGCCCTATTTGCTCCGCCATACGTTGAACCGCTCACACACGTTGATCGTTGATTTGAGGGCAGAGCTAACGCTGCACGCTTCTCCATCTAATACACGTCTGTCAGAAGTTCCACAGAGTTTAGTCTGTATGTAATCACATTTGGCTCCAGTGGAGCTCGATATGTCCAATATGGCCTTGCGGTGGATTGTTGGCAGCGAGACAGGAGGCATCCACCAAGTGCCTTTTCATTATGTCAATACGGTACTTTATGTCTACCGCGGTACTTTCGCTGGAACTTCCTCTTCATCACTTGTGTCGGCTGATCTCTGCCCCTCTGTCTGTTTGTTTGCAGAAGGTCAACTGCCTGTAAACCCTGAACTTAACAGATGTTGACACTTTCATATTGTTATGGGTGATTAAACATGACCCGGATTCAACTAGAAACCACCACCTCAATGGCGCCACGGAAACTGAGAGTGCTGAGACTTCACCAAACCCTGCATGGACATGATGTTGGGATTGAGTGTATATTAATCACGACTGCTGCCCAAAAGTGAGGCCAAAGGGTTTGGATGTTCAGATGGTTCAGATTTACCTAAATTATTGTATATTGAGGATAACCAGAATATGGAACCACTCTAGCTACGAGCTATGGGCAGGATCATCATCGCATACGATTCAGAAGCAACGCATAGTAGCTTTCATGTGATAAACCACTGCCGTCGTGCCTGTGAGTCACGGTAATCATCACAAGCGTGATTGGCTGGAAAGATGTCACATGACAAGAGAAGCTTAAATATAGAATTATTCACACGTATCATTGAGACATGTATTATTTCTGATTCACATTTTTTTTTTCATCCAAATTATACTGGAATTGCTTAGTTTCACAAAATGTAGAAGGCTTTCATTTCATCTCATTTCACCTGTTCTCCTCCATGTTATTTGTTCGGACATAAAAAATGTCAAAATTTGTTTAAAAACATTTCCTTAAAATATGGTCTTAGTTCTTGTAGTTAGTTCCTTTCTCACAGTTTGTAAAGATTTTACAATAACTTGGGTCTTCATTACTAATTTAGTGCCATAAAAAAAATGGGGGAACAGAGGCATTAGAGAGAATGTGAGTGCATCGTGGTTCCATGAACCCGGAGACACCAAATGCGGCCTATCACTATATTGTGAAGTTGTTGTGTTTGAGAAGCCCCGTGTTTCACAGAGGTTAGTGTCAGAGGAGAAGGTGTGCAGGGTTATTGGGAACTCGGGGTTGCTCGGGTTACAGGAGACGAAGAACGTGTTTGCACTGATGATCGTAAGACGGAACAAGATCCTTTATGTGTTTAGAAACCTTTGATAAAAGAAGAAAGTTAAGAAGTGGAACTCAAAAAATGTTCTAGTACTTTTATCTTTGAAATCCAAATGTTGACATTCAGCTGAAAGGGAAATTTTTTTGGCAATCCTAGTAAACACACTGTTTTACACATTTGATTTCTGTTGGGCTTTAGTGTATACTGATGATAAGAAGAATCTCTAATTTATACATTGAGTGTGCTGATGAAAACATGTAGTTTGGCTTCGTCTTTCAGTAGCACAATGTCGTAATGAAGCTTGGCTTTAATTCACTCAGGAAGACTTTCTCCATGTTTCATTCATCAACAATTATCTCCCCTGCTTCTTCTCGTTAGCTGAGCTGATGCTTTCGGTAATCCACTGACATTCTGTCATGACCTCAATGAGCCAATCATATCAATGCGGAAACTTTAATTCGATTCATTCAAAACAGCTGATTTTCATTGTCCTCCCTTTCCATGCGTTTCCATGTGTTTTAATGCATTTTGGGGCCGCAGCTGTCGTCATCCTTGATTCGCGACAAGATCGAGAGCACTATTTTTCTTGGGAAGTCACCAAAGTGCATTTGAAAATGAAAATTCGGCAGACAAGCAGCGTAATCAGACGTGCAGGGTGGAGGCTCCATCTGCAAATCAGCATAGAAAGAAGGCATGGAGTGAAAGATAATCACCCTAATGTTACCAACATCCAACTCCACCACACAACTAACACCTCAGTGAAACACACAAATCATGTCATCGAGCTCTCGCACACTCTAACATCACTCCTCTCATGCAAACACACGCTTAAAACTTAAAGGTAGTGAGTCTTTATTCAGTTGTATATGAAAGATAAGACAAAGACAGGGAGACAGAAAGATTTTTTTACCTTTATAAATACATATATAATATTATATAATTATATAATATAAACTTTATAAATAATATATCAATACATCCATGGGCAGTTACACTTTCTCCAAAAACTAGAATCTGGTTGGCTTCCCTGAAGTCATGGGATTGTTGGTTGAAGTTTAATATCTTTAACCTTATAGCTAATGTTGATCAAGGGATATGAAGCATTTGAATAAACTCCAAGAAAGTAAAGTGTAATGGGATTTTTGTATCAGTTGCCAATTCAGTTCAAAATCAGTTTACAGCCCCTGAGGTGAGATGCGTTTTACCACAAATGTCACATAATATAAATATATTTAAAAATATATTTAAGTTTTAGATTTGTGTGTAGACGTGGAGGAAGATATTTTGGATGAAAAAGAAGTTTACTTGCTCTTCCGTGCCATATCGCTTCTTTGAACGCAATGCATTCTCCTCTCTACATTTTGCATGATGATGATGATGATGACACTCTACATAATGATGCGTAATGTTTTTCAAACACTCCTCATGCCTCCGTGTTGTTGTTTTTGAAATCCCTGGCCTCTGTTCTGGAACTGTGTGCGGTATGAAAGTGAAGTATGAATAATTTTATTGCATTGTTGAATTTTTGTTGAATGCTTTTGTTTTTGTCTGTCATCACTTATCAGGGCTTATGAGTGCACTTGAACAGCTCATGAATTTTTCATTCACCTATGGTGAACCTGGGGGAGAACATCGACTGAATTACAAAGTGTTGCACAGTCTTTGGCAGAACATGAGAACGTTCTCACAAGCACTGGATTAAACCTTGAAATCAGGAGTCGTCTCCCGGACCCTGAGCAGCAATGATTGACGTGCACCGTCACCATCATTTTCAGTAGCTGACACTTCGGCTCTCCGGGTCAATATTCACACGTACCTAAGGTTCCTTAGGTCCAGTGGGGAGGATTTAATTTTCATAAAAATGTTTCATTCATCGAACATTACCCAATGTTTTTGTTACTTGTAATGAGGACTATTATGGTTATCAAATTTTTAATTATAGAAAATTTACAAAAAAAAAAAAAAAAAAAAGTACAACAAAAACATGTACTTATCCAGGAATAGAATTCTCATTCAATAGATGATTGACGACCGGGACAGAGCTTCTCTTATCCTAACAGAAATTCACATCAGTCAGTAGAGCTCAGTGTCCTCTGCACTAACTTTGCAAATTTAAGACCCTTCTTGCTTCATCCAGACGATTTACTGTCTCACTTTGCCTCAGCGTGTTGAGTCAGGAGCGCTCCTCACTGCATATTTAGTCTTGTACGACATTACAGCTGCAATAATCCAAATTAATGTGTTAATAATGGATCAAATTATGCATGAAAGTGGGTGCGACCTGAGAGATTTACCCCCTGGATGGGTAAGACACAAAACTGGCAATCAAGACTTATTTTTAACTGATTACGTTCCATTAGTTTCATTACGTTCAGTCAGCAGTCATTATGCACCTAAAGTACTTGGTGAGGTTAAGGGAAAGATCATGCTTAGTGGTCAAATAAATCCTCCTACAACATCTACCTCACCTAGGAGAGAGCAAAACCTGAGTGCAAACAGCCACGCTGGCTGTCCATCAGAAGGTGCTAAAGCATTGTTGGCTATAGGCTCTAGACTCCGAGGTGCAAATAGAATCTGTTAATAAAGAAGCCATCCGATTCTTTGATACGAACAAAGGGAGCTCAGTCTGAGGGTTTTTCTTCTTATCAGTGTGCCCACATTTCATCCACCATCTGCGCTAAATTATTAAATTCCACATGCTGCTGCTCTCCTTTACATGAACAATGAGAACATTCCTCTTTTCGAGAAGGCAAAGCGGGGGAGTTGATTGCTCACCCTCCATGCACTGCATTGATATCAGAGTTAGCCTCTGGTTGTGTCCAGTGACCTGTCCTGGGGGTGTCCCATCTGTCACGCACTGTCAGACGAGATTAGCTCCTCCTCCCCCCCGGGATGTCATAGGTAGTGGATTGATGGATGGATCTAATGAGCTAAATGATGTATTTAAACGCAGGGATCAACAAGTCACCCTGATACAGTCTCTGGTAACCATGAATCCATGTTAAGGAATCAATCCCATTAAGACGTTCCGTCCCGGCTAATGTGGTGTAAAGGATTGACTGTATGGTTCCCAAAGCCTTGCTATTACCATACCATTCCCCCTTCCACAACTTTGCGGGAAGGACTTGACCCTGCTATTTTCAGCCGACATTTGAATGCGGAAGAGGTCCTCCGTGACGCAAGGCGACGGCTCGGTGCACGAAGTGTGTGGATATCCTCTTCAGGCCTGTAATGTTCTTGCTCACAGGGACTGTAACATGTAATCATCATGCAAATTAAAGCATGGACAGTTGAGGGGACATGATGGATGTGCATTCATAGAGGGCTCTTTAAATGGGTCAGGGGTTAATTGGCAGTAAATATGGAATATTCCTGAGGTTTCACGAGCGTGACGCTCACGCGTGTCCGATCGATGATGCATATATGAGTTCATGCCAAACTCCTGGGTAACGTTGTTAACCTTTGAGAGCCGAGGCTGAGATGTGCTGCAAGATAAAAACCGGCCGCTCTGACCACTGACCCATCTGTCACACGCACTTATATTTACTCTGGAACCGCTGGGCGCCGCAGACAAGGCCATTCCCTAAACTGTCTCTCTCCTGTTTGCTCTGCGGCTCCTTGTTTAAATGCAGCTCAGGCCAAAACGAACGGTCTATCTCTCCCCGTCTGTGTCACAGCAGGAAAATTTAATTTACTGGAATAAAGAATGGTGTTAACACTCCGATGAATCAAAGTTAGTCTGGAAGTGTGTGCACAAAGAGACTTTTACTCTGAGCCTCTGCCGGGAGTGCGCCCATACCTCCCTCGCTGCAGTTATGGGAGGTGGTTTCCATGACAATGATGCACTTTTGAGGGATAAATGAGAAGGGAGCTTAACAATGAACTTTGATATATTACCCCCCTCTTCCGTCTCCTCCGTCTTCTCCCACCTCCAGGCAATGAACTCCTCTTGATTGCTTTTGTTGCGGTGTGATGAGGAAAAGAAATGTTTCATTTACAGTCATGATGATATGCGGCAGCTCCAGAGGAATATGCACACGTGGAAGTTTCCAAAGCGGGTTTTCATTTGAATTAACCCTCTTATTTAATCATGTTTTTACTTTGTACCTAGATCCCTAATCCATAGTTTGTACCTCACAATGGTTAGCAAGTGGAAATCTAATGTAAAGTAAAATTACATTAATTCATATTTTAAATGTATGTATCAAGTGATTATGTGCAATAGGAAGATTGAATTTTGGTTTGACTGCCATAGAGAGGAAAACACGTCTAAAAGTAGAGTGCGTGTTTTGGTATTGATGGTTGACTGAAAATACTATAAATTCCAAATACAATATAATATTACGTGACCGTAATTTGGCTCTAGATGTCAGTTGGCAGGGAAATGACATAGTGTTTCAATGATGCTGATGATAATCCATGATTAAAAAAAAAACAAAAAACAAAAAAAACCCACACCTTTACCTGTTCCACAACACAAGTCTTTAACGAAACACGAGATGAATTCTGCTACCCACAGACCTCTTGAAAGAGAAAAGCCTGATTGATGAAAATTAGATGGAAGGAAAATGGGTCACAGTTTCTCAGGGAAAGCCATCTACTAGGAGGAGGATGTGGAGTGTAAGGAAATGAAAAAGAATGGCTGAGAGTGGGAGAGCATGAAAGGACGAGAGAGGGAAAAGAGAGAGAGGGAAGCATTTCCACTTTGCCATCAGGTATAATTTCTATACTCTTGGCAACAGTGTCAAAAGACTGGGAGGACATTGGGGAAGATGAATAGTTTGAACGTGTGTGTATGTGAGGATGATGGGCAATGGAGGTGAAAGAAAAATGTGGTGATATGAGAGAGAGAGAGAGAGAGAGAGAGAGAGATGAATAGAGTGAGAGAAAAAAGAGAGAGGAAGGCTGGCAGTGTCCTGTTGGAGAAAAAGAAGCTGCGGGTTGAAGGAAACAAACCAAACACAGAAGAGAACAGAAACACACACAGAGGCTGTTTCTGAAAACACCACTCAGCCTCTGGTGAGAACCGTACAGAGCACTACACTGTGATTAGTGAGTGATTTCAGACACAGGCAGACTCCGAATTCGAAAGAAGAAGGGAAAACGGTGACCACATTAGTTGGCCATCATCTGCCTCAGCCGACCACACAAGTCGCTCCACGAGAGCCGTCATTATACCCTCCCCACAGGTGTCTGGGTGAGTGATTTTAACCAGAGTAAACAGAACAAGATTAATGGTGTGAAATGGTACACAAGGGCCACAGAGCCGCTGGAACAACGGCGACCGTGTCAATGCAAACGGTTATTAATGTTGGGAGGGCACAGACAATGTCTCCGCCACTCTCGGCGTGTTTATTTCTTACACTGGGATTGTGTGATGAATTGATATCGCAGGAATACAGTGCATTCAAGAAAACTGGAGCAGAAGGAATATTGTTAATGATTTGTAGAGCAGATGTCTCATTCAGACACATTACCCTGTGACATTTGTCTGGTTTTATTAAACCCGGAAAACTCAATGAACCAGAGGAAAACAAATCTGTTGTAATAGCGGACTTAATCAAAACGCTTCATCATCGCTCCTCCAGGTTTGACAGAGGTGTTCCAGCCCCGTGTGATGTGTCCAAATCAATGGTGAATTTAGGATGTCTATGCTCCTCCTGCACTTCATTACATGGGCCACCGATATTTACCACTGGACTGCCTCCCCCGTCCCTCGCTCCTCTTCCTCCTCCTCCTCCTCATGTTCCAGGCTAGTGTTTCCTACAAATCACCACACAGTACGACCTGCTCCCACTCAGTGTCACCACGAGACAGTTCCTCCAGACTCGCGCGAACGTGCAGCGCCTCGTCTCTTTCCCCGAACTGAGATCTAAGCGTTCCCAGAAGAACGAGGCAGGGAATGTGGAGTGTTGCTGTTCGATTAAATGACCTGGTGCTACTGCAGATGGGAAATAGGAGAAAATGGATGCAGAAAGGGAGACGTGGCCATGAAACCAGCAGCGTTTTTTAGAAAATGCTGGACTGCACAGCATATTTAAAAAAACTACACAAAAAAAAAGCATTTTAGTCCCTGGAAAGCGATGAGAACAACAGTCGGTGTGTAGAATAATGAGTCCTTGGAGATAGTGTCTGACTGAGCAGCCATGACTGACTTTATCCAGTATACACCTGCGAGAACGTCTCCATCCACATTACAGCGTCACACTGAACCACGTTTGCCTGGTGTGTAAATGCAAGAGCACTCTGAATCGGTGAAAATGTTTCCTATGCAAATATTAATTGCTGGAATGCAAGCGCAAATGTAAGTGCACTTACTCTCATGTGGTACTTAGTGGTCGCGGCGTTGAGATATTTTCTTCTACTATTAATGATTATGTGTCCATTATCCATTATTTGCTGCTTTATAGTTTCTCATCCACTGAAGCGACAAATAGCTGCCTGCACAATAACACTAACAACACAATTCTGTTATATATAATATATTTATAATACGTTGGGTGGTGGTGGTGGTGTTGTTGGTTTCATTGGCTGCTGGCATCCTGTTAACAGTTGCCTGGCTACCACCTACTTCACTTTGCATTTCACTGAGCATTTATTTTAAGTTTTAAACCATTAATCAAATTCCTTACTATTGAAAACCACTAGGACTAGCTAGTGTTTAATGTGGTATGGACTCAATGACAGGGCTCAACATCTTTTTTTTTTTTTTTTTTTTTTCGTGGGCCGAGGGAACAGCTACGTGTTCCAGCCAGACCTGGTTTTGGTACTCTTCTCAACAAAGACAAAATAATTGCGTCTCTAAAGGTGTTGGCTGCTCCGTTACCCGAGCAGCTCGGCCTGCAGCGTGCTCAACATCTGAGAGATGTTGTTGCAGGAGGTGGTTGTGCTTCTGCCTCCTCCGTGTTTACCCACAGCTGTTTGAGCAGGGAATGTCAGCCCACAGAGCGAGGCAGCGAGACGGGACTCCGGATTATTCTGCGCCTGACAAATGGGGCAGAACGGAGCTAATTCTGTTTGAGCTGCGCCACTCGAGTCAACTTCACGGCCCAGTTGGCTTCCTGAAACGAAACTAAGGTACAGCAGAGGCCGCGTGTCACTCAGTGAAGGCACGTAATTCCTACAGTAGCCATGGGACATCCAGATAATAAGGTTCAACTACTGAATCCTGGGAACTCTACTGTACAACAACCGTACTTATGTAAAATGATTAGTTCATAAAAAGTCAGAAAACATGCAATTGTAATGGCCACCCTGTCACAAAAATGCTGTGGACTGTCACCTTTCGACAGTGAAATAAAAACTATGGTAGAGCAGTGAGTACTGACGTTAGATGAATAATCTCTTTGCATTCTTCTAATGACAATCGTACCAAATTTGCCAAAATTCCCTCGATGATGTATCAATATTTATAATCACGTGACCAGTTTTTCTAGTGCAGCTACAACAGTCTAGTGTGGGGGGTCAGACAAGGGACAGGTTATGGTAAATGTTATGCTTATGTAGGTAGATTTATTACTATAATGGCTTAGTCATGCAGCTTATTAAGCCTGAAGAAACGAGGCCTTATCAGTAAGGGGTCTCATTCTAAATAGACATGTAATTATTCTGGCCTTCCCTCTCTTCGTCTAGAAATCATAAAACTCTGTGGTGCATTCAAAGACTGTTTGATTTTAAACATCGTCTGCCAGACAGTATTGTACTGAATGATAGTGCCATCGAATTAAATCTACAAAAGGAAGGCTAATAAACATTGTGTATTTGGTCACGGTGTGCTTTTGCTTTTCGGCCGCTCGCACTCAGATGTCATAGTGTCCCTAAAACACGTCAACAGGACACATTTAATAAAATGAGTCCATCCTCGTTGCCGTTTCACATGGTAATAATGCAGCAGTGGAACAAAAACGAAGCCTGTCAGTTCTCCACTCACAGGCTCCTCGCGTAACAAATAAAGCCTCAACAAAAATAAATTAAATTAGAATGATATCAGGAAAGTTTTTAAATTTTTGCATCTTTGTGTTTCTTGCGTGCTGAAATAAAAAAGGAAACGGCTGCTTGGGAGGAAATCAATCAACGATCTGAAAATCGGCTGTGGAAAAGAATAATCAGCAACGATGTAACGTGTGCAATTTGTAAAATTAACCACACTGAACCAGACAAACCGCTGTCATGAATAAAAGCAAGAAAAATGACCAAATTTGCTCTGAGCGAGTGTAAATATGAAAAACGAGTAATCAGAGCAAGCACTTGCATGAATATAAATGAATATGAATAGATGTTGCACTGAATACAAATCACTTCTACCGAATTTGTTTTGAAAGGGGACAATTTATTTTCAATTAGGTTTATTACACCTGGAATTGTTCTCATTATTAACAGATTAAAGGGCTTCCTGTAATTGCTGCTATGAACACAATCAAGTTAAGGGAGTTCATGGTTACAGACAAATAACAAATCAATAGATGTAACTAACACACACCAATGGACAAAGTTCTCCGTTCCCCAGTTTGATATATACAGAAAAAAATAAAAAATAATTGAGCATCAGAGGCAGAAAATTGTATTTACCATTGTTCTCCCACGGTGACAACCTCGTTGTTGGACCTCAGCATTTATGTTTGGGCACAGACCCGGGCGGGGCAGCCAGAGAAATAGTTTTTTCAAAAAGTAAGTGGCTTTACCACATGAATGATAATCATGTTGCTGTTGGTTGCCTGGCTACCAGCACTTGAAATCGGAGGTTGTGAAAGGACAGCAGAGGGACTTTTCATCCCCTCCGCTTATTCCTGTTTCAGTGCGTTGGACGACGACGACGAGAGCTGCGCATAAACGGAGAGTTTTGTCCGTTTTTGTTCACGATATTTGTTTGTGCATTCAAAGAAAATAATATGCTCCGATGACTGGGTAGGAACAGCTGAGAGGAACCCACACATCGATGACAGATTTTGCGCTCCTTCGAAAAATCAAACATGACCGAGTGAAGTTTCGACCAAGCAGGAGAGGTTCAAATGGATCTCATGCAGTCTGATGCGGCAGCCTGAGGCTTCAGGAAGCTCCTAACAAATTCCGTCATTTAACTATACAGCAATATCTACATTCCTCACCATTTAAAGAGCCAATACAGAGCCAATCGACTATGCTGTAGGCCACTGGGCAGAGTTTAATAACAGCCATTATGTTAGAGAAACAAAGACAACTCCATCATCAGATGTGAACTGACAGAAGAGATGATGAAAGATGAAAGATGATGAAGAAAGCCCATTCATCACACTTCAGTAATAACATTTGCATTCTCTCAGAAGTAGTTCACAGATTTTAAAACAGTATATATTTTGATGTAGAGAGGCTCTGAGGCTCTGTCTCAGCATCTGTTCATCACAGGGTTTCGGGAAAAGTTGGTACTGTGTGGAAGCATCAGGGGCTCTGGTGATATGCACATGAGAAATGGAACTGAAACCTGGTCCAGGACGTTCACTTCGTAGATTTAAGGATAAAGGAATGTTCAATCCAATGCACCTTTAGGTTATTTCATAGTTGCATGTGTTGCCTGGTCTCGTCGTAAAGCAAATATATTCTGAATCTGGTCATTCATAGCCGTGTAATTCTAGGAGGTAGGCTTTTGAAATCAGCACAAAGCGCTTAAGGTATGAACCATTTATTTCACCCTGTACTCTTAGACGTTAGATGTGGCCATTCACAGCATCGTGTTCCACTTGGTCTCTGGTCTTTGAAAAGCTACAGATGCTGTTTGTGGAAAAAAGAATATTTCACTTTTTCATGATCTTGACACAAAGTTGTGCAGTTTTCCTGAACCACACAGACACAGATCAAATAATTCACATTAAGGGGGCCATTTGAACCATGAACCATTTGTGTGGTAGGAAGGTTCACCTCTGGTCGAGAGCACAAAAAAAATAATAATAATGAGCAACAGTAATTTTTGCCTGTTGTTTTTTCATCTCAGTTGATCAACCATGACAAATGGCCCCAGTCAGTCACAGCGATAAAACGCTTAAACAGGTGGCCGGATGATTAATTTCTGGGTTTGTCGGTGCGTAGTAAACAAATCTACTTTGGAGCATATTTGGAGGTGCTGAGCTGGTATTAGTCAATCACATGTGAGCACACGTTCATTCATTCTTCCCGTTATCATCGCTCCTGCTAAAGTTGACTGAGAGACTTAGCGCAGGCTTTCGCTGAATGTGTGCAGTGGCATTGAAGGCTGAGGTCTAATCTCAACAAACACCACGAAAGGACTCAAACCAGCGTTTCTGAATTTGTTGGAAGAATGGGACGTGCACCAAGAAAGAACGACTCTTACGTTAGTGAGCTGTTCCGGACAAATGCAGATCCAGGATTTTATTTGCTCACTTTCATAATAATTCATGGATCTTTTTGTAAAAGTCTAATACAAATGAATGAGCCCAAAAAGTTATGTGCTTTCATGCGGGGACTGATCGGCCTTGGTGGAGCTAATGTTTTACAGTGTCTGTTATAAAATCATCTTCAACCAGCGCTCCCATGGGAGTGCACCTGTTGCTTAAAACGAGTGACTGGCTGTTTCAGATGAATGACTCTTTTTTTTTTCAGATATAACAGAAACACGGCAATTGTCCCTTATTTGATTTCTAAAATGTTTTTTTTTCATATCTGGACAAAAGCAAGCGTTTTTTCCTGGCACACTGTGACGGAGAGTCTGTCAACACACGCGTAACCTTGGCAGAGAGTGCTGCGTCTGTGTTAGGTAATGTTTGTCTTTTACCTTGAAACCATCCTGGCAGCGATGAGATAAAACTGGCAGATGAATGTCAGAGCGCATTTCTCACCACGTCTCGTCTTTCGTTGCCTGATTATGGTTTTTAATTTTCATTCATATCGCTTTAAACGTCTTGACAGGCAACAGGTCACAAGGCGCCTGCGTCTCCGGGAGGAACGCACTCCGACTTCATTGTCGCCATCTGTCACCTCTGACCCCCGCTCTTCCCGGACCCTAACCCTGCAGTTTCAAACACACAGCTGCTGACTGAAGCAGCGGTCACAGCCCATCCTGGTTTCTCCCTCTCGGCACCATCTGTGGCTGGATGCTGAGTGCAGGTGGGTGATTTCTCCGTAAATGTTAGTCAGTTGGCTGCAGACCTTCAGAGCTCTGCCAGGTTTGGCTGCTTATAACCTGCATATGGATGTTGCTCTGCTGCCCGAGCGGATGCCATCTGCAGCGTGTCAGCTGTCCTTCTGTCAGCGTGTGTGTGTGCACACGCAGCGACGAGATGTTTTTGTGTGATTATTTGTGAAGCATTTGGAATTAGTTTGAGCTTGAGGATCGTATTTAACTTCCAGATGAACTCTTATACTTAGGAGGACGCCTGCTCGTAATGTGTTTTTAAAAACTAAGTGGGTGACAAATTGTTTTTGGTCTCCTGTGTAAAATGTGTGACGAGATTCTCAGCCTTCGTCTCATCACGATCGCGTTGGGCGCGTGTATGTGTGTGTGTGTGTGTGCGTGCGCGCACATTCCTCTTGCCCTTTTCAATTTAATTTCAAAAAGCAGCGCTGGCACAGTCAAACCTATTTTACTGTGTGTTCAGAGGGAAATCGGAGCCTGTTTGGGACACAGTGTCATCGTAAACAGCATCAATAAAAGGATGGAATCCCAGCTTTATTCGTATGCCATGCAGATGTGTAGCATCATGATGCATAAAACCACAGTGTCAACAGTTTGAATATTTTCCATTCCTAACAATCTTTCCGAATATTTCCCCCCCCCCCCGACACCTCAGCTGTGTCACGTCATGTTTTTAACTTTAAATAAAGATGGGTTTGAATTTAGTGCTATCTGCCATTTTGACAAACTTGACCCCATCCATGACATGGCCCAGGTAATGACTTTGCAGCCACCTCGGCGGGAGATAATCGCGATGACTCATGCATGAATCATGCAAACTAATGCACATATGAAATGGACCGGCAGGCGGGCGGCGTCGCAAGCACTCGCAAAGGATTGCGAGGCGACCATGGCAACGTATGGGAAGACGGCGAGCACGGGTCGTCCGCAAAAGCAGCTGACGAGGTTCTTGTTCAACCCTCGCCCCCTTTTCCACGCGGCCCTTAATGGATGTGCGTTAACACCGCGTCACATCGGTGGAGAACACGGGCACAGCCAGATGAGAGCAGAAGCAACAGATAATGGAGGCCACCCATTCTTAACTTCGGTTCCCCATTACGCAGCCACTCAATGGGCTATTTCAGCAGGTGCATGGATGGAGAGAAACACGAAAACAGAACTTTAAACAGAGACGTGAGGGCTAACGAGTGGATAACAGCAGGTTGCTGATGGGCTGGGTCCATTATATCATCCATCATGTGCTGTTAGGTGTTTGCATAATTGACTCGGACATGGAGGATGTTTTTATTCACCAGTCGCCCTCCCGGTAGGTCAAGGTGTGATATGGGCACCTGAGATCAAAGATAAACAAATAAATAAATAAAAAAAAACATAAACATGTTCCCACCCAGTTTCATTCTTACAGGCACAAGTCTGACACCGTCAAAACAAATCAGCTGAAAATGTATTTTGATCACAACGTTTCATGTTGGTTTTAATCATTTTTCCTTGTTTGTAGAACAACAGGAAATTGAGACTATTTGTTATCCATTGTTTCTGTTGCCGCTGCATGACAGTGAACATTTTACGAGCCCAACAAGATAATAAAATCCAGCATTATGTTCAATGTGATAAATTACCTGTCTGACACGATGTTCCCGGAAATGACATTTTTATCCATGTTTAAAAATACACAGCCGAGAGGAAGCTAAAGACTTCATCACAAGCCACACACTTTTTTTCCTAAACCAAATAAGAAACTATACATGTTGGAGAAAATACCTTTCGATTATTATCTTGAGCCTCAAAAATGCATCTTATCTTCAGCGTCAAGGTTTTGTTTTGTTTTTTTTAAATCAGATTTCATCAACTGTGGTCAGATTCTGATTTAATAGTTGATGGATCCTGATTGGCCTATACATACAATCGAGAAAAAGTGAATGTAAAGTAATCTGAGCTCTTCTCACTTTGACATTCTGAGGAACGTCCATGATCACGCAAATGCTGGTATATTATAGTCTGAAGATAAATTAGAATTTTATGAGGAATTATTATGTAATATAATACTTACAATAATGGCCTTTTTTAACCTGAGATTCACGTGTTGGAAATGCCATAAACACGCCTACACACTCTGAATTCTACCACAGGGCTGGCAGGAGCGGCTCTGGAAGATATCTGGAGCAACTGACGTCAACAACCCCCACTGGACTGAAAACAAGGCTTCAAAATGGAGACACACCGGGCTGTGTGACAGGTACGTTTTTGATTCCTGATTCAGACAAATGGACACACCTTATCAATGATACTCAAATACTTCCAACACGTGAATGAGATTCACGTGTTGGAAATGCCATAAACACGCCTACACACTCTGAATTCTACCACAGGGCTGGCAGGAGCGGCTCTGGAAGATATCTGGAGCAACTGACGTCAACAACCCCCACTGGACTGAAAACAAGGCTTCAAAATGGAGACACACCGGGCTGTGTGACAGGTACGTTTTTGATTCCTGATTCAGACAAATGGACACACCTTATCAATGATACTCAAATACACACACACACACACAGAAACTACAATCTATGAGCTCCACTGAAGGATGTAATTTGTCAGGGTCACAGTTGACATTGTGAGGGATGGGACGTGGGTGACGGATGTCCAGCCGGATCTCTCCCATGGCTGTGTGACACTGTGACACAGTTGCTGGCTGAGTGCACGTGTGTATATCAACAGAAACCGAGCAGTGTGTGGACTACAAACCACAGCGGTGCAGAGGTCGCACACGTCTGAACAGGGTGTTCATTTATCTAACAGGAGCGTCTGACAGGCTGTCAACGGAGGCGTCACCTGAAACACCGAGGCCCTTCTTGTTATCACAGGAGGTGGAAAGTACAGCAGTAGCGGTCGGATTTAGTACATTTACATTTGTAACTGATACCTATCTGGTTTCCACATTGGCATTCACTCCACAGCCGCCCAGCTCTGTAGAGAGGAAGAGAAGAAGACTGCAGCTCGTCCTGGAGCTCGTTTATTTCCTTGCTTCTCAATTGCAACTTGTCTTTATTCAATGTAGAAGAGTGTTGAATGACGCCACTGGCTGAGGACCGAGGACAGGACTGCTTCTTTTTTTTGTCGTCATGCTGCTGGTTTGCGACCTCTGCACAAGGAAGTCTGGGTAAAACCAGACATGTTTAGGGGGCTGATATCTCTGAGCAGCTCTAAAAACTCTTTATCTGGTGAATCAAAACCTGATTTCATCAGAGGACTGTTCGGCCTTGAGAGAAGCATACTTTACTTTTTTACGGATTTTAAAACAAATCTGGAACATCAAGTGCCCTGACACAGATCCAAATAAAGATGTGGTTTTCGTGAAGGGACCGGTTGGCCTTGCTGGAGGTCTGTGCTGTTTGAGTGCTTGTAGTAATTGCATATCCATCGGCATTTTCATGCGAGGTGTAAATGAGGTAATTATGAAAGATGTGTGAGAGAAGTAACTCAAAATCACCTCCAAAGGTTGCTGTCACCTTTCTAATGGCTTGTCAAGAGTGAGTTCAATTCAAATGACTCTGGCTGTTATCTGACCTTTGAAAGTGGGAGCTGGAGGGGAAAAACACTGATGTTTAAACACCAACACAGACTTTTTTACAAGTGAAAAAACACTGTTAATTTCCTAATGTTTAGCTTGTCGCTGCTGAGACCCTCTGCAGCATTACACTGCATGTGGGACTGCGTATTAGTGTCAGTAGTGTAGCGGGTTTTCAATTTCCATAGCTATTATGTCCTTACACTCACTCACACACACACACAGTGACACAAGTACTCAGAGAATTAGAGTAGATTAGAGTCAACCTCTCCTGACATGCAGTGTGCCTCAGTAATTACACATTTTTTTTTCACTCTTTTTGTCGCGATAGCGGCTGAGGACACAGTCTGCTTCAACTCCGCCACACAAACCAATTAGACTATTCATTTAGGGGCCCGCTGATGGTTCCGGCATGTCTTCAGAACTGTTAACGAGAAGAGACGGGTCAGGGGCCATTAAGTGCTGAAAGAAAAAAAAGATCAGTAAAGGCGAGATTTAACATGATCTGACCCTTGAACCCCCCCCCCCCTTCCCCCCTTCACTGATGACCCTTGAACCCCCCCCCTCCTTCCCCCCTTCACTGAGTCTGAAATGGAATGTGTCATCTGCCATGTTTCCATAGTAATGAACTATTAAAATGTCACCAACACAGGAGACAAGGCCAATTAGGTGCATCTCAATCATCTGTTTTGGAAGTTTTGAAAAGGAACGACGGTTTGATCACGTGAGTGAAACGTTTCAAATCTGACAGCGTAGAGAAGGGGCCGAATCATAAGGCAATGAAAGGTTTATGTGGGTGGCACATTTCATGCAGAACGTCTTTAAGAGCGACGAAACACTGATAGAAACGTGGATCATGCCTCCTTCCTGTGGTGTTACTGACAGCTATTTTTATATTTCGCTGCTTCAAGTACATCTGTCATCTCTTCCAGAGCTTTCAGTTTGTTCCCAAAGATGATGAGAAATACTCTTCAAGCAGTTTTTTCCCCATGATGAAGGCATGAAACATCCCATGTAGACACTTATTTGGTTTTAAACAGGAAAACAAAGCACTAGAGAACTTTCATGAATAGTAATGATATTGACCCATGTACATTTTTTATGATAAAGTAAAAAAAAACAAAAAAAAAACAGTTTACGGACTCAAAACTACCTGCAGTGTAGGTTAACTCCACTCTCAACTTCTGGTTCAAAAAAAGAGGCTTGTAATTAGATTACCATCCTCTGACAACATGTTTTGCTTTCGGCTAAATTTAATCATACAGTTTTGGCAAAGCTGTTTTTAATCCTGTTTAACATTTTGCTAAAAGTCATTCAGTGGGAAGCGAACAGGCTCAGATGGGGAACCCATGTGTGGGATTTTGTTGGATGACTGTAGAGGCGAGGAATATGTTTTCTCTCGGGGGGCTGTTTGGACATGTTCTACCTTTGTCGGCCAGTAGGAACCAATTGACTGCGACAAGAAACACGAGCGGCTCGATCTTCACTCGTGTGTTTTTGAAACCCAATTTTTCTCGCTCCTGAAGCGTACGACCAGTACGTGGTGATGCCGTTTCCCCACGTACCCGTGTTCATGCGGTGCAAATCCTGAATGCGGATGTTCTTTATCTTTGCCACAGGCGGCAGACACTGTACATGCCTGGGATTCTGCCTGTCTGCGCGCGTGAACATATTCATGGCCATATGCTGCGGCAGTATGTGTCAGGGCTGCTCAAACAGGCGCGCGTCACAGAGCGAGCCGCTGAGCAAACTCATAAATCGCGTTACTGTCCATTAACTTCTGCTTTTTCTTTCCCCCCCAAAACAATGAGGAAATTCTCAGAGTTTAGCGGGACGGCGGGAGACAGCAGTTGTTTACTTTACCATAAGAGTTACAGAGAAGTGTCCTAGTCCGTAACGACAGGCCGCGCAGAGACGCAGGAAGTCTGGCTCCGTCCAAAGACAAGGCAATCTACTAGCCAACACAGCCAAGGCTCGTCGTTACTCCAGAGGCACGAAATGATATAGAACCTTACTCCAGGATGCTCTGTCTCCAGCCAGAACCGCTTAAATTAGGACAGAATGCTTTATTTGCTGAGTACCAGGGGGATGCTGATGGGTAGATTTAGTAAAACTGGAGTGCTTGACCTTGTATAATTTCACTGAGGTTCAACAAATGCTCCAAACAAAATGTATTCACGCGGGTGCAGTAAATGTAAAAAAGTATCCACAACAACAAAAATCTACCCTTCCGTCCTGCTTCTTTTCCTCAGATTTATGCCGTCCCTATACAAGTGGATGAAAATGAATTACAAAGAAAAGGAAGGAGGGAAGGAGAGAGGAGGAAAAATAACCCATGGCCTCTCTAGTCAGTGAAAAGAGGATAATTGGTGGCCGACCCTCCAGTGTCCATCATCCTCTGCAGAACGGTGGACACACACAGTGACTAATACTGTTCTGGGAGCACAGGGAGCAGCTGCATCAAATACTCACACAAGCTGCGATATGCACAGCGCACAGCACACACATTCAGTCTGCAACCTTGCGCATAGGAGTCTTATTTGTAGTTCCCACTAACTGGAGTCATTACTCACTAATGCGTGTAATTAGGGCTCTTTGATCAGGCAGAATGAGCACTCAATAAGTACACCGTGTAGTAATAAAAGAGGTTTTTCAGCCATTTGTCATGTGTGGTGGGTGAATGAGTGGGTTCGTGCATTCACTGATGTGTTTTTGTCTTCCCTTGCCGCTCAGAACAGAAAGTTAAGAGTGAAAGAACAAATCGAGGTCACTATGGAACGATGCGTTTCATAACATTGAGGGACATTGTCCAAATGTACAGCGCTGTGTTTGTGGTTGAAGATTCAACCAAGTCGTGCGGTGCCAGAAGGAGTTTTGAGGGAACTTTAACACGAAGCACATTAAGGTTCAAAGTGGTGTCTGTGCACTGATTGTTGGCACGAAGCTGCCAGGCTTCTCTGCGCGCTCCTCTATTTCACACCGGTGCTCGAGGACCATCCATCAGGAGCTGTTTTCAGGAGATGACGTCTTTGTGTTAGTTTACCACCCGGCCCTGGGATGAGTCTTGCACTATCACCATCACTGCACCGACGTAATTCCACAGCTAAACCCGGCCGCCTGCTGCCTCTGCCCTAATGGAGGAAATGCACTGGCTGATCAATAGGTCACTGGAATCAGAATGAGGAGACAATGGTGAATTCATTTACATGTGGACATTTCTGTGGGAGATGAATCTTGGAATCGATTTGACCTGCTCAGATTTACACTCCAGCAGCACGTGTGCTCCTCATTTGCACCGTGTTAAAAGAGAGGCAGCTGATGAATTCTCTGAGGTTTGACGTTTATGAGCTGAATTCATCTGAATCAGAAGGGACTCTGTATTATTGCTGTGATTATTACTACCGTACTATTGAATTAGGTATTATTGAGTTATTATTTGAACAGACAGATAATGAAGAACCGTTTTATCCAAGCTAGCGACGCTGCTCTGCATCAGTTCCTAATAGACCTGATATCCCAGGAACATTCGTGGCAGGGGACCTCAGAGTGGTGGGATCTCGAGCACTCGAGTGTTCTAGAGGGAGGATGAGAGCGATCACCAAAAGATGTGGGATTCGACTTTTCTGCCCCATGATTATTCACAACAGTGTCATCCCTGGCTGTGGTTGACTCGTTTCACTCATCTAACTCTTTGCCAACAAACTGCATCTGTACGACAACCATCGATGTCCAAGATGTGAAGTGTAGCTCTCATTAAAGTTCCCTGCTGTCTCAGATCCAGCAGCTGTGAGCTGAGCTTTATTTTAGACCCGTTCATGTGACGCTGCTGACAATTTTCCAGGCAACAGGGTTTGAAATTGCCTCGACTTTCTGCTGACTTTGTCATTGACCGTCAGTCAGGCACAAAATTAACAGATGTACGTACAGCGTCGTCAACTGTCAGATTTAGCCTCAGTTGTATCTGATTGAGGGTGCGACTGACTCTAACAATGCTGTTTTCCTCTCCCAACAGGGGCCAAACTCTCTCACTGCGCAGGTACGCCACAGTCCCAGCATGTTCAGAAAATCATTAGGCTGATAATTGAACAGACTTGCGGGGCTATTGCCAATAACGCGCCCATCACGCTCTCTCATCTCTTTAATCACAGAGGACAGATGAATAATGTTTGACGGTAGGCTCGGCTGGCCTCCTCCAAACACCTTGACGTTCATTTTTAAAATGATGACTCGTTTTCCCCCGAAGGAGAAACAAGAGTGAAGAACCTCTGAGGATAAAGTGGGATGCTCTTATTATTGACGCAGAAGAGTGATTTCAGTCACCGTTCACAAATACATTCTAGACGAAACAATGACGAAAATGAAACTTTTAAATGGTCACAGTGACAGCAGGGAACTGTAAGTGCAGGCGAAGGCTGCCGTTTCATCGGAGGATATTTGCTGATGGTTAACACTAATGAATCATAGACGGTGTATAAACTGTTCAGTGACTGAGAACGCAAACGTAACCGTGCTGTAATCCTATAATGATATGATGACACACCTGAGCAAACCTGTGTGGGTCATAAAATAAACAACAAGTACATGAACAGAAAAAATACTTAACAAAGAAAACCTACTTTATAATTCACCCCGAGCTTTCAGGTGCATCTTTAAGGAATTATTCATAAATAAATAGATTCCCTAAGTCCTATATCTATGATGTATTTCATCTAATTTACACATAAATCATTTACTCTTCTCGAAAAACTACTGATTTACTGCATGTATGTGCATGGAAATATGACATTTATGTATACATGCAAGAGTGAGGTGGATTTTAAAAGGCATTCCTGTGTAGTAGTTTACTCAAGTAGCTGATTTACTGAGTACATTTCAAATTATTCGAATTAGAACGTTTCATCGAGCCGTAAATCAAAGTGGCAACTGTTGGTGTAAGAGTTGTGCTGCTGCCATCTGCTGTAAGATGATGAGTACTGCAGTTTATCCACAGCAGCCCGTTGATGAGCAAGAAGCAGATCTATGGCACATATTTACAGTTGTTTCACTATGAGAAGTTCATGTTTCATCTACCCATCCCTCCATCTATCATCTATCCATCCCTCCATCCATCCATCCAACTATCCATCATCATCTTTTATTGTTTCGTGTGGCCTCAGCACGTGTCTTCATATTTATTCACCACAGAACAAAAGACTGCTTTTGTAGTTCTATATGTTCTATGTTGTCATGGTTTTTCCTGGTAAACATACTCATTCAATTTATTCAAACACCACAGATAAACACGACCATTCATGGCTTTTCATAGATTTTACTGAGGACATTAAGTTCAATTATTTGATTCTGAAAAGCCCTGCTCACTGAGTGAGGCCATGTAGAATGGATTTACTCCTCATTCTTGGCTTTCATGGCCAGAGACTCCATGGCAGTGAAGAAGGTATGTGGTGTCTCCGTCTCCTCCAGTTTGGACCTGGCACAGATGAAAGGCGGGATGTACTCCATGGGATCGCTGTTGCCCAAGACCCAGTTGAAGGTGCTGAAAGATGAGCAAGAATTATCTCTGTGAGACAGATGACTGACGGATGTTTGAGGAAGTTTCATGTTCAAAGTTCAGACTGCAAGCAGCAAAGCAAATTCATCACTCTGACAAAGATTTGAATGATTCATCTAACAACATGTTAATGTGTTTATATATTGTGAAAACATTAATATTATTTTTTTTAGGATTCTGATCACACGTATTGCAGTAAAATACATAATTCTAATAATGATTATCATTAGAGATGGGGGGAACCTTGTTTTTAATCACACTTGTGAGCAGGAAATTGATCATAGCTCACGATGTCTGCAATCTTGATTACACTGAACAACTGCAATACCAATACCATCATCATCATCATCATGATCTTTAAAAGCAGTCGTAAAGCCCATCTATTTTTATCCTCACTTTTAGAAGTCATTATGAGGACATTGCTCTTTATTTATTATCAGTTTAATTTGTCTGTTGCTCTTTTATTTTTTTAAATTTTAATTAATTAATTAATTAATTAAATTTATTTTGATTTTTCAATGTTATTTAATCTGATTAAAAGTCTTATCCCTCTGAAAAATTGGGGTTTGCCAGTAGTCAGGACACTCTCACCTGATGGTGCTCCATCCAGATGGGGGTGTGTAAGTTTGGTAATAGATTGGGATGCAGCCAATCTCAGAGAAGACGGTGGTGTATGTTCCTGAGGGCAAGAAGCAGACATTACATTTGTTACAATTTTTTCTTTTTTCCCCACAAACATGAATTTACTCTTTTCGTAGGCTGTACACTTCAAAACTATATCAAGAGACATATGTTGTTGAAAAAGATTTGATTTTGTTTCTAAACATTTAAGCCCCCCCCCCCCTTTTTTTTTTTTTTAATCAAATAGTTCAGAGGGTTTGGTGCACAATTTAATATAATGACATGGAAAAAAATATGTAACAGCGCAGTATTTATTAATTTAAAAAGTGGAAAATGATTGGCATTATACGAGAATTATTATTTGATGAGCAGCCAAATCAATTTCCTGATTGTCAGCAGGCTGTCCTGAAGCATTTCTAATTTCAGCCGGTACAAGTCATGAGGCTCTAGTTTGGGTACTAGTACTGCAGGACTTGAGAATCAGGGACAGAGGAGTCCAACAGCACCAACCCTTCAGGGAACCAAACGGTTCACTGGTCCCTCTTACCGTTGTTTGGCAGGTTTCCGTACCAGGTGTTGACAAGCACACCCATCCCCCAGGAAGAGGAGGAGCCCAAGAAAACCTGGCCCATGAGTTTAGCATCAGAGGGCACGTGCATGGGAACGAAGGCGGAATCCAGCTTCATCTTCTTGCATGACATTTTTTTCCAGTTGATCTCATAATAGATTTTCTGACAGGATAATGACAGAAAATGAACGCTCAGATCTTCACATCACTGTTGCCTGCTAGATAAAAACAAAGTCTGAGTGTGAACAGTAATACTTGTACTCTCCATGTCAATTTTTTTGTCTAAAGTATTCTCTTATTTTCACTTTGTTTAGTTTTCTGAACACTTTACAGCTTGCTGTGAGTTTTCATTTGTCACCATTTATTTATAGGTTTATAGGTTATTTTTTTGAACAATTATTGATTGAATGCAGAATTAATGAATTATTAATTGTGATGATTAATTAATTACTGTCATACAAAAAAATAATTTTGTTTGGAATGTTGTGTTTTCTAAAGCTGTTTGCTCTGTTACATTAGGTTTCATTTTGTCAACGTAACCTTTTTCTTGCCGTGTCACTGCTGTGTGTCATTCTTTCAGGGTGCAATACCTGGTTGAAAAGCATGAGCTGGTCCACAGCAGAGGTCTGATTCCCGTTCATCACAAAGGCTTTCGTCCGCATCCTCTGGCCAAAACTATCCAAGCTGATTTTTCCTGTCGCCATGAGGTTGCTGCCAGTCATCTGCAAAACAGAGGGTGAAAAGAAACGCACTATAAAGACGTGGACATGGTTCAACCCAGGAGTGAGACAGGTCAGTGACTCACCACGGAGAAGCCTCCACTCATCAGCGGTGGAGCAACTGTGGATGAAGGAATCATTTATTTTAAAAAATCAGTTTGTCATCTTTGATATTTAATAGAAAAAACAAAAAAATCTATCAACATCTTGCCGTACACCTTGACTTACAGTAGAACAATTTTCAATTCCAACTTTAGGCTCATACACCTGAAGAAATCTGATCACCGTGGAAGTGTTACATTTGAATTGAAATCAGTTTGAATGAGTTTCCCTGAGATGTGTACGTTGTGTTGTGTTGCTGCTGTCGCCAAGTCTCATCTCATTTCAGTTCAATTTAAAATTGAGTAATTGGAACAGATGTTGATTTATTGTTGATTCTTTCCTAATCAACACTTTGTAAAATCTACAATTGTTAATCCCCCTTCTCTCATGGACACATTGCTCATCCCTGCAGACACAGTCATATTTATCAATTAACTTTTTTAAAATTCCGTTTCCTGTGAGGTGATGACTGGAAACTTGTCACGACTCACCGCAATGTTTTGGGTCTTGGGTGACGGCGGCAGCCAGCAGCAGACTGAGGCAGGACAGCACACCGATGAAGTTCATGGTGAGGAGGTGTGGGAGTCTGTCGGAGGAGAAGCTGGGAGTGCTCTGGGTCCAGTTTAGAGACACACGCCTTAATATATCCCTGCTCACAGCTGGCTGCACCCACCGCTTCCCCCTCCCCCCAATGAGGGGGGAAACTACCAAATATTGGCATAAAACCTGTGATAAGATTAAGAGTAAGCAATGCTTGTGTGTAAGATCATCACATTTCATGGAGATATTGTGTTTAAACACAAACCTGAGCATGTTTAGATGCTGTGTCTAAAGCTTATTTGATACTGGCCTTTGCTTTGTTCTTCTTATTAATTACAAAGAATGTCACTTCTTAAAAAGAGATATTGTATGGACATGCAATTGATTTGCTTTGCATATAGGTATATTCTATATTATAAAAGTTTCCCTTAGTTAATTTAATAAATAAAAAAAAAACCATAACTTTTTTACCTGTTAATTCCTATGTTGACAGCTGACTGTTAATAAGAACACATGCTATGCAGGGAACACACCAGCTGAGCAAATAGCCACTTTGCTGTAAAAACAAAGCACAAGGGCAAACTTGAAGATCGGACCAACCTGTGAGAATCGATACATACAAAGTGTGAGAGAAAACAAAACTGCTACAAAACATGATGCATATCATATTTATTTTCCAATAAGCATGTTACAGTAGCATCACTTGTCATTTAGAGTCCCTTGGCATGTCAAGTTAGATGGGAATTACTAAACCAAACATCTTCGGATGAAGGAATACTTCAAATGTTTCAGTGCAAAAACAGCTAAAGCCAGATTAATGAAATAAAAAAAGGAAATTGTCTGTTAAAAGCCAGTAGTTTAGACACAAAGCTCATCTAATGACCATGCTACAAGTCATAGGTTAGTAAGTTTTTTTTGAAAAAAACGACATACTAACCTATGACTTTTTTGTCGATTTTTGAGATGATTTTTTTTTGCAAACAAACTACATTTTCAGCATATGACATGCTACCCTATGATGTTTTCATTGATTTCAGGGCAAAACATTTTTTTATTTTTTTTGGAAAAAAACGACATACTAACCTATGACTTTTTCGTCGATTTTTTTAGGTGATTTTTTTTGCGAAAAAACAACATACTAACCTATGACTTTTTCGTCGATTTTTTAGGTGATTTTTTTTGCGA